>JZKD02S1369266.1:274244-299717 GCA_000966675.3 Picea glauca
CTTAGTATTGTTGACAACCTCAAAGATTATGAAGTCTAGATTTATCAATAAATGGTAATATGTGTGTACAACCAAACATATAGGGATACATCAACATAAACCATTCCAATGATAAATACCAACAAATATAAATAGTGTTACGAGGATTCTGTGTCTCGCAATCATCAATGAAAAATAAATAACTAGCATGAACAACATAAAAATGTAGAAAGAATCCTCATTTTTAAGGGTGCATTAACAAACCATCCAATATCTTCAAATAAATATACAATACAAATGCACTAAGAGCTCAAATACTCAATCCTTCAACAACCATTACAAATGGAGGAGCCATGCTTTTATAATGTTTTTGGATCAAACTTCCAATCAATAAATTAATAATATTTGAGAATAAACCCTAGATCTAACATAGGAATGCATAAACAAAGGATATCCCTCAACTAACTTGAGTGGATATGGGAAACAATGGATAAAATATAAATAGTGATGCCACGAGAAAACATCTTCAAAAATATTATCACAAACATGCAGGATGCATCCTCAATGTGGGCATGAAGACCAAATAATGGATGAAACAACCTCACGAAACCTCTCTAAACCAAGTCAATCCACTCAAATTCCTCAAATCATGTGAAAAATAACCACTTTAATCCAGGGTTGGTCCCATCCTCCAATAATAAAATATTGAAAGAAATGTTTGGGGTGATTTAACATGTGTCCCCAAATGTGAGCTCTTCGCCAAATATCCATATCCATACCATAAATCAACCATTTAGGTTTGAACAAGACCAAAATGAGCTAGGTCACTCAAGTAATAGGCCTCTTCCTAGCCAAATTAATTTCAAATCACGGTTATATTAGTGTAATCCACCTCCAAATGTGTGCCAAAGACAAGAGCTCCACCTAGAACGATAAAACATGATATCCAACTATAAAATATGTGTGAAATATAACTAAGGATAAATAACTAAGAATAAATGGCCTCGACCATATGAAAACTTGTGAAGACAACTCTAACCATGTTGGAAGAATGTAACAATGAGGAAAAATATTAGGCAATCCATCAACATATGAAACAAGCCATACAAATGTGCCATGCTAAAACCACATACTACTAATATGCCAAAGGGATCATCTACTATGAAATATGCACATCCTTTAGATGTAAACCAAACCCCACTATTAATTTATCACCAAAACACTGAGGGACATCATAATACCTTTAGTGTTCAAAATACATCAATCAAGACAAAGGTGTACACAAATACACTTTGCACTAATCATTTTCCTCTAGGCATCACATCACCCACCATTGAGTAGTGGTCAATAATAAAATTACCATAAGGATAATTCCTGGGAAAATGTGTGCATCCATAAAAGTAACTCTTGGTTGCATATAAGAGATGAAGTACCTATGACATCAAGATATGTTTGGTAAATACAACTATATCATGCTAACTAATCCTCCTACAACATGAGGGGTAACAACACTTATTGATAAAAGTATTGCATTTATTGTGAGGTTTGACCATGGTTAGGATTGGAACAAGAAATGACCAATGTGGGAGCCAGGATTAGAACCAAAATAAAGTTTTGGCTAAGCATACTATTCATTATATTAATTTCTCTCCAAGTTGTAGGACTAGTATGGGTTTCTAAATGAGGTACCTATAATGTTATGGACATGGTATATTTTTGGTTTGTTACAAATTTCCTTCAATATGGTTGGTAGCATCATGCTGACACCTATGTTGGTACCATGTTTTATCCATGTTGTGGCTAAATTCATTGCATGCACATTTCATCGTCATAAGCCATATTTCTTACACATAGTTTCTTGTGTAAATTATGTATTGAGTTGGGATGCATTGTAAATATGGATTGATCACAGTGGAGACAATGATAGACACATAGACACCTAGCTTGTGAGTTTACCTATATATTTTTCACTATAATCAAATAATAATCTTCTTATAGGTCATTACCCTACCTTGCTACATGAAGGCTAATGGGAAAATCCTTCTAGGATTAAGGAAATAGTCTAGTCATGCATGCACAAATCCTATACTTATACTCCACATATAAGTAATAAGCTCTAAGATACTATGAATAATCATCTTATGTCCATGGTCATATGGTTGGGCTGGTTTCATATAGGAAGTATCGGTCTAGGATTTGTCCTATAGTGGTATATTTTGAACATATGGAAATGACCTTTAGAGTAGGGTCTCCACTAGAAGGTTTTAACACTGAAGATATAACTTTCCATAATGGTGAAATATTGTAAACTCCATAAACAATGCATGACTTGAGTGTCACATTACTATAGATGATTAAGTAGGCATACATTGTACATTAAAAATCATAACCAACACTTTGTTCATGGTGCTTGTATTTCAAATGTGAAAAACCTAGGTGTCAATAATATAGAGGGTTTGAAGATGCGTCAATGTTGAAAGACACCTAAAAGGATTGTGTCTCAAGCATTGGGTAGGGATAATAGCCTTCTTCAAGAGTGGGTGGGGGAATTAGTACTCTAGGAATCTTGTCCAAGTACTATCAAGGTGATCTCAAAGCTTGGCCAATGCAAGATGAAAGAGCCTTTGGATGTCCTACCTTAATGCAAAGGAACAAAAATTCAATGGTCAAAGGGAGTAAGGATTGAATATACACAAATTCTTAGCTTGAATATAACAAAATAATTTTTTGAGTTTATTTTTCCAATAGACGCTTTTATTAATCAGATTAAATATTTTTCATATGATAGATGGACCTTGGACACAAATAAAATCATTTTATTTCCTTGTCACTGAAACCATGTTTTCTGATATGGTGATGTAATGCAGGTCAAAATCAAGAATGACTATGCAAGTTGATATGGTGATGAAATGCAGTTCAGACTCAATAAGATCTTGAAGGAAACATATTATTTATGGTCAAATGAAAATGTGGTCTACATTCTGGTTGCAACTCGTTGTTGTAGAAATATCTAGTTCTTTATAGGATATGTTGGATTGTAAAAGAAATCCTTTCCTCCATTATCTTAAAATTATGGTCTATGTCAATCCATGAAGCATGAACTGACTTGTACTATTTTATTCTTAAGTTTGCAAAACAATGAGTGGGTTGAGAATTTTATTGTAACAACAATAGTCACTTGTACTATTATGTTGTGTTTTCCTCAATATGTTTCATCACAACCCTTATGAAACTCACTAACTATTTCTCTCATTTGATGGAATGTTATAGGACATACAACCAAACAAGTATTTTTCACATATATGTTCGTCGAGTGAGGGAAGTTCAACTAGAATAGAGGAAACTGAGACATATAGTAGGTTTAATAGAGGAAGATCAACTAGAGGTGAGAAGATCAGAAGAAAATTCCATAGTCGCATGGAATTGTTTCTTGATAAAGGGGGGTCATGTTATTATGATGATGAGAGCATAGATGACATTGAGGTTTTCTTGAGGTACAAACATATAATGAAACGATGGGTACCCAAGGATCTTCCTCAAATAAACACTGATTTTTGTGTCAATGAAAGGATACATCGCATTGCTCCATCATCATTACATGGTTTGGGGCTATTTTCCATGGATGGAATAAAGGTATGTTACGACGGATTAACTGAATTGATGGAGTAAGTGGGACCCTATTACATCTACAAATATTGGATATGGCTAGTCCAATATACAAAATATATGTGAAGATATGGCATGGATGCAAATTATATACAGCTAAAAGACAATGATCAAAATAAAGGAGCATCTATGTATATTGACGGAAGGAAAAAAGAAATGGGGAATATTGTAGGGCTTATAAACAATACACGACCCACCACCATAAATAAGCAACCCAATTTCATATTTGAGGGATGTGAAGGAAACTGTTTATTCATATGTGCAATAAAATCAATAGTTGCAAGGGAAGAGTTATTGATTGATTACAATTTGAATCAAGTAGATACATACGTTGCTATTATGGGGGCGACACATATACTATTTTAGCCAACATGTAAGCAATGAATCTTATATTTTTTTATTATCATTTACTGTAATATATTTTCATGCATCTTGTAAATTAAGGAAACATTTTAATACATCATGGTTCTTATATTGTGGTAGGGTGATCAAGGTCGAAGGGCACTGACCTTTTCTTGTGTCTCAATTAGAATTAACAAAAAAATGTTCAATAAATTTCATGAAAAGTAGACCAAATACAAATTCCTAACACCTTTCCATAATGAGATCCCATGAAACATTGTAGAATTTAAATGTAAAATTGTTTAGACTCAAGGGTTTTGTTGGCCATATTTAACAAGGCATCATAAAAATCATCCATTGTTAACGAATAATTGCACGAGCATATAAGTTTCTACCAACCTAAAGTGTACAATACATAATGTCCACACCAATCAATCCTTATGTTATTTAGTCACTATTTACTTTGATGTTTTTAGCATGCCATATTTTTTTCCCATGCCTATTCATGAACTAACTTTATTTCACATACATTTGAATTTCTTTTATTTTTTCTAATTCTTATATTCACATTGCATTGTTGGAAAAACCATTGTCCCAGAGTGAAGGGGTGAGGAAAAAACCTTAGAGAAGTCCACAAATCCTGCAAAGGAAGTGCTTACTGATGAAGAGATTTTTTCCTTCACCATCCCAGTGAAAACAGTAAAGAAGCTTGTGAGAAAATCAAACATTGAACTCGCTTCTTTGATTCAGATTTGGCTATAGACATAGGAGATAAAGGAAAGAATTAAATCCTCGATGGAAAAAATTCATTGCTATGGGGTAAGAAAGATATTTGATTATCCCATTTATTTATTTTGGATTTTAATTTTTATACTCTTACAAGTCCTTTATAAAAAAATCTTTATTTTTACAGGAGTTTTTGCAGGATTTTGATCCACGAGATGTGGCTATGGAGGTCGGGTACCAACGTCATTGCTACACTGACACAACATCATATGGGTACACCCTCTAGGGTCAATATTTATGTCGGTACTAAGCTAACCACTTGTACCGATACACCCCCTAGGGTCGATGATGTACTACACCCGACCTTGACCAACACATGCCAGAATGTGCACGTGATGTTGTGGATGCAGAACATGGCATTTCACATTTTGAAGCATACTTTATTGAATATTCCCATGTCACTAGAATGGGAATACTATTGGTTACCTTTTTGGTAAACAATGATCTCATCCCTATGAAAATAGAAAACCTTCCAGGTATTTAAGATGTGCTTTAATTATTATGTACAATCTAATTGAAATTTGTGTATAATGTGTGATTATTTAAACTAATGATAATATCATGTTGTAGGAAATATCTTGGTGGGTTAGCTCAAGTGGATGAGTGTCATTTTTTGCTCGAATGAGGTTCTGAGGATGAATCTCCGACCAAGAGCCTGTATAAGGCCTCACTTGATGTCCCCACCAGGTTAGGCTCGTAATCAGGCTGAACAATTTACCTCGTTTACCATCCACAAAATGTGGGAAAGTACTAGAGGGTTTCTCGTGCTCTTTTTCAAGGAAAAAAACAACGACCGGAGGTAGAGAAAAATGGATCAACATTTTTTGCTCATTACCACAAGCCAAAACCATAATTTTTGTCTTTTTTGTAGGTTCTTGCAATTTACCTAGAGTTATTTTCCTTTTTAATTTTCAACGGTTTGTTTGGAATTTATCATTGCAACAATAGTTTCTTTATAGTCTTCCCTAATCATAGAATGGAAATATACGAGGATGAGGTGGAATAAAACCCTTATCCATCTAAATTTTTTCCTTGGATACAACCAGTTGAAAACCCTCCCATTACTTTTTCGGATCAGGATCTTGGGGTGGCCAATATGGAGGCTCAGTGGGGATTTTTTTCCTAGTTTCCGAGTTTTTCTTATGAGTCTTCAAGATTTTTCTCAGGCTCATCTTTTGGGTTGGCATGCGAACTGTCGACCTTGGTGGGATTGGCATTGACAATCCTTTTCCCCCATCCACAAATCCCTTCTCTCTAGTATGGTTTTTTTTATCAATGACAGTTCTTTGGTACGCGAGGGTTTTCATTTGTTCTATCAATGAGACCCTTTGACTTCACCATCTCAGACACAAGTCACTTGAACTTTCCTCAATCCCACAATGATTTTTCCTCCTCGTGAAGACCCAATGTCCATGGATCCTTACTCTATGGGCTACCAGGATGCATATTTAAATGTTCTGTATCAAATTTCTGTTGATTTTCAGGTGTTGGATCAGGATTTTCTCTCGACCTGTCTCTATTCGAACATTGGGCAGGGTTTTCAATCAGTTCCAAGTTTTGTACCCTCAATGGAAGGGTTCATAGACACAAATATGCTCCCTTCAAATTTAAACGGATGAGACAATGAATGTGTTGGGATTTGAGGGATTCAACACCATTATCACTTAACAAGAGCCCACCTTGTGCATCTGAATCTAAGCGTAGGAAGAGGAACATGTGTATTGGGATTTCAAATGTTGACCCTAATTTTATTCTAGGTGAAGATCTGTCCATAGATGAAGTTGTGGACATGGTAGATAAAACTGTAGTTGGAAAAGCTTTTGGCTTCCATTTTAGTGAAAAAAATCTTAAGGCATGGATGATCTCCACTTGGGGCTCATCTTTAAACCCTCCTCCAAAGATCAGTTAGCTTTCTAGGGCGTGGTTTATGCTTATTTTTGGTGAGGCGATGCAGGAAATGACTGTTCTCCAAAAATGTTGGACTATTGACTCTTCTCCAGTCCTCATTAAACTGTGCAATGCCACCTTTGATGTGGCCTGTGAGTGTTTGGAATCCATACCCATTTGGGTTCATTTGTTAGGTCTCCCCCACATATTTGTTCTATAAAATGATTTCAGGATATCGAGAATATTTTGGGGGAGTATAGGGATGTCGATATGTCGTTTCTGGAGAACAGGGAGATGTCAGTTGCAAGAATCCTTGTCTCTTTGAACATTCAGGGTGGTATGTGGGATTTTTTAAACCTGACCGACAGGGGCAGACCTCAAGTCCATATTCTAGATTATGGAGTGCCCTTTTGTTGCAGGCGATACCATGAACACGAGCATATAGTTAAGGATTTCCCAAAGTCCTTCTGGGGTCACTGAGAACAAAATTATTCATTCACGACGAGGGAGAGACAAAGGCCACCGATTTTTGATGGATACATTTCTCCCTCTACATCGTTGGCTTATTCAAGTGCACTGCCCTGCACTTCAATGGAATCTCATCTCGGATTGGTTATAGGGGCTATGGTGCCCATAAGGGATGCTTTGGCTCTAGATCTTCCCTCAACTTCTGCAGTGTAATCAGGTCCTCCCATGGGGTCTATTACACATCCCGCCTTTGGAACTCTAATGGGTATGCATTTAACTATCCCCCTCCCTGTTAATGGTTTGAATAATGCTTTCAAGTTTCTTAAGGTGGATTTCACCCCTTCTCTCTGGGATATTTCCTTTCCTAATTCCTTAGCCAACATGGAGCTTACTCCTCTCTCATCTTCCTCCCTCCCTTAGATTTTTGACTACTCCCTTCTCTCTGTGCCTTCACCTAGATCTCTTTCCTCCCATTCCTTTGAGGATATTTCTGTTGATGGATTTGAGGAAAGGGCCATTCAATTTTAGCTTAGAAATAGATTTTTTCTGTCCCCCATGGCTGATGGTAGGGGGATTGGTCCCAACCCTGACTCTCTGAAGTCAAAGAAGATTCATGGGCACAACTCACATATCTATAAGGCTCAATATTGAAATTTAATTGACATAACTTATGGATGAAAACAATCTATATTTGGGGCTCTTAGAGAAATGATAGCCCCTGAGGCAGTTCCTCCATGAAATTTTTTACCTTTAATTTTAGTGGTTTGGCGATCCCCCAAAAGAAATATTCCCTGAAGAGGTTGGTTTCCCTCCACCAGCCTGATGTTATTCTTCTCCAAGAAACATTCATCGATGTGGTCGTTGTGTCTCAAAATATTGCTTCCTTGCTCTTGGGTTGTAATTTTATGGGTTTGGATGCAAATGGTAGATCGAGAGGTCTGGTGATTGGGTGGCTCTCCCATAGTGTTAAGCTCCCGAACTCCTGGACCATGAATTCTTGTATTGGGGTGGATATCCCGGTGGAAGGTGTGGGTATGGAATTTAATATTCTCAATGTATATGGCCCTTATACTTAAAGGGTCCCCTTCTGGGAATATTTGTTTGGGAATGAATTAATCAAGGTTGATAATCTCATCATTGATGGGGATTTAAAATTCTCACTAAGGGAGGCTAAATCTTGGGGACCAAATGCCCACACTAATCACCAAGAAAATTTGTTCAATCATATTTTGTTTGCGAATGGTCTAATATATGTTGTTCCATTGAAGCTTATTCCTACTTGGTGGAACTTGTGAACTGGGGAAGAGAGGGTGGAAAAGAGATTAGAACTATTTTTTATCTCTGAAAAAATGATGAAGCTTCCTCTACAGTTCCATCAATGGATTGGTAGTGGGGGCGAGTTGAATCACTAACCAGTTTAGCTAGAAATAGAGGGAGGCCCAAAGAAGCCCGCATCCCCTTTCAAATTCAATTCCTCTTGGTTATCCGATGTAGGTTTCTAGAATATTGTTAAGGATCACTGGATCAGTTATGATGACAGTTCTGGTCAACCTGTTGCAGTTCAATTTTCTGCAAATCTAGAAAGGATCAAGCGCTTAGTTATCCCTTGGGCTCATGAAAAATGAAGATATGATGATCAATATTTAAGGAATATTGAGGACCAAATTGATACAATATATCAATCTTCTGACTCTGGGTTTATCTTAGATTCATCTCAAGGCAATTTAAAGGATCTTGTGTCTCGTCGAAGGTAGTTGTTGGCTGAGAAGAAAGCGACACGAGGACTGAAAAGTCGAGTCATTTGGATGGAAAAAGGGGATGAGAATATAAAAGTTTTTCAAGCCTATGCTAAAGGCCAAAAAGATGAAAAAACCATTTGGAGTTTAAAGGATCAAGATGGCAGATAAGTTTCCACTTTTGAAGGTCTCGCTCAAATGGGAAAAAATCACTTTCAGTCTCTTTTCAAAGTTGAACAGAGAGTAAATATCATGGATATAATCTGTTTGGATTTATTTTTTCCCAGATTTTTGAATGAGGAAGGGAACATAGATCATATGTTGAATTCATTGAATATGAGTTGAAAGAAATGCTCCATAACTTTTCATAAATGCAAGAGTCCAGGCTCAGATGGTTGGTCGATGAAATTCTATATTGGCTTCTTTGATCTCATTGGTGTTGATCTCTTGAAAGTCATTAAAGAATCTTGTATAAATGGTAGAATCCATGCCTGTTGGCACAGGGGAAGACCCAAGGTTCATCTCTTAAACAACACACCAACAAAACCCTAACTACCAACCCTTTGGGCAACACCTGCGAAGCAGATGAAGTCTCACCCGAGGTAGAGGCAGGGGTGGTTGCATGACTCAAATTTCTACAACCCAGCTGGGACACAGATCTGTGATTATACCACTTAACAAATCACTTAGCAGTTAACATTCATCAGTAATTAACCTTTATTCACATCATAGATCCAAACCCTAATTATAGAACAACGTAGTATTCGACTAGATATAGCACATTCAAGCACTTAGCATGGGGAGATAGATCAGATCTAACATTCATTCACCTTACC
Source organism: Picea glauca (assembly GCA_000966675.3). Classification (NCBI taxonomy): domain Eukaryota; kingdom Viridiplantae; phylum Streptophyta; class Pinopsida; order Pinales; family Pinaceae; genus Picea; species Picea glauca. Next base: position 283,945 of record JZKD02S1369266.1, read on the forward strand.
AAGCACTAAACTATTATACTAGATCTATCATACATAAAGATATCGACACTAAGCATAAATCACATCATTAAAATATAACCATAATGCACAAAGCAACCATAACACATGATATACGTGGTTCACCCCAGTGTGGGGCTACGTCCACCAACTCTTCATATTTTATATTATATTATATCCTTATCCTTACATGCACAAAGCCTCAGAACCTACTCTGCATAGGACAAGAGATCTACGCACACCTCACCATATCTTCCTTCATTGAGCTAGGTTTAAGAACAAAGCCTTCTTACAATCACTTGCACTTATCTCTGCAAGTTCTTAACACATCACATGCACAAAATATCCACAACTATTTGCACTTATCACATTGGCCTCTTCCTACTTCACCTAGATATCTATTTATACATTACAAAATGGGCCTAGACATGGGTAAACCCATGGGCTGACATCCCATACCCGTTACATAAACCCTAATCCAAAAAATTTCCCTAAAAAGGGGCTGAGATCTCGCGATCTCTACTTCTAATTGTGCTCCACCTTTGACCAGCCTGTCGAAGTACCAAAAGAGGTAAAACATGACCAAGGATCTCCAAAACTTGGTCAAGGGCCAACAGGCCCCCAACACTCACCTATGACTCGTCTCGAGTCACTCTGGTCTGGGTAACTCTGTCTCAAAAGCCTCGAGCTTAGCTCAAGCTGCTTTAATCTATTGCTGCGCCAAGGCCTCCTTCTCGGTGAAATATTGAATTAATGCCTCATTCACAGGTCCCTCTAAGCACTGTTCTACTGAAGTGACTACTTTTTCTAGCTCTTCTCCTCGATCTTCAATCTCCTCAAAAAGTAGGCAAGATGCATCCTAGATTGGCTGGAGCTTCTGTGTCACTTCCATGAATTTTCTTTGTATGGCATGGACCTACTACTGAGCCGTGCACTTTTCTTGGGATCTTTTCATCCTCTCAGCTGCTGACAGGAGTTTCAACTGCACTTGTACTACTATTTCTTACTTCTTGGCTTCCTGGAGCTGCGACTCCAATGTCTTCAGTTTAGGGTCCTCAGTAAGGCGCTCGTAAGTCTGTGCACTGCGAATTATTAACTGTTTACATTCCACGACTAATGATTTGATCCTTTCAATTGTGCTTAGGGTAGTTTCTTCTCTCTGGTCTCACACTTCTTGTGGAGTGCTTGGAACTGTTTGTATCTCTAGTTATGCGATTCTCTATTGAAGCTATTGAATGGCTTCCGTAAGCTTCACGAATTGATTTACTACCAGGTCTTATTCCACCTGCTCCAAGCCTGTTAAAGAGAGAAGTGCTCTATTGACTGCTTCTTTAATTCTGGCCTGCTTCACGAGCAACTGTTCTTTCTCCTGCTGGATTTCCACTTTATTTTCTTCGAACTTGGTTTGTAGGTCATCCTTCTCCTGTTGCGAAACTCGACATTGCTCTGTGATTTCCTCTTGTGCTTGCTTCGGGGCTACTGAGGCCTATTATTTTTCTTCCTACACGTGATGAAGGTGAGCTTCAGTCGCATCAACTATTTTGTGAAGTTGGGCAAGCTCATATGCCAACTTTGGTTCTTTTGGTCGTAGGGGTGTAGTGTGCACTGCGCAGCTAGAGTGAAGGGCTTGTTGTACACCTCTCAGCTCTGTCTCAATTCTATCATACATGGATTCTTGTTTGGCTTCAGTTCTCTACAAAATATCTCTTGAGGCATTAGATACAACTGTGATAATGAAGTCGAAGTCATCGAACATGAGCACAATCTGCAACTTCATCTTACTTGCTTTGGAATTATTTGGCGATGTAGGTTTCGTGGGGGAAAGCTTTATTTTCTTGGGTGTCTCTGACTCTTCAAGGGGGTTCCTAGGTGGTGTTACTTCGCCTTTCTTCTATTTGTCTTCTTCCCCTTTTTTCTTTTATTTGTCCAATTCATCGTCTCCTCCTCTACTAGGTGAATTTGATGCAGTCTCTTTTGATGTTCTGTGTATTTCCTATACATCTTCCTTATTTTTCTTCCTGCTGTTGCTGGGTGCATAATACTCTTTGCGAGTAACCACCAGACTTCCAATGAGGTTGGGATTGGACAGTGCTTCCTAGTCGACTGGTATAAGGAACTCTATGAGCCATTCCTTAGTTATTTCTTCGAGGTCCTCCTCGATGAGCTTGTAGTAGGACTGAAGCTCTTCTTTACTTTCATCTGCGCACGCAGTAATATAAATAAAATGCCTATCTGCACGAAACTTCATAAGGGGCTTGAACCTTTCCAAGGTGTTCGACGTCATACAAGGGAAAGACTCAATAGCCCTCTTCAGCTGCTGGTAGTAGGTATGGAATACTGCGTTCGACTGCCATTGTTTCCCCATCTCACTCAAATACCAGAGCATGGTGAACTTCGCAACTAATGGCTCAAATGACTCAATGTTAGGGAAGGTCGCACCTTCCAGCATCTCCCAAGAAGTGAATGTGATGAGGATCAACAACCAGCTAAAATGGAACTCATAACCCTGATCCTGAGCTTCACGACAATCCAGTTCTAACTGATTGACTAGGTAACTAGCCCAGTTCATCTGTAGTCCTTCCATGCATTTTTCTGCGAGGTCAACGAAAAACCCTGTGACCTGCGTGGGTCTGTTATTTCTTACTAGATTACCAGAAATCAATTGGCAAGCAAGGTGCACTGCACCATTCTAAATGGAGGCTACCTTGTAGCCTCACATCCCTTTCTCTACATCGTCGTAGGTGTCTTTGATCTTCTATGCCAGGGCGTGGTTTGTAGCCTTCCCTGGATAAAAGTATTGTAGGTCTGGTCCCTGCATGCTCAATTCAGTGATCCTATGGATCAACACTAGATCGACGATGATGCGTCGTTACAACCATAGATAACCACCATGGAAACATGATAGCAAGAGCTTAACGTATGCGTTAACCTCCCGGTGTCTTAAAAAATGTGGTATCTTCATCACATTCAAGACAGTGGACCTCACGATGTCCATGGTCCACGGATGGGGAATGATATTCGATTTCTTCCCCTTGGTCTTGGTCAAATATTTGTGAGGTGTGAGCATGCCATAGCTTTTGTAGTCTCCTAGGTTATAATAATTGATATTCAAGGTTGGAATCCTCTCCAACTATGGTCTGACTACTTGTATTCCCTTCGGGAGGTACGGAGTGATGATTGTGTAGTCAAAGTCCCTCAAGACATTTTCACGACTCACCACACCGACCAGGGGTGGAATTTAGTCAGGCAAGATGGATGGAATTAGCTTCGCATTCAACAAGTCATCACGATGATTGGTTCTTTTCTCGGTTGCAACTCGGGATGGTCCAGATCCACAAGCAATCGATGGGGAGGCTTGCACTCCTTGCATCAATGAGGCTTGGATTCTTGTGGAGATCACCTTCTCATCCATGAGGTCTATTAGAATATCTTCAACGACTTGTTCTACTGTGCTAATTTCATCCGACATGCACAATCGAGATATAATATCTCAGGTCGATGAACAATACTCACTGTAACGGAATGGATGGCGAGGTCTCAATGATCGCTATGCGGAATCAACCAGTTCTCTGTGTGCCCGGATAATCACATTTGGAAAAAGTGTTCTCGGTGCAATTCTCAACGGGATAAATAGATATCATCGTAATGGTTTCTTTCAACGGATTTCAAAGCCTTATTCAATGCAATTCCATCCATTATGGCGTGGTCCCAACGGTCCAATGGTTAACTTTCGGGCCATAACTGCTTTCCTAACCGTTCGGGAACATCGATTGAATGATCATATTGCCTCCAATGGTCATATTTCTTCATCATGGCGAAGTGCCAACCTATGCTATACTGATTTTTCAATGAAGTTCGAGTTCTAGAAAGATTCTTTCTATGAAGTTCTTTCTGGAGCTTCTTGCAATTTTTATAACTTTTCCCTCTTCTTACTGAGCTTTCTGGCCTTCTTTCCTGTGATCTAAACTACCGATTTCCTCTTTCCATTATCATTTTTATCTCCTCTTGGCATGATAACTTCACACTGTGGAGGGTCTTTCATAGGGTTCAAGGGTGATACTTCTTCTCTTTCTGGGGTGGGTTCTCTACTCTCTTGTATAGACAGGTGTCTCCAGTCTTCCTATGTCCTTTCAACTTCTACATCCATATCTTTGGTCTTTAGTAGCTTCAATTGGTTCTCTTGTTATTCTAGTAAGTGCGCTATTCTCTTAGCCATGAAATCTCTTAGTTCTTTCTTTTTCTGTTCTAGATCCTCCTCTTCTTGTTTCTTTCGTATTTGATATTTCTCAATTTATGTTTTTCCTAGAAAGATAGCAAATGGGGCGATGTTCTCAACAAACTTAACGGTCTCAAATTCTTCTTTTGTCGAAGTTCCATGAGAACTCATAAATGTTTGGGTAATTCTTCCACATAGGGTTATTAGCTTTCCTCTAAATAATCCTATTCCTCCTAATGAAGGAACCATAACAAGCTTTCCCAAAATTTCCCGAGTTCTTTCTGTTATGATATTCACCCATGTTTCCTCATCTAGGACATAGTCTATGTCGAAGTCTCCTATTCTTGTTTCTATTTACTCTTTCTCTTTTAAGACCTCTGATAAGTTGATATCTCTGTGATCATTCAACGTTTCTTTCATTTGTAGTAATACAGTCTCTGATTCTTTCTGGGGTTCTATCATATCCTTAGTTTCTTGGCCTGTCTCATAGTTTTCTTTTTTCATATTCATCTTTTCAAATTTAGCAATCATTCTAGGACAATCCAAAACTTCATGGTCCATGGATTTATAGAAAAGACAACTAGGTCTTCTACCAGGTAATTCCTTAGCAAGATGTCCTAGTCTTCTGCAACTGTAACAAAGGGTTAATCCTTTCTTTTTCTTAAATGATCCACAACCTTTCCTATACTGCACACTAGGATCACAATAACTAACTTGAAAAAAATTCTTTCTAGGATCCTGCATCCATTTGTTAGTCCAAATATTCTTTCTATGCAAAGGGATAACATACCTTTGATTATTTCTATAAGATCTATTCACATCGAATCTTCTTTCTTCTAACTGTGCCCTAGTTTTCAGACTAGGATTTTTTTTATCAAACATACCTAGATCCATTCTTTCGAAACAAAAAATTTCACTTATCTTACCTTTATCAGAGCACAAAGATTCAATATCTTACCTCTTTTCTTCAGATCAAACTTCTCTTCTCAGCACAGAGCTTCGCAAGTCAATACTGTGCATTAAAGCACAAATCTACGCACATAGATTTATTTTCTTTAGTTCCCAGCAATCACAGTTTCAGGTCCCGACAATGGAACCATTTGTTGGCATAGGGGAAGACCTAGGGTTCAACGCTTCAACATCACACCAAAAAAACCCTAACTACTGGCCCTTTCGACAACACCTGTGAAGCAGATGAAGTCTCACTCGAGGTAGAGGCAGGGGTGGTTGCAGGACTCAAATGTCTGCAACCTAGTCGGGACACAGATATGTGATTATACCACTTAGAAAAGAACTTAGCAGTTAACATTCATCAGTAATTAACCTCTATTCACATCACATATCCAAACCCTAATTACAGAACAACGCAGTATTCAACCAGATCTAACACATTCAAGCACTTAGCATGGGGAGATAGATCAAATCTAACATTCATTCACCTTACCAAGCACTAAGCTATTATATGAGATGCATCATACATAAAGAGATCGAAACTAAGCATAAATCACATCATTAACATACAACGATAATGCATAAAGCAACCATAACAGAGGATATACATGGTTCACCCTAGTGTGAGGCTACGTCCACCAAATCTTCTTCTTATTTATTATCTTCTGTCAATATCCTTACATGCACAAAGCCTCAGAACCCACTCCACATAGGACAAGAGATATGCGTGCACCTTTCCAGATCCTCCTTCTCCGAGCTAGGTTTAAGCACAAAGCCTTCTTACAATCACTTCCACTTAGCTCTGCAAGTTATTAACACATCACATACACAAAGAATCCACAACTATTCACACTTAGCACATTGGCCTCTTCCTACATTGCCTAGATATCTATTTATACATTACAAAATGGGCCTAGACATGGGTAAACCCATTGGCCGACATCCCATACCTGTTACATAAACCGTAACCCCAAAAATTGCCCTAAAAAGGGGCCAAGATCCCATGATCTCTTCTTTGACTTGCGCTCTACCTTCAACCAGCCTGTTGAAGTCCCAAAAGAGGTCAAACATGACCAAGGATATCCAAAACTTGGTCAAGGGCCAACAATGCCCCTTTCAACTCAATTTTATTTTCTCTTATTCGAAAATCGGATAAGCCTTAGTCCCTCGATGAATTCATGCCGATTTATCTTTGCAATTGTATCTATAAAACCATTGCAAAAATAATTTATTAACGATTGAAACCCATGTTATCATATTCAGTTTCCAAAGAACAGTTCAGGTTTTTAGAAGGTCGAAAGATTCATGAGGCAATTGGTGTAGCTTGGAAAGGACTATATAGTCTGAAGACCTCCAAAGCCAAAGGGGCTATCCTGAAGATTGATCTTTCAAAGGCTTTTGATCAGGTTGATTGGTCATACAACAAGCTTATGCTCACTCGTCTTGAATTTGAGGTTCCTTTCATAAAATGGGTGATGGATTTCATTTCATCTATATCCTTTTTTGTTATTATCAATGGAGCTACCTCTCCCTTTTTCATCTTGAAAATAGGCCTTCGTAAAGGATGCCCTATTTCCCATCTACTCTTTTTATTAGTGTATGAGGGTCTAAGCAAAGCTCCTAGAATGACCACCAACCTAGGGGACTTACAAGGAATTCTGATCTCTCCCGGGATTAAGATCACTCATTTTATTTTGTCGACGATGTAATTATATTTTTTAGTTGTAGGGCTCGGGATGCTGAGAAGCTGGCCGAAATAATTAACCTATTTCTCTCTTCGACTGGAATGCAAATCAATCCTAATAAATATACACTCTCAGTTATAGAGATGGAACGGGGTGATGTGGAAACTTATCAAGGGTTCTTTCCTTATCAGACTTAGGATCTCTCAGAAGGCATCAAATATTTGTGTTTTTCAGTCAAAACCGAATTGCTATCGTAAGGAGGATTGGAGATGGTTGTTGGATAAACTAGAGAAGTGACTAAATATTTGGAGCTACAAGTGGTTTTCCATGGATGGTAGATTAACATTGACAAAATATGTGCTGGAATCCATTCCCATTTATTGGATGTCCCTTGCTTGGACTCCAAAAGGTGTTCTAGAAAAGGCCAGACGTATATTCTTTATATTCATTTGGTCTGGGTATATTGATCATTTTTCTCCTCCCTGGGAAAAATGTGAGCATATTGCTCATCCTAAAGCTTTGGGAGGACGGGGTATAAAAATATATTCTTATTCTCCAAAGAGTTGGTGGCCAAAGTAGTTTGACATCTCATCTCATCTCCCATTTTATGGACTTCGATGGTGATCCACAAACACATCAATCCAAACACTGTGTAATATTGGATCTGAACACATGTTAAGTCACATTCGAACTACTCCATTATATGGAAATCTCTGGTCTCTTCTTTTTCGATGGTTGGTGATGGATTAGCGTGGATATTAGGAAGGGGAAATCATGTTCATATTGGTTTTTATCCCTGGCCAAGTAGTTGAAACTCCCATATATTTCCAATTGAATTAATCAACCAGCTTCATTTGTAGAATATTTTCTTTCTTTTCCAAGTCTCAGATCCAGACACAACTACATCATGGAAACAAGGCTGGAGGAGTGCTTCTTCTCTAGGCCTTAATGGGGATCTTGCTATCTTATGGGGATATTATATCCCGACACTTCAGGCGGGGCATATCAGGCTAAAAAATAAAGAAGATGAGGTGGTATGGAAAAAGGCTCCTCATGGGGTCTATACCCCAAAACTAGGTTATATTGCATTAAAGATCAATCTCCTTCAACAAGATCCTTGATGGTGGCAGAATGGATTATGGAAATTAAAATGTTCCCTGAAGGAAAAAATATTCATGTGGTCGGCTACAAATGATAAGGTTCCTACTTGGGACAATGTAACACCATGTTTCCCATGGTCTATAAATATAACTATATTGGCCAGGAACTATGGAAAACTCGAAGGTGTGAATGTTTGATTTGATGGACCTTTGTATAAAAGGTCGATGAATGTAAATTGTTTTATGAGTATGTGTTGCATGACTAATGGGAAGGGGATGTGCTAAAAGAGACCACGATGGGTAATGAAAAGGTGGTGGAAGGGACCCGGAATGGTTGCATTAACTTCCACCGAACCAAGTACCATATTGTTTTTTACTTTCTCAAGACCAAAAAAACTCTTTAACCCAGGAATGAATTTCCGTCAGGATGGTAGGTGGGGAGGCTCCTCAAGAGTTAATGAGGGGATGGGGTAGACTGCCCATCCATAAATCTCTCAGAGCTAACCATAGACAGGGAAATTCGTGCCACACACAATCTTGCAGAGGGATGCAATAAAGGAAGCATGGGGGGGTGGGCAGAGGAGGCAATGAAGATCGTAGAGTAGAACCTAAGATCTCGAATCAGATGGATTTTTGAACACAGGAGGAGAGTAACCTTCGTTCTCGTCTATTTTTCTTAAAGGGAGAAGGAGAGTAACCTTCGTCCCTAAATTCCATTGAATTGGAAGTAGGAGATTGAATCTCAGAGCATCGTGGTGTAAGATCGTGGGTGGCCAGTGATAAATCTGTTGGGAGTGAATGAGCCTATGGTAGGGTGGAAACAAGCACCCTTCTCAGCAGTCGCATCACACCTTGTGGATCTGATAAGTGTTTTATGCCTTGTATTTTGAATTGAATATCATGAATACATGCCCATGTTTATACCCCCATAAATGATTTCTGTGTGGAATGATTTCCTGGTGTTTTAGATTGGAAGTAATGGATACATGTGTATACTTATATGTCGTAGTTGGTTTTTGTACAGAATGATTAAGTTCGGAGCACACATTCATTCCACTGAGAATCGTCTCATCTGCTTGACTCTCGTGATGTTCTAATTTAATCCCTCGAAAGAAACTTCCATAGGGAATTGCATCATATCTTAGAGTCGGAGTAAGTTCCTTGGTATGGCTACCACTATGGTAAACCCATGAGTTTACCTTACCTTGGTTTCATAGCTCCTAACTCGGTGAGTTAGGAAGGCACTTCATTCACGTTAATAGCCTAGGGACTTTGAAACACACCCAAGCCCTTATCCAGAAACCTGACTAAGATTAGGGATAATTTTCCCAAGAATGATTTGAAGGTTTAGGTGACTTGGGTCTGGGAACCTTGTGTAAGAAGGAGTTAGTTTTCAAAGGTTTTAGAGCCATGGAGGTTCGAAGCTCTAAGAGGTTAAATTTCGTTGCCCAAGTTCAGAAAGGATATTGAATCAAATTATCAAAAGGGAGTATCCTTTCGTTTGGTAGAAAAATGGATGAGATACATTTGAAAGTATCTCAGATCTATCAGGACCAATGGATCTAGAGGAGGAGCCTAGGCGTTAACGCCTCGACCCCTTTAGTCTTCGCAAGTAGTGATGGAACCGGGACCATAGATCCCAGGACTACCTTGACCGTCGATCTTAACCCTTGTGTAGGTGGGAGAGTGGACTCTTCAAAGTCCTAAAATTCCCAAAGTAATCAGAACCATCCACTGACATAGGACACGTGGCGAAGGATTCGTATTTCGCTGACTCGTTTCTAAAGGAAGTCAAAGGGTAGAGTTTTGTGAAGTCGCGAGACCCAAACTCATGATTTGATCTGAACCATCAGATCACAAGAGAGCCATGACCATTGATATGGGCAAGGGGATATCGGGAGTTCAAGGATCGAGATTTCAAAAGATAGGCATTGGGTTGTGTTCCAAATTCACGAAATGTGAAGTCCCGACAAGTTCGGAGAATAATCCCCAGGTCATGGCAACCGGTCGTATGGGTGGAAGATTACAAGAGGAGCTAATGGATATCAATATTTCAGGGAATGAAGAGTCAGAGCTGGCTTGTGCTCATTATCCCGGTACGTGAAATCATGATGCGATCACAATCGTCGATCAAGGGGATATCGCAATACCATAGATCTGGCCTCGGAGAGGAATCAAAGGTCGGGGATTCGGGGAAACAAGAGTCAGGATTGTCTCGCATGCAGAAGTCCCGAAGTCCCGAAATGAGAAGTGCCATTTTTTTATTATAGGTGTGTGGTCACAACTTGTGGTCGCATAGGTGAAGCTTGTGCCTTGTGCATGTTCACACTGGTGGGGTTTCAATAGGGCCCGAGGATCGAATAAAGGGATTTTAGTAGGAAATCAAAGAGCTAATCTAGCTCGTGAATGAGAAATTTTATTTAATTCTCGCACCAAGCATGGGGGTGTTACAAATCGGTATCAGAGAATGGTTACAACACTCGACCTATTTGGGCTCATGGACGAGGACATTAAAAGGTGACATCTTACCTTACTCCCTTCTTAAAAAGGCTGGTTAATCCCTTATTATAGAAATAATGAAAATCTACTAGTGTGTGTGTATGCATTTCTACTATGTGTATGCATTTAAGAAATATGAATTATGTGCTAGTTATGAAGGAATGTAATGTTAGCTAACAATAATTGTTTTGTCTGCACCCAAGTGGATGATCAACAATAGAAAACTGCAAACGTATAGAATGGTGACACTCCATGAAGTAGGGGATGGCTCCTACAATAGAGACAAAGAGTCTGACTAAAGGAGGGCGGTAGAGACCCCCCCAGACCTAGCTAAGACTGTGAGGAGTCTCATGGCCGAACTACAAAGCTGCAAGGACGACAACGAGAGGTTGATAAAAGAGCAAGAGAAGCAAACGGAAATTAATGCAGTCTTGCTGCAGATTTTATCTGACATACAAAGACAACTGCAACATGAAACTGACACCAGTCACGTGGACCGACAACAGACAAAGAGGAGTCGAAGTTCACCCAAGATACAAAAACGTGGTCTTTTAAGTGGCCACACTGGGAAGATCACCTCAAGAAAGGTCCACCCTGGAAACATGGGACAAGCGCTGGATGATTCATCTGAAAAGGAAACTAGCGACACAGAGGGATCTTCTAGTAGCAGAACTAGTTCACACTCTCGAAGAAAATGAAAGAAACGAAAGTACCCCAAAGGTCATAATATCGAAGAATTCAAGAAGGCCAAACCACCCTCTTTCAACGATGAGATTAAGAAGGGAGAGGAGGCGGAGGCCTGACTGCTTAGACAAAAGAAGTATTTCAGAGTCCATGACTTCTCGGAAAACTTGAAGGCCCAAGTAGACACTTTCAACCTGAATGGAAAAGCTTCCATTTGGTGGGAAGACCTTAATAATGTGAAAGGAATTCATGAAGAAGACCTGTGTTGGGAATGGTTTGAAAAATACTTTAGGAAGAAGTATATTTCGGAAAAGTATTTTGACGAAAAGACTAAAGAGTTCTAAGAACTCAAGCTAGGACAACTCACCATAGAGGAATATATCAAGCAATTCCTTGAGTTGATGAGGTATGTACCCTATATAAATGCGGAAAAGGAAAAGGTGCAACAATTCATCAGTGGGTTACCTAAGGACTATCAAAACATGATTGAGTTTGATGAGCTAAGGACCCTAGAAGACACTATCCAAAAGGAAAGATATTGATATGAACAGTTTGGGCTTTGGCCAGAACCTCGTGAAGGCTGGAAGCAGAAGAATAGTTCGGGATTCCATAAAAAGGGGTTTAAATCCCAAAGATTTAAAAACTATAATAAGGATTCAAGGATGAGCTTCCTGACTCAAAGTGTACACCAACATAATTTCCCCTCCCAGAGAAGAAATAAACCTTTTGGATCAACCCCAGGAAAGACTGATAACCCAAAGAAAGAACCCTTGAAATTTTGGGGTTGCAAAGAAGAACATCTACTGAGGGACTGCCCGCATGAACAACGGAACAGTAGGATAATTTACAACATCCAAGAAGCTACCACCATCAATGACGTGGCCAGGAGTATGCCACAAATTTATGCAGCCGTGGATAATGAACAAGCTGACCACTAAGCTTCAGTGGTGGAAATGGAAGGTATGATCGCCAACCATCTAGTGTCTATTCTAATTGACCCTGGTTCAAATTTGAGTTATATAACTCCTCAGGCTGTTGATAAGTGTAAATTACAAACACATAAACATGCCAAGCCATTTTTGGTACAGTTATCCATTAGCACCAAAAGAAAGGTAGAGGAGGTTATACCAACTTTCCAATTCACCATGGGTGGATTCCCCACCCAAGCAACCCTTAACATACTACCCCTAGGATTGTATGACCTGTTGATTTGTATGGACTGGCTAGCCACATATAAAACTAGACTGGACTGTTACCATAAAACTTTAGAATGTGTAAGTGAAGAAGGGAGAAGGACAACCCTTCAAGGGATCCAGAAACCTGTCTCGGTGAGACAAATATCATCCCTTCAAATGAGAAAGTATTGTAGAAAGGGATGTCCACTATATGCGATACATGTGTTGAAATAAGTTGAGGATGACAGGCCAAGCCTCAAAGACCACCCCATACTAAGAGAATATAGATATGTGTTTCCAGAAGAGGTACTGGGTCTACCTCTAAGAAGGGACATTGACTTCTTGATATAAATTGCACCAGGAGCGGTGGTAGTGTCTAGAACACCCTATAGGATGAGCCCACTCGAGCTAGTTGAGATTAAATTACAACTAAAAGAAATGATGGACAAAGGCTATATCTGGCCTAGAATGTCTCCATGGGGAGCACCAATCCTGTTTGTGAATAAGAAAGATGGTACCCTCTGACTGTGCATAGATTATAGACAACTCAATAAGCTAACCATAAAGAACAAGTACCCTTTACCCAGGATCAATGACTTGTTCGATCAATTTGGAAGTGCTTCCATCTTCTCAAATATTGACTTGATATTTGGATACCATCAAGTCCCAATCAAGGGTGAAGACATCCACAAAACCTCCTTCAGGACGAGATATGGTCACTATGATTTTGTGGTAGTACCATTTGGATTAACCAATGCCCCTGCCACTTTTATGTGCTTGATGAACAATGTGCTCAGCAAATTCCTAGACAAAGTTGTACTGGATTTTATTGATTATATCTTAATATACTCCAAGAATAGAGAGGAACGTGAGGAACATCTTAGACTTGTGCTTCAAGTTCTAAGAGAACATCAGCTCTATGCCAAATTTAGCAAGTGTGATTTTTTCCAGAAGAAAATACATTACTTGGGCCATGTCATATTTGAAGAAGGGGTAGCAGTAGACCCTGACAAGATTAGGTCTATCATGGAATGGCCTAACCCAAAGGATGCCTCAGATATTAGATCCTTTATGGGATTAGCAGAATACTATAGGATATTTATAAAAGGATTCTCCAAGATTGGTTGTCCAATGACTGCCCTCCAGAAAAAGGTAGCTAAATTCATATGGACACAAGAATGTGAAGAAAGATTTCAATCCCTGAAATACCTTCTGACCCACGCACCCGTGATGAAGATTACCGATCCCAAAAATGACTTCCTTGTGTGCAAAGATGCCTGCAAAGAAGGGCTCAGAGGAGTCCTTAAGCAATAAGGAAGTGTAGTCTGTTATGAATCCCAAAAATTGAATGAGCACAAAGTCAACTGTGTGACTCATGATCTAGAGTTGGCCGCCATAGTACACACCTTGAAAATGTGGAGGCATTACCTTCTGGGTAGGAAATTTGTACTTATGATAGACCATTGTGGATTGCGACACTTGTTTGACCAGCCGAAAATCAATTCTAGACAAGCTAGGTGGATGACCCTCCTTAGCGAGTTTGATTTCGAAATCAAACATATCAAAGGAAAGGAAAATAAGGTGGCCGATGCCCTTAGCAGAAGTATGAAAAAAATTCACCTAGCAGCGGTGAGCACCTACGATACGAATGCCAAGGAAAGAGTCAGGAATGCACAAGAAATAGACACATTCTTCCAAACCATGACCTAGTACCTGGGGCAAGGACCCGCAGGGCTAAAGTATGAAGGCTACCATATGCTAGATGGAGGTCTGCTAACTTAAAAAAAATAGATTGTATATTCTATATTGTGATGACTTGAAGAGGTTCATAATGGATGAACTACATAAAATACCATATATTGGTCACCCAGGATACCAGAAGATGATCATGGCCACCAGGAAACAATTCTATCGGCTTGGATTGAAGAAAGACATAGCTGATTATTTATCCAAATGTATAGAATGCCAACAAGTTAAAGAAGAACACCAACACCCAACATGATTATTACAACCTCTACCAATCCCATAATGGAAATGGGAAACTATCTCCATGGATTTCATCACCGGATTACCAACATCGAACAGACAGAATCACACCAGAATGGTAGTGGTGGACAAATTAAGCAAGTTGGATCACTTTATTCCCATCAAATCGACTTGCAAGGCAATAGATATTGCCAAAATATTCATGAAAGAGATATTCATACTACACGACATGCCTAAGGAAATCGTCTCTGATAGAGACACAAAATTTACTTCAAACTTTTAGAAATCCTTGATGGCTGGTCTAGAGACCAAATTATTGTTTAGCACAGCCTATCATCCTCAAACTGATGGAAAGACATAAAGAGTGAACCAAATATTAGAAGACATGCTAAGGATGCATGTAATGCATTAACCTAAGAAGTGGGAAGATTACCTATAACTGGTGGAATTTTCCTACAACAACGACTACCAAGAATCACTGAAGATGAGTCCTTTCGAAGTCCTCTATGGTAGTCCGTGAAACACTCCAGTCAGTTGGAGTAATCCCATAAACATAATTTCTATTGGACCTAACATGTTGAAATAAATGGAACAACAAGTGATTCAGATAAAGAAAAATCTTAAAATCGCTCAGAACATACATAAAATTTACGCCAACAGAAAGAGAACCCCCAACGAATTTAAGACGGGAGACCACGTCTATCTCAGAGTTAAGCCCAAAAAGATTTCCCTAAGGATGGAAGCTTGTGCCAAGTTGGCACCTCGGTATTGTGGACCCTTTGAAGTTCTAAATAGAGTGGGACCTGTAGCCTATAGGCTAGCACTCCCTCCCACAATAAAAGCACATAATGTTTTCCATGTTTCGTTGTTGAGGAAATATGTACATGATTCTAATCATATAATTGACTAGTCTGTGATCCAGGTGGAACCGGAGGGATAATTCCTACCAGAACCTCAATGCATACTAGACAGGAAGGAAACCCTACTTAGGAACCGAACCATTGCACAGGTCAAGGTGCAGTGGAAACACTTTGGCCCAAATGAGGCTACGTGGGAAATGGAAGATTCCATGAAACAAGCATATCTGATTTTGTTTACTTCTGTACATACACATCATGTTGATAGATAGAACATCAAGGACAATGTTCCTTTAAGGGGGAAGGAATTGTAACACCCTGTTTCCCCCGGTCTGTAAATATAACTATATTGGCCAAGAACTATGGAAAACTCAAAGGTGTGAATGTTTGATTTGATGGACCTTTGTATAAAAGGTCAATGAATGTAAATTGTGTTATGAATATGTGTTGCATGACTGATGGGAAGGGGATGTTGTAAAAGAGACCACAATGGCTAATGAAAAGGTGGTGGAAGGGACCTGAAATGGTTGCGTTAAATTCCACCAAATCAAGTACCATACTAGTTTTTACTTGCTCAAGACCAAAACAACTCTCTTAACTAGGAATGAATTTCCATCAGGATG
>JZKD02S1369266.1:305829-324410 GCA_000966675.3 Picea glauca
GATAGATGCAGAAGCCCTAGAAAAATGGTTAACTCTGCTAGAAGGTTATTTCTCTATTCACAATTTTTCCTACAAAGAAAATATCACCTTCACACTCTTTAAATCTCTCCCTCATGTCAAACATTGGTGGGAAACTTACTGGGAGAAAAGTTCCATAAAGGAGTCTGGAATATATGGGGCCGATCCCACTTGGGATTTTTTTGTGGATGCGGTAACGGAACAGTATTACCATATATGTGTTCCATCAAGTGAGCAAGCGAAGCTAATCTGGGAAGCCCACTACAGTCAGGTGGAAGGACACTTCGACGTTGAAAATACAGTGGCGATGCTACAAAAACATTTCTACTGGCCGAAACTTCGACAGGAGGTCAACAAGTATATCAGGTCTTGCACTGCCTGCGCTATTGCCAAACCGACCACTAAGAAACATGGCCTGTACACCCCTCTTCCTACTCCTGACAGGCCATGGGAATCCATCTCAATGGACTACATGTCGGGCATCCTGTCCACTAAGTGGGGAAATGACTGTGTTTTGTGGTTGTTGATCGCTTTTCTAAGATGGCGATTCTGGTTGCCTGCAAGAAGAACATCACAACAGAGGCCACTGCCAAGCTCTTCTTTGAATGAGTCTGGGTACATTTTGGAATCCAAAAAACCATTGTCTTAGATTAGGATAATCGATTTCTCAGCACATTCTGGTCGAGCCTCTGGTCACTTCTGGACACCAAGCTCACCAAATCCATGGCCTTCCACCCCTAGACAAATGGTCAAATCGAGGTTGTAAATCGAATGATTGTACATATCCTTCGCATGTATAATTCAAAGCACCCTTGCACATGGGATGAGAGTGCTCCTTGTGTCCAACATAGCTATAAATGAGCCCTACAAAGCTCAAATGGCCATAGCCCCTTTCAAATGGGGGTGGGATTCCAACCATTGGGACCCATAGATGTTGCACTTCCCCTTGCGGTCACCTCGACTGACTCATCTCCTGCTCCAACTGAAGCTAAAAAATCCACCCAGTTCATTGAGAGGATCCAGGACATAGGCCAACAGGTTCAAGATATCCTACAAAAGTCCAATGACAAGTACAAACAACACCATGATCAACATCGGGTGCTGCATAAGTTTCAGGTGGGCGATAAAGTTTGGTTACAATTGCAGAAAGAACGCCTTACAAGACCCCATCGAAAGCTTTTCCCACTCCGTTATGGGCTGTAAACTATCACCAAGGCCATGGGGGATAATTATTTTGAGCTCAACATTCCTCCTTTCCTTGGTCTGCACCCAGTATTCAACGTGGATCTCCTTCGCCCTTATTTCCCACCATTATTGGACACCTCAGAAGTAGCATAACAACTCACACCAATAGAGTTCAACCCGACTGTCTACAATAGGCATCCAATGATTAGATTTTGGACAAATAGATCAAGGGCATTCAACAACAAAGGATCCAACTTTATCGAGTCGTCAAAGAAGGGCAGCTCCTGCACCAAGGCAAGTGGCTCACCCGAGGCCAAATTCAGCAGAAATTTCCTCATCTGATGGGGGACCTCAATGAAATGGAGAAATTTTCTTCCTAAGGATGGAGGATTGATCCAGATGGATATCAGTGGCCACCCACCTTTTCCAACTGGCTCAAAACAATTTTCTAACAATTTTGGCAATTTACTATTTTTAACAGTTTTAACTTCCTGGGCCATTTTGAGGGCCTAAATGAAGGTTTTTCGGGATAGAGCTTCTCAATCATATCTGAAGGCATGATTGAACCCCCAAAATGAATCTCCTCGATGATACCTTTCCAACGAGCTATCATACTCCTAAAATGAAGATCGTATGCAAAGGTTACGACCCCGGGAAGTTGATGCACCAACTTACCCAAACGAGGTCCACATGACTTTTGGCGCTTCGTATCCCAGGGTTAGGTTTTTGGATGTTTAGGGTTTTTGGAATTTTAGTTTATTGTAAAAATACCTTTAGAGACTCATTGTAATCAACTTCTTGCGAATGAGCGCAACGGTCACATCTCTTCTCAGAGATAAGCCGCCACCATTCTAGCGAGTCTTTCATTCTGTATTTTTACAGTCTCTGTACATTTCTTTGATTAATAGAAATCATGTATTACTGTATATATGTGTTTATGGTTGCATATATGATACATTTCTGCTATATTATTGAATATCTATGATATCTCTGTGCATTTCTTTATTATATCTCCGATCTCATTTCGTGCCAAAAATAATCCGGATCAGTGGTATCAGAGCAGGCTGCTCTTGATCATTTTTTTCAGTGCATGTCCCCGACGAGGTCCGAGTATAGCAAGTTGGGTCTTGATATTTTCTCCCTTGAAGACAATCTCTCTCACACACCCAAGAAACCCTCAATGGTGGAAGAAAAGAAAAATGATGGAGCAGACGATCCTATCAATATGTTGCTTGAGCAAGCTCTCACGCGACAAAGGGACGAAATGATGGAGAATTTTTCCCACATCCTTAAACACCTGTCGATAGCATCAGATGCATCTTCATCAAGTGGCCACTTTGGAGGCACCTTTCCTTTCAAGGTACAAGTTAATTTTGATATTCCTGTATTTGAAGGACAGATAGATGCAAAATCCCTAGAAAAATGGTTAACTCTGCTAGAAGGTTATTTCTTTGTTCACAATTTTTCCGACAAAGAAAATATCACCTTCACACTCCTTAAATCTATCCCTCATGTTAAACATTGGTGGGAAACTTACTGGGAGAAAATTTCCACAGAGGATTCTGGAATATATGGGGCTGATCCCACTTGAGATTTTTTTGTGGATGCGGTAAAGGAACAATATTACCCTGTTGGCAACTATGAGGACCAACACATTAGATGGACCATACTGTGGCAAGAGAGGGGCCAAGTAGTTCTGGAGTTCACCATAATACCTTCCATACCTTGCGCACCAAGTTGGGTATCAAATATTCTGAGCGACATTTGGTTCTGAAATACCGTGGGGATCTACACAGAGACATCCAGACTGAAATGGATTTTTTGGACATTTCATCACTTGGGCTACGTATCAATATGCCGTCAAAATCGAGCAGAATCTCAAACAAAAGACGCGGCAATTTGGGCTTGGGAAACCCTCATAAAAAAAGCCAGGAAAGGGCGGCCACAACCCACCGATCAAAGGACAGAGAAAAGATGGACAGTATCAAGACAACCAGTCCAAGCCGCAAGCAAAGAAGGACACCAGAAAGACAAAGAAAGATACCAGGAAGTGGTGCGACTTCCATAAGAGCCCTTGGCATAACACTGCTGACTATTTCTCAAAGTAGTCACTGGTGGCTGAAGTGAAATCCCATGAATTAGATGCATATTATGACTCTGATCCAGAGCCAGAAAAGGGAAGACAGATCATTGACGCAGAACCTAGTGCCACCATTGCTACCACCAAGCTCCAGCCTGGTGAACCAGATGAGCTAGGATAAGGAGAGTGCCTCTTCCATTCATAGATGTGGGTAAAAGGCACCCCGCTGCACTTCATCGTTGATAGCGGTAGACAGAAGAACCTCATCTCATCAGAGGTTGTCAAGCGACTGACCCTGTGAACAACATCGCACCCACAACCATACACCATTGGATGGATCCACCAAGGAAGTGATCTCCACATCAGCCAACAATGCTGACTGTAGTACGACATCAAGCCCTTCAAAGATGAGGTATTGTGTGATGTGTCTCCTCTCGAAGTTTGTGATGTTCTTTTGGGCTAACCTTATTTATGGAAACATCATGCTCTATATGAGTCTAGGCCTCGTAGTGTTATTATTACTTTGAACAGAAAATTGTACAGGATATCCGAGGCAGTCCCACCTAGTGCTATTTTCTTGATCTTTGCTAAACAATGCAGGAAGGTCATCTCTCAGACAGGGAAGTTTGTCTTCTTCATGATTTGTTCTCAAAATAAGCGAAATATCACAACCACATCTAGGGTCTCTGCAACCGACCTCTCCACACAACAGAAGAAAGTAGATAAGGTCGTGGAAGAATACTCGAATATCTTATCCTCACCTACAGGGGTACCTCTGCACTACCAAGTCAAGAACCCCATCGATCTGACCCCCGACGCATTGCTACCCAATGGGCCAGTCTATCATCGCTCTTTGTTAGAGAATGAGGAGATCAAGCGATATATCCAAGAACTGCTCCACAAGGGGCACATATGCCCTAGCTCATCACCTTGAGGGAGCCCAATCGTGTTGGTAAAGAAGAAAGATGGAACCTGGCAACTCTGTATTGATTACCAGGCTCTGAATAAATTCACAGTTAGAAACTGGTACCCGATACCCTGAATCGATGACCTCCTTGATCAACTCACGGGGGCCAAATACTTCAGTAAGATTGATCAACTCCCAACAAGAAGTGTTTGATGATTTGAAGCATCACTTGTGCTCAACCCTAGTACTTTCACTACCAGACCTGCAACATCCTTTTGAGATCGAGACAAATGCTTCATACTATGCTGTGGGCACCGTTCTCACTCAGGACGACCACCTCGTGGCTGATCATAGTGAGACACTGTCAGATACTATCCGTAAGTACCCTACTTACGACAAATAAATGTACTCCATTGTGCAAGCATGCTTCCAGTGGAGACATTACATTCTTGGGAAGGAGACAATCATCCACACTGATCATAAGTCACTGTAGTTCATGCAGACACAGGGAAAATTGCAGAATGACTGCCATCAAAAGTGGTCCACATACTTGCAACAATTCCACCTCAACATCAAGTAAAAATAGGAAGCACCAATTGCGTCACTAATTGCCTCAGTAGACCGCCAGTCATAACACTCACCACGGTGCTAGAATCTTGCATCCATGAGACATCTGGATGGACCCAACTCTATGAGATAGACCCTGACTTCGCCACCACATACCAAATGTTGGGTGCAAACACAGTTGTCAATAATTTCCATCTTCATGATGGGTTGTTGTGTCGTCTGGGCCATATAAGTGTTCCATCAAGTGAGCGAGTGAAGCTGATCTGGGAAGCCCACTACAGTCAGGTGGCAGGACACTTCGGTGTTGAAAAGATAGTGGCAATGCTACAAAATCATTTCTACTGGCCGAAACTTCGACAGGAAGTCAGCAAGTATATCAGGTCTTGCATTTCCTGTGCTATTGCCAAACCAACCACTAAGAAACAGTGCATGTACACCCCTCTTCTTATTCCTAACAGGCCATTGGAATCCATCTCAATGGACTACATGTCAGGCCTCCCGTCCACCAAATGGTGAAATGACTATGTTTTTGTGGTTGTTGATCACTTTTCTATGATGGCGATTATGGTTGCCTATAAGAAGAGCATCACAGCAGAGGCCATTACCAAGCTCTTCTTTGAACGAGTTTGGGTACATTTTTGAATCCCACAAACCATTGTCTCAGATTGGGATAGTTGATTTCTCAGAACATTTTGGTCGAGCCTCTGGTCACTGCTAGACACCAAGCTCACCAAATCCACGGCCTTCCACCCCCAGAAAGATGGTCAAACTGAGGTTGTAAATCGAATGATTGTGCATATCCTTCGCATGTATAATTCAAAGAACCCTCGCACATGGGCTGAGAGCCTTTCCTATGTCCAGCATAGCTACAATCAAGCTCTGCATAGCTCAACTAGCCACAACCCCTTTCAAGTGGGGTTGGGATTCCAACCATTGGGACCCATAGATGTTGCACTTCCCCTTGCGGTCACCTTGACCGACTCATCTCCTACTCCAACTGAAGATGACAAAGCCACCCGGTTCATTGAGTATATCGAGCACATCAGCCAACAGGTTTAGGATATCCTACAGAAGTCCAATGACAAGTACAAACAACGCTATGATCAACATCAGGTGCCACATAAGATTCAGGTGGGCGACAAATATTGGTTGCACTTGCACAAAGAATTCCTTAAAGGAACCCATCGGAAGCTTCACCCACTCCTTTAGTGGCCGTACACTATCACCAAGGCCGTGGGGGATAATGCTTTTGAGCTCAACATTCCTCCTTTCCTTGGTCTGCACCCAATGTTCAACGTGGATCTCCTTCGCCCTTATTTCCCACCATTATTGGACACCTCAGAAGTAGCAGAACAACTGACACCAACAGAGCTCAACCCCGACTGCCTACAACAGGAATATAATGATCAAATTGTGGACAGACAGATCAAGGGCACCCGACAACAAAGGATCCATCTTTATCGAGTCGTTAAAGCAGGGCAGCTCTTGCACCAAGGCAAGTGGCTCACCCGGGGTCAAATTCAGCATAAATTTCCTCATCTGATAAGGGACCTCAACACAATGGAGACAATTTCTACCTAATAAGTGAGGATTGATCCATATGGATATTGGTGGCCACCCACCTTTTCCAACTGGCTCAAAACAGTTTTCTGACAATTTTGGCAATTTACTATTTTTAGCAGTTTTATCTTCCGGGGCCATTTTGAGGGCGTAAATGAAGGTTTTTCGGGATATAGCTTCTCAATGAGAGCTGAGGGAATGATTTATCCCCCCAAATTAATATCCTCTATGATACCTTTCCAACAATCTATCATACACCTAAAACGAAGATCGTATGCAAAAGTTACGACCCCGGGAAGTTGATGCACCAACTTACCCAAACAGGGTCCACATGACTTTTGGCGCTTCATCTCCTAGGGTTATGTTTTTGGATGTCTAGGGTTTTTGGAATTTTGGTTTATTGTAAAAATACCTTTAGAGCCTCATTTTAATCATCTTCTTACGAATGAGTGCAGCCGTCACATCTCTTCTCAGAGATAAGCCACCACCATTCTAGCGAGTCTTTCACTCTGTATTTTTACAGTCTCTGTACATTTCTTTGATTAATAGAAATTATGTATTACTGTATATCTGTGTTTATGGTTCCATCTCTGATGCATTTCTTCTATATTATTGAATATCTATGATATCTCTGTGCATTTCTTTATTATATCTCTGATCTCATTTCATGCCGAAAATAATCTGGATCAGTGGTATCTGAGTAGGCTGCTCTTGATCGTTTTTTTCAGTGCATGTCCCTGACGAGGTCCGAGTATATCAAGTTGGGTATTGAGCTTGTCTCCCTTGAAGAAAATTTCTCTCACACACCCAAGAAACCCTCAATGGTGGAAGAAAAGAAAAATGACGGAGCAAACGATCCTATCAATCTGTTGCTTGAGCAAGCTCTCACGCGACAAAGGGAGGAAATGATGGAGAATTTTTCCCACATCCTTAAATGCCCAACGATAGAATCAAGCACATATTCATCAAGCGACCACTTTGGAGGCACCTTGCCTTTTAAGGTATAATTTAATTTTGATATTCCTGTATTTGAAGGACAGATAGATGCAGAAGCCCTAGAAACATGGTTAACTCTGCTAGAAGGTTATTTCTCTATTCACAATTTTTCCGACAAAGAAAATATCACCTTTGCACTCCTTAAATCTCTCCCTCATGTCAAACATTGGTGGGAAAATTACTGGGAGAAAAGTTCCACAGAGGAATCTGGAATATATGTGGCCGATCCCACTTGAGATTTTTTTGTGGATGCGGTAAAGGAATAGTATTACCCTGTTGGAAACTATGAGGACCAGTACATGAGATGGACCACACTGCGGCAAGAGATGGGCCAAGAAGTTTCAGAGTTCACCATAATACCTTCCATACCTTGCACACCAAGCTGGGTATCAAAGACTCCAAGTGACATTTGGTTCTAAAATACCGTGGGGCTCTACATAGATACATCCAGATTGAAATGGATTTTCTGGACATCTCATAACTCGGTGTTGCTTACTAATATGCCATCAAAATTGAGCAGAAGCTCAAACAAAAGGCATGACAATTTGGGCCTGGGAACCCCTCATAAAAAAATCCAGGAAAGGGTGGCCCCAACCCACTGAACAAAGGATAGAGCAAAGATGGAAGTATAAGAACAACTAGTCCAAGCCGCAAGCAAAGAAGGACATCGTAAAGACAAAGAAAGATACCGGGAAGTGGTGTGACTTCAATAGGATCCCTTGGCATAACACTACTGACTGTCACTCAAAGAAGTCGCTGGTGGCTGAAGTGAAAGCCTTTGAATCAGATGGAGATTATGACTTTGAGCCAGAACCAGAAAGGTGAAGACAAATCATTAACGGGGAACCCATTGCCATCGTTGCAACCACCAATCTACAACCTGGTGAATTAGATAAGACAAAATAAGGAGAGCACCTCTTCCATTCACAGATGTGGGTAAAAGGTACCCCGCTGCACTTCATCATTGATAGAGGTAGCCAGAAGAACCTCATCTCAGCAGAGGTCATCAAGCGACTGGCTCTATGAACAATGTTGCACTCACAACCGTACACCATTGGATGGCTCCACCAAGGAAGCGATCTCCGCGTCAGCCAACAGTGTCGACTGTCATACGACATCAAGCCCTTCAAAGATGAGGTATTGTGTGATGTTTCTCCTCTCGAAGTTTTTGATGTTCTTTTGGGCCAGCCTTATTTATGGAAACATCATTCTATATATGAGTCTAGGACTCGTAGTGTTATTATTACTTTGAACAAGAAATTGTATAGGATACCTGAGGCAGTCCCACCTAGTGCTATTTCCTTGATCTCTGCTAAGAAATGTAGGAAGGTCATCTCTCAGATGGGGAAGTTTGTCTTCTTCATGATTTTCTCTTAGAATAAGCAAAATATCACATCCACATCCAGGGTCTCTGCGGCCGACCTCTCCACACAACAGAAGCAAGTAGATAAGGTCATGGAAGAATACTTGGATATCTTCTCCTCACCTAAAGGGGTACCTCTGCACTGCCAGGTCAAGCACCCCATCGATCTGAACCCCGACGCACCGCTATCCAATGGGCCTGTCTATCGTCACTCTTTGTTAGAGAATGAGGAGATCAAGTGACATATCCAAGAACTTCTCCACAAGGGGCACATCCACCCCAGCTCATCACCTTGCGGGAGCCCAATCATGCTGGTACAGAAGAAATATGGAACCCGACAACTCTGTATTGATTACCGGGCTCTGAATGAAATCACAATAAGAAACCGGTATCCAATTCCCCAAATCGATGACCTCCTTGATCAACTCACAGGGGAAAAATACTTCAATAATATTGATCTGAAGTCTGGATACCACCAGGTCCCGATAGAACAGACAGATGAATGGAAGACCGCCTTCAAGTCAAAGGAAGGACTTTTTGAATGGTTGTTCATGCCCTTTGGTTTAACAAATTCTCTAGCCAATTTCATGAGGATGATGGACGATATCCCACGACCATTCACCAATACTTTTATAGTGGTGTATATGGATGGAATTCTAATTTACAACAAGACTTGGTTCGAATACTTGCAGCATATTCAACAGGTTCTGCACACCCTGCGGCAGCGCAATCTATACGCCAACTTGGAAACATGCTCCTTCAGCATGGACAGGGTCCATTACCTGGGATACACCATTGATCAACATGGCATACATGTGGATCCAGCCAAGATCCAAGTCATTTGTGACTGGCCAGCCCCAACAACACTCACTAAACTTTGGAGCTTCTCGGGCCTTGCCAATTTCTACCGTAGGTTCATGTTGCATTTCTCCCATATTACATGGGCCCTCAACCAAATAAACAGGGGTGGTGGTAAGGAGAAATTTGCATGGGGCCGATCCCAACAACAAGCATTTGATGATTTGAGGCAGTGCTTGTGCTCAGCCCCAGTACTTTCACTACCAGACCTATAACATCCTTTTGAGATCGAGACAGATGCTTCAGACTATGCTGTGGGCACCGTTCTCACTCAGCACGGCCACCCCGTGGTCTATCATAGTGAGACACTGTCAGATACTATCCGTAAGTACCCTACTTATGACAAATAAATGCACTCCATTGTGAAAGCATGCCTCCAGTGGAGACATTACATTGTTGGGAAGGAGACAGTCATCCACACTGATCATAAGCCACTACAGTTCATGCAGACACAGGGAAAATTGCAGAATGACCGCCATCAAAAGTGGTCAACATACTTGCAACAATTCCACCTCAACATCAAGTATAAAACAGGAAGCACCAATCCCATCACTGATTGCCTCAGTAGACTGCCAGTCGCGACACACCACGATGCTAGAATCTTGCGGCTATGAGACATCTGGATGGCCCCAACTCTATGAGACAGACCCTGACTTCGCCACCACCTACCAAATGTTGGGTGCAAACGCAGTTGTCGATAATTTCCATCTTCAGGATGGGTTGTTGTGTCGTCTAGGCCATATATGTGTTCCATCAAGTGAGCGAGCGAATATGATCTTGGAATCCCACTACAGTCGGGTGGAAGGACACTTCGGAGTTGAAAAGACAATGGTGATGCTATAGAAACATTTGTACTGGCCGAAACTTCAATAGGAGGTTAGCGAGTATATCAGGTCCTGCACTGCTTGTGCTATTGCCAAACCGACCACTAAGAAACAGGGCCCGTACACCCCTCTTTGTACTCCTGACAGGCCATGGGAATCCAACTTAATGGACTACATGTCGGGCCTCCCATCCACCAAGCAGGGAAATGACTGTGTTTTTGTGGTTGTTGATTTCTTTTCTAAGATGGTGATTCTAGTTTCCTGCAACAAGAGCATCACAACAGAGGCCACTGCCAAGCTCTTCTTTGAACGAGTTTGGGTACATTTTGGAATCCCACAAACCATTGTCTCTGATCGAGATAGTCAATTTCTCAACACATTATGGTCGAGCCTCTGGTCACTGCTGGACACCAAGGTCACCAAATCCATGGCCTTCCACCCCCAGACAGATGGTCAAATTGAGGTTGTAAATCAAATGATTGTGAATATACTTCGAATGTATAATTCAAAGAACCCTTGCACATGGGATGAGAGCCTTCCCTATGTCTAGTATAGCTACAACCGAGCCCTGCATATCTCAACCGACCACAACCCCTGTTAAGTGGGGTTGAGATTCCAACCATTGGGACCCATAGATGTTGCACTTCCCCTTGCGGTCACCTCGATAGACTCATCTCCTTCTCCAACTAAAGCAGACAAATCCACCCAGTTCATTGAGTGGATCCAACACATCCACCAATAGGTTCAATATATCCCATAGAATTCCAATGATAAGTACAAACAACGTCATGATCAACATCGGGTGCCGCATAAGTTTCAGGTGGGAGACAAAGTTTGGTTGCACTTGCAGAAAGAACGCCTTACAGGACCCCATCGGAAGCTTCACCCACTCCTTTAGTGGTCGTACACTATCACCAAGGCCATGGGGGATAATGCTTTTGATCTCAACATGCCTCCTTTCCTTGGTTTGCACCCAGTTTTCAACGTGGAACTCCTTCGCCCTTATTTCCCACCATTATTGGACACCTCAGAAGTAGCAGAACAACTAAAACCAATAGATCTCAAACCTGACTGCCTAAAATAGGAATCCAATGATCATATTGTGGAAATATATATCAAGGGCACTTGACAACAAAGGATCCAACTTTATCGAGTCGTCAAAGCAGGGCAACTCCTGCACCAAGGCAAGTGGCTCAACCGGGGCCAAATTCAACAGAAATTTCTTCATTTGATGGGGGACCTCAATGCAATGGAGACCATTGCTTCCTAAGGAGGGAGGATTGATCCATATGGATATTGGTGGCCACCCACCTTTTCCAACTGGTTCAAAATAGTTTTCTGACAATTTTGGCAGTTAACTATTTTTAGCAGTTTTAACTTTTGGGGCCATTTTGAGGGCGTAAATGAAGGTTTTTCGGGATCAATATTTTCAATGATAAATGATGGAATTATTTCACCCCCAAAATGAATCTCCTCAACGATACCTTTCCAACGAGCTATCATATGCCTAAATGGAGATCGTATGCAAAAGTTACGACCCCGGGAAGTTGATGCACCAACTTAGCCAAACAGGGTCCACATGACTTTTGGCGCTTCATCTCCTAGGGTTAGGTTTTTGGTTGTCTAGGGTTTTTTTCATTCCGGTTTATTGTAAAAATTCCTTTAGAACCTCTTTGTAATCATATTCTTGCGAACAAGCATAGCCGTCACATCTCTTCTCAGAGATAAGCCCCCACCATTCTAGCGAGTCTTTCACTCTGTATTTTTATAGTCTCTGTACATTTCTTTGATTAATAGAAATCGTGTATTACTGTATATCTATATTTATAGTTGCATCTCTGATTCATTTCTGCTATATTATTGAATATCTGCGATATCTCTGTGCATTTCTTTATTATATCTCCGATCTCATTTCGTGCCGAAAATAATCCGGATCAGTGGTATCAGAGTAGGCTGCTCTTGATCATTTTTTTCAGTGTATGTCCCCGATGAGGTTCGAATATAGCAAGTTGGGTCTTGATATTGTCTCACTTGAAGACAATCACTCTTGCACACCCAAGAAACCCTCAATGGTGGAAGAAAAGAGAAATGACGTAGCAGACGATCCCATCAATCTGTTTCTTGAGCAAGCTCTCACATGACAAAGGGACGAAATGATGGACAATTTTTGCCACATCCTTAAATGCCTGCTGATAGCATCAGGCGCATCTTCATCAAGCGGCCACTTTGGAGGAACCTTGCCTTTCAATGTACAAGTTAATTTTGATATTCCTGTATTTGAAGGATAGATAGATGAAGAAGCCCTAGAAAAATGGTTAACTCTGCTAGAAGGTTATTTCTCTGTTCACAATTTTTCTGACATAGAAAATATCACCTTCGCACTCCTTAAAGCTCTCCCTCATGTCAAACATTGGTGGGAAACTTACTGGGAGAAAAGTTCCACAGAGAAGTTTGGAATATATGGGGCCGATCCCACTTGGGATTTTTTTGTGGATGCGATAAAGGAACAATATTACCCTGTTGGAAACTATGAGGACCGGTACATGAGATAGACCACACTGCGGCAAGAGAGGGGCCAAGCAGTTCCTGAGTTCACCATAATAACTTCCATACCTTGCGCACCAATCTGGGTATCAAAGACTCCGAGGAACATTTGGTTCTGAAATACCATGGGGCTCTACATAGATACATCCAGACTGAAATGGATTTTCTGGACATATCATCACTCGATGTTGCTTACTGATATGTCGTCAAAATCGAGTAGAATATCAAACAAAATATGCGACAATTTGGGCCTGGGAACCCCACACAACAAAATCTAGGAAAGGGTGGCCCCAATCCACCGAAAAAAGGACAGAGAAAAGATGGACAGTATCAGGACAACTAGTCCAAGCCGCAAGAAAAGAAGGACATCGGAAAGACAAAGAAAGATACTAGGAAGTGGTGTGACTTCCATAAGAACCCTTGGCATAACATTGTTGACTATCGCTCAAAGAAGTCACTGGTGGCCAAAGTGAAAGCCTATAAATCAGATGCAGATTATGACTCTGAGCCAGAACCAGAAAGGGGAAGACGGATCATTGACGCGGAACCCAGTGCCACCATTGCTACCACCAAGCTCCATCCTGGTGAACCAGACAAGCCATAAGAAGGAGAGCACCTCTTCCATTCACAGATGTGGGTAAAATGCACCCCGTTGCACTTCATTGTTGATAGCGGTAGCCAAATGAACCTCATCTCAGTAGAGGTTGTCAAGCGGTTGGCCCTGCAAACAACGTTGCACCCACAACTATACACCATGGGATGGATCCACTAAGGAAGTGATCTCCACGTCAACCAATAGTGTTGACTGTCATATGACATCAAGCCCTTCAAAGACGAGGTATTGTGTGATGTTTCTCCTCTCGAAGTTTGTGATGTTGTTTTGGGCCAACCTTATTTATGAAAATGCCATGTCGTATATGAGTCTAGGCCTCGTAGTGTTATTATTACTTTGAAAAATAAATTGTACAGGATACTCGAGGCAGTCCCACCTAGTGTTATTTCCCTGATCTCTGCTAAGAAATGCAGGAAGGTCATCTCTGAGATGGGGAAGTTTGTCTTCTTCGTGATTCACTCTCAGAATAAGCGAAAGATCACAACCACATCCAGGGTCTCTGTGGCCGAACTCTCCACATAGCAAAATCAAGTATATAAGGTCATGGAAGAATACTCAGATATCTTCTCCTCACCTACAGGGGTACCTCTACATTTCCAGGTCAAGCACCCCATCAATCTAACCCCCGACGCACTGCTACCCAATGGTCTAGTCTATCGTCACTCTTTGTTAGAGAATGAGGAAATCAAGTGAGAGATCCAAGAATTTCTCCACAAGGGGCACATCCACCCCAACTCATCACCTTGCGGGAGCCCAATCATGATGGTACAGAAGAAAGATGGAACCTGGCAACTCTGTATTGATTAACAGGCTCTGAATAAAATCACAGTCAGAAACCGGTACCCGATTCCCTGAATCGATGACCTCCTTGATCAACTCACGGGGGCCAAATACTTCAATAAGATTGATCTGAAGTTTGGCTACCATGAGGTCTCGATAGAACAAACAGATGTATGAAAGACCACCTTCAAGTCAAAGGAAGGCCTTTTTGAATGGTTGGTCATGCCCTTTGGTTTGACAAATGATCCAACTACTTTCATGAGGATGATGGAGGATATCCTGCGACCATTCACCAATACTTTTGTAGTGGTGTATCTAGATGACATTCTAATTTACAACAAGACTTGGGCCAAACACTTGCTGGATATTTAGCAGGTTCTGCACACCTTGCGGATGTGCAAGCTATACGCCAACTTGGAAAAATGCTCCTTCGGCATGGACATGGTCCATTACCTAGGCTAGATCATTGATCAACATGGCGTACATGTGGATCCAACCAAGATCCAAGTTATCCATGACTGGCCAGCCCCAACAACACTCATTGAGATTCGAATCTTCTCGGGCCTTGCCAATTTCTACCGTAGGTTCGTGTTGGGTTTCTCCCATATTGCATGGGCCCTCAGCCAAATAAATAAGGGTGGTGGTAAGGCGAAATTTGCATGGGGCCGGTCCCAAGAAAAAGCGTTCAATGATTTGAAGTTGTGCTTGTGCTTAGCCCCAATACTTTCACTTCCAGACCTGCAACATCCTTTTGAGATCAATACAGATGCTTCAGACTATGTTGTGGGCACCGTTCTCACTCAGCACAGCCACCCCGTGGCCTATCATATTGAGACACTGTCAGATACTGTCCGTAAGTACCCTACTTATGACAAAGAAATGTACTCGATTGTGCAAGCATGCAGCCAGTGGAGACATTACATTCTTGGGAAGGATACAATCATCCACATTGATCATAAGCCATTGCAGTTCATGCAGACACAGGGAAAATTGCAGAATGACCACCATCAAAAGTGGTCAACATACTTGCAGCAATTCCACCTCAACATCAAGTATAAAACATGAAGCACTAATCGCGTCACTGAATTCCTCAGTAGACCATCAGTCGTGACACTCACCACTGTGCTAGACTCTTGCGGCCATGAGACATCTGGATGGCCCCAACTCTATGAGACAGACCCTGACTTTGCCACCACCTACCAAATGTTGGGTGCAAACATAGTTGTCGATAATTTTCATATTCAGGATGGGTTGTTGTGTCATCTGGACCATATATGTGTTCCATCAAGTGAGCGCGTGAAGCTGATCTGAGAAGCCCACTACAGTCAGGTGGCAGGACACTTCAACATTGAAAAGACAATGGCAATGCAACAAAAAAATTTCTACTGGCCAAAACTTTGACAGGAGGTCAACAAGTATATCAGGTCTTGTATTGCCTGCGCTATTGCCAAACCGACCACTAAGAAATAGGGCATGTACACCCCTCTTCCTACTCCTAATCGACCATGGGAATCCATCTCAATGGACTACATGTTGGGCCTCCTGTCCACCAAGTGGGAAAATGACTATGTTTTTGTGGTTGTTGATCGCTTTTCTAAGATGGCGATTTTGGTTTCCTGCAAGAAGAGCATCAAAGAAGAGGCCGCTGCCAAGATATTCTTTAAATGAGCCTGGGAACATTTTGGAATCCCACAAACCATTGTCTCATATCGGGATAGTCGATTTATCAACACATTTTGGTCGAGCCTCTGGTCACTGCTAGACACCAAGCTCACCAGATCCACGGCCTTCCAACCCTAGATAGATGGTCAAACTGAGGTTGTAAATTGAATGATTGTGCATATCTTTCGCATGTATAATTCAAATCATCCTCGCATAGCTCAAATGGCCACAACCCCTTTCAAGTGGGGTTGGGATTCCAACCATTGGGACCCATATATGTTTCACTACAAATTGCGGTCACCTCGACCGAATCATCTCCTACTCCAATTGAATATGACAGAGCCACCTGGTTCATTGAGCAGATCTAGCACATCTTCCAACAGGTTTAGGATATCCTACATAAGTCCAATGACAAGTACAAACAACGCCATGATCAACATCGGGTGCCACATAAGTTTCAGGTGGGCGAAAAAGTTTGGTTGCACTTGCAGAAAGAACGCCTTACAGGACCCCATCGGAAGCTTCATCCACTTCATTATGGGCCATACACTATCACCAAGGCCATGGGGATTAATTATTTTGAGCTCAACATTCCTCCTTTCCTTGGTCTGCACCCAGTGTTCAACGTGGATCTCCTTCGCCCTTATTTCCCACCATTATTGGACACCTCAGAAGTAGCAGAAAAAATGACACCAACAGAGCTCAACCCTGATTGACTACAATAGGAATCCAATGATCATATTGTGGATAGATAGATCAAGGGCACTTGACAACAAAGGATCCATCTTTATCGAGTCGTCAAAGGAGGGCAGCTCCTGCACCAAGGCAAGTGGCTCACCTGGGGCGAAATTCAGTAGAAATTTCCTCATCTGATGGGGGACCTAAATGAAATGGATACCATTGCTTCCTAAGGAGGGAGGATTGATCCATATGGATATCAATGGCCACCCACCTTTTCCAACTGGCTCAAAACAATTTTCTGACAATTTTGGTAATTTACTATTTTTAGCAGTTTTATCTTCTGGGGCCATTTTGAGGGTGTAAATGAATGTTTTTTGGGATATAGATTCTTAATGATAGTTGAGGGAATTATTGATCCCCCAAAATGAATATCCTCAATGATACCTTTCCAACGAGCTATCATACTCCTAAAATGAATATCGTATGCAAAAGTTACGACCCCAGGAAGTTGATGCACCAACTTACCCAAATGGGGTCCACATGACTTTTGGCGCTTCATCTCCTAGGGTTAGGTTTTTGGATGTCTATGGTTTTTGGAATTCTGGTTTATTGTAACAAGGCCTCTAGAGCCTCATTCTAATCATCTTCTTGCGAATGAGTGCAGCCGTCACATCTCTTCTCAGAGATAAGTCGCCACCATTCTAGCGAGTCTTTCACTCTGTATTTTTACAGTCTCTATACATTTAGTTGATTAATAGAAATCATGTATTACAATATATATGTGTTTATGGTTGCATATTTGATACATTTCTACTATATTATTGAATATCTGTGATATATCTGCACATTTCTTTATTATATCTCTGATCTCATTTCGTGCCGAAAATAATCCGGATTGGTGGTATCAGAGCAGCCTGCTCTTGATCATTTTTTTCAGTGCATGTCCCCGACGAGGTCCGAGTATAGAAAGTTGGGTCTTGATCTTGTCTCTCTTGAAGACAATCGCTCCCGCACACCCAAGAAACCCTCAATGGTGGAAGAAAATAAAAACGATGGAGCGTACGATCCTATCAATTTGTTGCTTGAGCAAGCTCTCATGTGACAAATGGACGAAATGATGGAGAATTTTGCCCACATATTTAAACGCCTATCGATAGCATCAAGTGCATATTCATCAAGCGACCACTTTGGAGGCACCTCACCTTTCAAGGTACCAGTTAATTTTGATATTCCTATATTTGAAGGACAGATAGATGCAAAAGCCCTAGAAAAATGGTTAACTCTACTAGAAGGTTATTTCTCTGTTCACGATTTTTACGACAAAGAAAATATTACCTTCGCACTTCTTAAATATCCCCCTCATGTCAAACATTGGTGGGAAACTTACTGGGAGAAAATTTCCACAAAGGAGTCTGGAATATATGGGGTCGATCCCACTTGGGATTTTTTTGTGGATGCGGTAAAGGAATAGTATTCCCCTGTTGGAAACTATGAGGACCAGTACATGAGATGGACCACACTGTGACAAGAGAGGGGCCAAGCAGTTCTGGAGTTCACCATAATACCTTCCATACCTTGCACACCAAGCTAGGTATCAAAGACTCCGAGCGACATTTGGTTCTGAAATACCGTGGGGCTCTACATAGATACATCTAGACTGAAATGGATTTTCTGGACATCTCATCACTCGGTGCTTCTTACCGATATGCCATCAAAATCAAGTAGAAGCTCAAACAAAAGATGCGGCAATTTGGGTCTGGGAACCCCTCACAACAAAAGCCAGGAAAGGGCGGCCCCAACCCAGTGAACAAAGGACAGAGCAAAGATGGACAGTATCAGGACAACCAGTCCAAGCCGCAAGCAAAGAAGGACACCAGAAAGACAAAGAAAGATACCAGGAAGTGGTGCGACTTCCATAAGAGCCCTTGGCATAACACTGTTGA
>JZKD02S1369266.1:341039-357557 GCA_000966675.3 Picea glauca
GTTCCATTGTCACTTGTTTTTAGTTTTTATTTTTATGCTCATGTTGTTACTTAGTTCTTGTTTAATTCTTGTTCATACCTTTACTATTTTCTTTCTAACCTCTTGCATTACAGCTTTCATGACTAGAAGAGCCCAACTAGGCATGTAAGTGCTCACTTTTTGCTC
This sequence comes from Picea glauca, assembly GCA_000966675.3. NCBI lineage: Eukaryota > Viridiplantae > Streptophyta > Pinopsida > Pinales > Pinaceae > Picea > Picea glauca. The sequence goes on from JZKD02S1369266.1 coordinate 341,205, forward strand.
ACACATTGACGAAAAGAGCACGAACAGCAGCGTTGCATTGTTATATGAGTACACCTTTCACTTGCTTCAAGGCCAGGGTGGTTTGTTCTGTTTCTTCTTATGCTCTTCAAAGGTGAGCTTCGACTATATCAACTAGTTGATGGAGTTGGGTTGGCTCATCTCCCAACTCTGGTTCTCCCGATGGCAGGGGTGCAGTGGAGATTGCACGGCTAGATTGAAGGACCTGTTGTACCCCTCAGAGTTCGACTTCAATTCTCTCATACATTTCTTCCTGCTTGGCTTCTTGTTTCTCTACTATTTGCAGTGAAGTGTTGTTCAGGGCTGCTATGATGAAATCAAAATCATCGGAGGTGAGGACAGTCTGCATCTTGGTCATGGTGGCTTTCGATTTATTCCAGGAAGAAGGTTTCGGTGGGGGAAACCTTTCTCTTCTTCAAGGGGTCAACCTCATCTCCGGGCGGTGTTACTTCACCTAGCTTCTATTCAGCTTCTACTTCATCATTACCCCTCGGTCAGGTGACACTGAAGTAGTCTTTCCTGAGGTGCTGCTTAAATTTTGGACCTCCTCAATCTTATTGGGTGTATTTTGTTCTTTATGAGTGTCCTCTGGGCTGTCAATATCATATATCTCTGCAGGGTTGGCGGGGATAAGGAGGTCGGAAGACCATTCCTTAGTGATCTCCTCAAGGTCTTCTTCTGTAAGTTTATAATATGACTGGAGTTTCTCTTTATGTTCATTTGCTCGCGATGTAATGTAGATGAAGTTTCAATCTGCGCTGAACTTCATCAGGGGTCGAAACCTTTGTAAGGTGTTCAGATTCATGCGAGGCTCAACTTTGATGGATCTATTTAGCTGGAGGTAATATGTATGAAACACAACATTCAACTGCCACTATTTTTTCATGTCACTTGAATACTAAAGGGTAGCAAACTTCACAGCAAGTGGTTCGAACAACTCTATGTCTAGGAAGGTCACACCTTTCGGCATCTCCCATGCAACAAATGCAATGAGGATCAGGAGCCAGCTGAAATGAAATTTATAACCTTGATCATGTGCTTCTCAACAATATAGTTCCAATTGGTTAACTAGGTACTTCCCCTAGTTCATCTGTAGGCCTTCCGCACACTTCCCTCCGAGGTCAATGACAAAGTCGGTGACCTTTGTAGGTCGGTTCTTCCTTACTAACTTTCCAGCTATAAGTTTACATTCTAGGTGCATTGCGCCGCTCTGGATGGAAGCTACCTTGTAGCCTCTTGTTCCCTTCTCAACATCACCATATGTATCCTTGATCTTTTGTGCCAGCACGCGATTTGCGTATTTTCCTGGATAAAACTCTCGTGGGTTGGGTCCTTGCATATTCAGTCCTATGATCTTGTGGATCAGTGTTGGGTCAGCTGTAATACGATGGTCTATCTATAAATAGCTGCCATGGTAACACGATAGTAGTATCTTGACACATGCATTGACTTTTTGGTGTCTTTCGAAGTGTGGGATCTTCATGACATTCAGTAGGGTGGACTGCGTGAGGTTCATCGTCCATGGCTGGGGAATTATCTTTGAATTCTTCTCCTTCATTCTGGTTAGTTACTTGTACGGTGCGAGTTGTAATATACCAGATATAAAAAGTATGCATAATATAAATAAAATGCTAGAAATGCCAGAATAACAGTAATATAACCAGCATAATCTCCACAATAACACATAAATGATATAAGAACAACAACAAAAATGTCACTTTGATTTAGAAAACAATGTTCACGGGCCTCTTTGAGGGGGAAACCTTCAGTCGAGCAACGCTCTGTTACAATAATCTCCAAGCTAGGGTTTTCATACCCTCGACCCTTATTTATACTAAATATGTCTATCAAGAGAAGAATCTAGAAGAAGATCCTTCTGAAAGCAGAAGATTCTATTAGGTCTTCTTACATCCGCCTTATTCTATTTTATTGAAAGTCCTTATTAATATTGACCTTTATCATATCCGAATATATTGATCTACCTATGTGTGGGTTAGGACCCTAACATGTCCTCCCCCTTAAAAACAACCTTGTCCTCAAGGCTTGAGATGTGGAAACTGTTGCAGAATGGTAGTTGGTTCCCAAGTGGCATTTGCTGGAGTTGTATCTTTCCACTAGACTAGCACTTCCTTGATGGTTTGCTGACACAAGCAATGCTCACGCTGGTCCAAAACTGCTTCTATATGTAGCCAAATGGATCCTTCTTCATCTAACTCGGGAAAGTTGGTTTGAATTTGGCACCTAGTTCCAATCACCTTCTTTAAGCATGAAACATGAAAAATAGGATGTAGCTTCGACTAACTGGGTAGAGCTAAATGATAGGTGACTTGTCCCACATGCTTGAGAACTGTATAAGGACCATAAAATTTGGGTGCTAGCTTCTGACAATGCTCAGCTTTGAGGGAATTTTGCTTGTATGGTTGCAGTCGCAGAAACATGTGATCCCCTTCTGCAAATTGACGTTCAGAGCGACCTTGATCTGCTTGTTGCGTCATGCAATTTTGTGCCATGACCAAGTTCTCTTTAAGGGTACAAATAATATCCTCTCGAACTGTAAGTGTTTGGTCAACCGCCTGGACCTTCGAGGTACCCGATAAGTATGAGAGAACTAAAGGTGGCTTCTGTCCATATACTGCTTCAAAAGGAGTCATGCGTGTAGATGTATGGTAGGAAGTGTTGTACCACCATTCAGCTAGGCGTAACCATTGAGCCCACTGATTTTTCTTTTCAGAGGCAAAACATCTTAGATATGTTTCCAAACACTTGTTGACAACTTCCATTTGACCATCAATCTGGGGATGATAAGCTATTCTTAGATGCAATTGGGTGCCCTGTAGCTTAAACAGTTCTTGCCAAAAATTGCTTGTGAAAGTTGGGTCACGATCAGAAACAATAGAGTGCAGCATGCCATGAAGCTTGAAGACCTGGTCCATGAAAATTTGAGCCACCGTGGATGAAGTAAATGGGTGTTGAAGAGCACCAAAAGAACATTTATACTATTTCATGAAAAGTTGGTGCTAAGAGAGTAGATGTAGAACTCGATCCACATGAGTAATATGGTTTGTCTAGGTTTTTCTATAGATTAGGATATCATCAAAGAAAACTAATACAAAATGACGGAGAAAAGGATGGAATACATGATTCATGAGGCTTTGGAAGGTGGAGGGGGCATTACACAAGCCAAAGGGCATGACAAAAAACTCATAGTGGCCTTCATGAGTTCCAAAGGCCATCTTGGGAATGTATGCCTCCTTCATACATATCTGGTGATAGCCCGAGTGAAGATCAAGTTTATTAAAGAATTGGGCACCACTCAATTCATCCTGGAGATCATCAATGATAGGAATGGGAAATTGCTCTTTAATGGTCAGTTTGTTGAGGGCACAGAAGTCAGGACACATTCTCCAAGAATCTTCTTTCTTCAGGACCATGACTATAGGAGAAGAGTAAGGGCTCATACTAGGGCGGATAATGCCTACAGTAAGGAGTTCCTGGACCATTTTCTCAATTTCATTTTTTTGTGAAAAGGGGTGGCGATATGGACGGATATTGGGAGGAAGGATTTCGGGTACAAGGGGAATGAAATGATCATGAACACCACAGGAAGGAGGGAGTCCTTGGGGAGTGGAAAATACCATTTGGTGTTTAGAAAGGAGAGCTTGGAGGTATTTCAGCATCGGGGTTGTCTTTGTTGCTTGTATGGCATGGAGTTGGGAAATGACACCAGAATGACCTTTTTTGAGTAGCTTTTCCATGCGATGGGAACTAATGACCTCAGGTGAACCAGCAGTGATGCCTTGGAATTTATATTGGTGGCCTTCCTAGTTGAATTGCATGGTTAATGCCTTAAAATCCATGAGAATGTGACCCAAATTCCTTAGCCAGTCTGCACCCAACACAATGTCACAACCACCCATGTCGATAGAAAACATATGGGATTTTAGGTGGTAGTCACCGATTTGGAGACACACATTTTCATAGTTCCCTCCACATTTCATGGAACCACCATTGGCAATCATGATTTGGAAATTGTTGATGGCCTAGATGTAGCAATGATTTTCTTGGGCAATGCGGCGATGAATAAAATTATGGGTGCTTCCACTATCAACCAGAATGATGACCTTTCGATGCTTGATGTAACCAATTAACTTGAGGATTTGGGGGGCGGAGAAGCCAGTGAGAGCATTGAGGGAAATGATCGGTTCCACTTCGGGAGGGTCTAAGGGAGGGGTGATGTCAGTGATTTCAGGTGACTCAGGCACAAGGGGAGTTTCAACATCCTCTTTCAAAATATCCTCAGAGATGGCCATAAAAAGCTTTTGTTCCTTACTGGTCAATTTTTAGATCTTTAATGGGGCGGAGGGAGTAGTGGGATTTATGGGTTTAGGGCAAGGGATAAAGGAGGGTTTACTGTTTTGAGAGGATACAAACTGTTGTGATTCTTTAGCTTTTTTAGTAGCCTCCACCCAACTCCTAGGTCGATCCATGAGGACATGGGTCCAAATCTCCTCCTTGAGGCCACTGATAAAACACTCTTGAAAGAAAGCATTAGTCATGCCCTTTGCTCGAAAATCTAGGCGCTCAAAGGAAGCTATGAAGTCTTCTACTATTCTTGATTGTTTCAACTTTGTCAAATGGCCCAAATGGTTGGTGTCAGTGTCAAAGCATTCATAAAGCTCAGTGACAAGTTGGGTCCAAGAAATATACCCTTGACGAGAAGCTTTTCTCCATTGCCACCATTGCCAACGTTCTTGATCTAGATGGAGAACACCATACCGGAGTTTGGCCAAGTCATTTGTAATGCTGTATAAAGAGAAATAATGTTCCATTTGGGTGACCCAACCAGTGGGGTCTGAGCCATCAAATTTGGTCACATCCACCCGCGGAAGGCGTAGGTCACGTTGAAAGTGATGGGGTTGAAAGGTATGGGAATGGGAGGAATGTTCACCTTTAGTCTTTGGAGGTGCATCAAAGAAAGGGTCATCTATAGGGATATTTAGTTTGGTACAAAGTGATGCAAAGAAAGATTCAAGCTGGGTGGTCAGTTCTTTTTTGACTTCCTCCATTGAGGACTGCATGGTTGTATTTATGGTTGTATTGATGGATGAATCGATGGAGGAAATAGTAGCACTGAGTTGTTTCACTTCTTTTTGGGTCTCAAGGAAACCAGATTGCAAGGTGTTGAAGCAAGCTTCCAAGTCTTGGCTACAGGTATGGGCCATGAGGATGGGTGAATTGAAAAGGGGCGGGCGAGGTCAAAAAATTTGCCAAAAAATTATATGGATGAATGTGATAAGGGCGAAGAGATGAATCCAATGGAATAGGTCTCAAATAGTGGTGAAAAAATTTCCAGACTTTTTTTTTTGACAGCTGTGGAGTTATACTCCGGTCTGAAGAATACTGTAGTGATGAAATCCCCAAATTCTTAGCCATAAATAAATGTGTACTTACTTGGCAACCCGAACACCATTGCGCGACAATAGATCTTGTCTTTTTTAATTTGTTTATGTTTCTTTCCCCCAAAGGTTAGGTATTCAAGGGTTCTACAGACAAGGGTTTTCCCTGTGCTATAGCTCTCTGATATGTGTGCGGGGTCCAACAGTAGTACTTGGCCGAATATCTCAGGGCACTAACTAAGGAGGATAGACCGTACCCTTAGCCATACTACTCGACTACCCAGGTACTAGAGAGTATCTTCTCGAATGTTTTTCTCGGTGGCACTATAGAAGTCAGGCGGCTGATCGATTTATCTAAAGAGGGCTTCAGGAAATCTAGGCCGATCTGTACACAGGTGTTGTCTGATGCGCTACCACTCGAAGGGGTACCAACAAGGGTTACAAGGGTGGCCAACAAATGTGCACTTAAGAACCACTTATATTTCCTGCATGTATGAATCCCTCAACCACGGGTTTATGTGCATAACGACAGATCTCTGTGGCTTAAAGACGTCGGAATAAGTATCTACCCTGAAAAAAAAAAATCCCACAATTTCTGCCAAGGAAATTGCTCTGATACCACTTGTAATATACTAGATATAAAAAGTATGTAGAACAGAAATAAAATCTAGAAATGGAAGAATAACAGTAATATAACCAGCATAATCTCCACAATAACAAAGAAATGATATAAGAACAACAACAGAAATAACACTTTGATTCAGAAAGAAATCTTCATGGGCCTCTTCGAGGGGGCAACCTCCAGTCGAGCAATGCTCTATTACAATAATCTCCAAGCTAGGGTTTTCATACCCTTGACCCTTATTTATACTAAATATGTCTATCAAGAGAAGAATCTAGAGGAAGATCCTTCTAGAAGCGAAAGCTTCTATTAGGTCTTCTTACATCCGCCTTATTCTATTTTATTGAAATGCCTTATTAATATTGACCTTTATTACATCTGAATATATTGATCTACTTATGTGTGGGTTAGGAACCTAACACGAGCACACCATAGATCTTGTGATCTCCGAGGTTGAATTCGTTGAACTTCAATGCTGTGATCTTATCCTGCTCTGCTCGTATTGTGCGTATCACCTTTAGGAGCTACATAGTGACCATGGTGTACTCGAAATATCTTAACACACTATCACGATTCACTGTGCCAGCCAGAGGTGGGATGTAATCGAGAAATATGGTTGGAACCAGCTTCACATTTGTTAGGTCGTCTTTGTTCTTGGTTCTCTTTTCTGCTGATGGTCAGGATGATCCGGCTCCGTGAGTAGTGGACGGAGAGGCTTGCAGTCCTCTCGTCGATGACGCTTGTATGCCTACAGACATTGACATTACTCGTTCATTCATGAGGTCGATGAGAACTTCTTCAAAAACTTTCTCTGCAGCTCTGAGCTCGTTCGACATACACACTTAGGGTTGGAAATCTCGGGTTTGAGGAGTAACTTAGACACTGCAATGGGATAGAGGACAATAGTGCAATGATCACTGTGTAAAATCAACAAGTTTGTGGGCTCAGATTCATGGTTAGAAAAAGTGTTCTCGGTGCATGGCACAACGGGATAAATAGATAACTTGGAAACATATCTCTTGCAACGTGTGAGAAGCCTTCATTAACTTTGTTTTGTCCATTATGACACGGTCCAATGGTCTGGTGGAAAACCGTAAATTTCTTTCTACCCATTCGGAGGGTCAGACTAACGGTTATATTGTTCCCAAGGGATATATTGCTTCGCTTTGGCGAAGTTCCATGTGGCGTTGTTCTGTTATCCCGACGAAGCTCCAATTTTACAAATTTTCCCTTTGTGAAGTTCCCTCTGGAACCTTCTGTAACTTTTCGATATTAGCTCTCTTCTTACTTATCTTTATGTCCTTCTTTATAGTGAGCTTCGTCTTGGTATTCCTTTTTCCATTTTGATTCTTATCTGCGTTTGGCATAGTTACTTCGTGTTGTTGAGAATCTTTCCTAAGATTTGAGGGTGATACTTCTTATTTATCTGGAATAGGTATTGCATTCTTCTATGGGTCTTCTAGTGTTCTTGCAACTTCGACATCCGGGTCTCTGGTGTTAGATAGCTTCAATCTGTTCTTCTGTTCTTCAATCAAGTGTGTGATCCTTGTAGTCATGAAATATTTTAATTCTTGTTTCTTCTGCTCTAAAACTTCTTCTTCCTCCTTCCTTCTGGCCCGATCTCTTTCAATCCAAGGTTTTCCTAGTAACATGGTAAATGGGGCGATGTTCTCAATGCATTTAACAATCTCGAAATCCTCCTCTGACGAAGTCCCATTGGCATTCATAGGTATCTGGGTGATATTTCCACATAGGTTTATCAACTTTCCTTTGAATAGTCCTATTCCTCCTAATGAATGAATCATAGCAGGCCTTCCTATAGCTTCCCAAGTTCTTTTTGTCATGATATTCACCTATGTTTCCTAATCGAGAACACAGTCAATGTCAAAGTCTCTTATTCTTGCTTCTATGCATGCTTTTTCTTTTAATATCTCTGATAAGATGACATGTCAATGGTCATTCAGGGTGTCTTTTATCTGTAGCGATACTTTCTCTGATTCTTTCTAGGGTTCTGCCATAATCATAGTTTCTGGATCCGCCTTAGGGTTTTCTTGTCTCATGTTCATTCCTTCAAGCTTAGCAATCATTCTAGGGAAATCCAATACTTCATGGTCCATAGCTTTGCAACAAAGACAACTAGGTCTTCTCTCAGGCCATTCCCTAGCAATATGTCCCAGTTTTCTACAACTGTAACAGAGGGTTAATCCTCTCTTTCTTTTAAATGATCCCCAATCTTTCCTGTAATCCCCACTAGGATCATGGTAGCTAACCTGAAAACATTTCTTTCTAGGATCCTGCATCCAATTGTTAGTCAAAACATTCCTTCTATGCATAGGTATAACATATTTTTCATTATTCTTATCATATCTACTCATATCAAATCGTTTTTCATCTATCAGTGCCCTAGTTTTCAAGCTAGGACAAATCTTATCAAACATGCCTAGATCCATACTTTAGAAACAAAAATTTCCACTTATCTTACTTATACAGAGCACAAAGCTTTCAAATATAGAACCTTTCACTATTCTTACCTTTATCAGAACACAAAGAGTTCAGATCTTACCTCTTTTATTCAGATCAAACTTCTTTTCTTTAGCACAAATCTTCTCAAACTAAGTAGAGTATTGTGCACTAGGGCGACAGATCTACACACAGAGATTTCAAAATTTCAGGTTAGATATTTGCACAAAGCTTCTTCTTCCTTAGTTCCCAACAATCACAGTTTCAGGTCCTGACAACAGAACCATTTGTTGTCACAGGGGTAGACCCAGGGTTCAACGCTACAACAACGCAACAACAAAACCCTAAATATTAGCCCTTTCAGAAACACTTGCGAAGTAGATGAAGTCTCAACTGAGGTAGAGATAGGGGTGGTTGCAGGAATCCAATGTCTGCAACCTTATATAGGACACATATATGTGATTATAACACTTAACATATCACTCGGCAATTAACATTCATCAATATCTAGTTCTTAGTTACAACGCAGTTAAAACCTACTTACAAAGCATCGCAGTATTCAACCAGATCTAGCATCTAACAAAAATTAGCATGACATATCAGATCCTAACAATTTTAGACACTAAGCATATGTATATAAGTCAGATCTAACATCCATATACATCATTAAGCACAAAACATCAACAGATCTATCTATCTATAGCAAAGCACTAAGCACATTAACATATAATCACATCAACACATTGCACAAAGCATAGAAACACATCATATACGTGGTTCACCCCCACCCTGGGGCTACATCCACCAACTCTTTGTCTTCTTTATTAGCTTCTTCACAAGCACAAAGCCTCAAAACCCTACTCTACATAGGACAAGAGATCTACGTGCACCTCACCATATCCTCCTTCCCCGAGCTAGGATACAGCACTAAGCCTTCTACACTCACTTGCACTTAGCTCTGCAAGCTTCACATAGTATGCATATAGCACTTTACATTCCTTTGATCATATATATCTAAATCTAGCACTTAGCAAAACATCACATAGATGCCTCTCCTTACATTGCCTAGACATCTATTTATACTTTACAAAATAGTCCTAAACATGGGTAAACCCATGGGCCGACATCCCATACCCATTACATAGTCCTAAATCCCAAAAAGGACCCCAAAAGGGGCCAATATCTCGTGATCTCTGCTTCGTCTTGCACTCTGCCTTCGACAGGCTGTCGAAGTCCCAAAATAGGTCAAACTTGACCAAGGATCTCCCAAAACTTGGTCAAGGGCCAACAATACCGAACATCTTTAATTATTATTCAGTCATATAATGTTTAATTCTCTTTGTCAAATACAAGATCATTTATTTTTAGTTATTATCCATTCATTTAACCTATTGTTGTGTTTGAAAAATTAAGGTCTAAATGGTGGTCACCTCGACAAACCAAAACACATTTTGGACAAGGTTTTTACTGCTCATGTTTTTCTAGTCTTGCCTTGGTTGTTTTTTATGTGTCTTGAAGGCTATGAAAAGCAACCAACGAAAGAATAGAAAACATGGGAAACACAAACTTCACAAAGATTAGACAACTTAGTGGTGAATATTGGACATGGAACAACTTAATGGTGAAGATTGGACATGGAAAAACCTGAACACACTCTGCTGGGAAATTGACTCTATTTCAGGTTCTATGATGCAGGACCAAGTTCTATGTTCTATTTCAGGTTCTATGTTGGATTTTTTTTTTTAAATTAACTATTATAGTTGTAAGCAGAAAATAGTACAGAGTTAAACAAATTTATATATATGTATTTTATATGTTAACAACAATAGGATAATCTCCCATGCAATTATTTATTTGATTTTGAATTAGTTTATTAATGACAACTACAAATTGATGCTCCTCCAACATCCCCTTCAAACAAGATATCCAACCAATTTCTAAATCTCTCGACATTTGATTCATTTGTATTTTTCTTTAGGATCGCTGACCATGTCTTCAAGATCATTTTTGTGAAAGCTTGATCTAGAAAACTTTGTTTACTTTAAATTCCAATACCAACTTTGTATTCTTTATTTTGGAAAATCTATGTGTGCCTTGACATCTCCCAACTATTACAAATTCACTTACATGATCAACTAGATATACATGCAGTCCTTGTTTCTTCTTTCTATTAATATATAAAAATGGCCCATGCATTTTATACAAAAAACGATTGTGATAAGAACCGCCACAAGCTAAGGTTGATAGGAAAAACAACCTAGTCAATGGACAAAACAAAGAGTCTTTAAATGTCTTAACTCCCAAGACAGATAAATACAAATAAACACAATAAACATCCCAATCAACAAACGTGAGATGTCATATCAAGTAACTGTTAGAATCATTCCCATATAAAGAGGGGGTATTTTTAATCATGGGGTCACATCCATATATCCACCATAGGTGAAATATCAACCATTAGGGACTCCCATCAATCATTTCCATGCTTGGGCTCTTTAGTTTGCTCTGGTTCAAATATTTCCAAAGGGATGGTTGGAAACTTTAAAATTGGGAGACTTTTAGGGCTTGGGGTGGAAGTTATCTCCTTTTCCTTTCCCAATATTCATGAACAAATCAAACTGTGTTATGTTGATGTCAAAGGCCACTATAGTATTTAGGGTGAGCTAATATGATGACAATGGCTCCTTTGGTAGAACTCTGCTCATGGTGCATGTTGCACAAAAGCACCACTTTCATCTCCACTTTTTGTAATATGGGCATGAAATAAGTTGTGTGGTTTGTAATTTGCTTGAGAAATATTTCTTTAGTTATCCTGATACATACTTAGGATATTTTTAGGGTTGAGTTTCACTATTTTTTAAACATGAAAAATCAAATAACTTAAAAATGGATTATAAGAGGTACTAAATTAGTACATAATTCATAATCATTTTGATAGTGAACTCTAGTTTTTTTTATCAAGTTCTAGGAAATGGTGTTTCTTTATAACCCTAAATTGCTCTATACATGCATACATGGCCTTGGCCCTCTTACTTTCATTTTTTTCCAAATCACTCCTGAGTAGATCTTCTTAAAAAAACAATTTTTAGAAGATGTACATGCCCTACACCATTACTACCCATGTACATACACTTGTTGCACCACTACAACTCATGTATGTATGCATGTTGTACCATTATAGCTTGCGTATACTTGCAAAAGTTGCAAAAAATAAAAAGTTCCAAGGAATTCGTTGAGATTACGGGATATTGGTAGTTTTCCAACTAATCCACCCGCTATATCCCATCACCCAACCAAATAAACATCCTTTTGTCATATAAAAGGAGGTGTTGGGGTCTCATTTCACATCTAAGCATAATAACAGTGAAACTCTTCCTGATTTCACTTCCCCTCCTTGCCCAAGATATTGCTGCCTTTTGTGAGAATTTTCCTCAGCATTCCCTCATTAGCCCATTCTGCCTCCATTTAACCCATTCACTTCCCTAGAAGAGATCAAAAGGTTGAGAGGAGAAGTTCATACAAGGTGCACTTGGAGCATGGTGAAGAGGAGCTCGGACCAAGTTCTCGGAATGGTGGCCGACTTATATTGTAAAGGTATAATATTTGTGTTATTAATAAAATAATCACATTTTCCTATCCCAAATGATGGTGTCTTAAATAATTTTATTGATTTATGTTTGACATTCTAACATCTAACCTTAACTTATATATGGAATAACATGTTTGTAGTTTTTTGTTTGTCAATCTTTGGATGTAGGTCAACCCTGGGAGGAGGCGTGCAGTTAGTGGAACTTCCAAGCATGAGGAGGTCATCACCAAACATGGGATTAGAGGTATAGTTACCCAATATCCTTTTTCCTTGCTTTCTTTATATTATTTTTGGTATGTTTGGGGTAGTATAGAGAATTAATTGAATTTTAGATGGTTAATTGATATGCCTACATTCTGAACCCTGGTGTAGTTAAAGGGGGGTTTTCCCACTAGAAAAACTGGCGACCATACTGGGGAAGCCTCTAGGGTTTTTTAGGGGATTTTGGGTTGTTTGATTGGTTTGTTTTCCTTTCAAGTGTCTTTGAGTTTTCTGAGACTGTCCAAGGATTCTGGTCACCTTCAGGTGCAATGCCAGTTGTCCCTTCCATGTAAGTCTATCTCATATTTTATTTTTTTGGAAAGATACAGAGGTGTACACACCATGTCTTGAGTCAACCTACATACACACATGCTCTACTCAGTAAACAACCCGCATACATACGTAGGTTGTTGATGCAACATCTCGCGTCTTTGTTTCAAGAAATTTTTTGAAAAAAAGGGAGTTTGCCTCTTTCCTAATTGAATTCCACACTTCTCAGGGGTTTCTTGGATCTGTCCAGAGTCTCTGTTTACAGCCATAGCCTGGGTTTAGAGTTCAATTTACTTGTTTTCTTGATTTTCTTTTGTTTACTTTCGAAAGGGTTTTGAGCAAGCTATTGATTTGTAGATCTGCCTTCTTGGTTTCTTGATTGATTCCCTGTGATCCATAGTGGGATAAAGATTTGTTTCAGTCTTGTTTTAGTCTTCTTTTTACCCCTTTCACTTGATTTGGAAAAAGAAAAAAATATTTATTTTCACTTTTATCTTTAAGGCATTTAAAAAAAAAAAAAAAAAATTATTTTCAGTTTGGTAAAGTAGTTAGAGTTGGTTATTTACAAAAAAGAAAAATAATATGTTTTTTAAGTTCTTTATTGATTTCTTGAAACATAAGTAGCTTGTAGTCAAGCGAAGATACATTTTAGGTTTTCTTTTCAAGATCTTGAAAAAATTAGTTAATGAAAAGTTGGTTACAAAGAGTTAGTTGTAAAACTTTGCTTTTGATTAGAAGTAATTTTTCTTTCAAAGTTTCATATTTTTATCCTCTTTTTTGTCTCTTATAACATCACTAGTTTCACCGACATATCCCACGAGTAAATCAAGCCACTAAAAAGAACACTAAATATAAAATAAACTAGAATTTTCATGTTTGTATGGTCAACCAACTAGTTTAGGGTTAGGGCTTTGAATTAGGTTGGAGAGGAAACTCTTAAAGGCTATTAAACAAACATTGGAGTCAGAGTTAGGGAGTGTTAAAGTCTAGTATTGTAAAATTTATCTGGTACCCCCCTCTAACATAGGGGATAAACACGAGGTCGCGTGAGGAAAGACAACAAAGATAACCCCTCCAAAACCAGACTAAACGTAGTGGGGAATGCATATTGAGGATCTGTCATGGGAGTACTACCGACTTCATTTGCCTATGGATATTCATGGACCTCGAATCCGTTCGAGATCCTATGTTGTCTTCCATACCACTTGATTTCAATACCCTCGATAGGTTTCAGACTTGTTATCTTTCTCATTGTGATCCGCCCGACTGTCGATTGTACTCACCTGGTGACTGACTACGAGTTGGAATCTTAGTTTCCCATATTCTAGGGACTTACACGGGTGACTACGGGGGTATACCATGGTACCTAGGGTAGAGTTTGGGTGACGCTTCACAGAGTATACCTAGAGGGTGCTTCCGTTTTCGAGTTGCACTTACACTAGTTAGTTTCTCTAGTGTTGACTGGCATAACTGTTCTTCCTACTAGATAGCTGATTGCTTGATTTGTAATATAGGATTTTTCTAGTGTGTGCTTGGTTTTTAAATGCTATTTAAACCTTACTTTGTCGATCGATATTTTCACAAAGTGGAAGTTCAAGAGCTCTACGGGTCGCGAAGGCTTCAGGACCAACCGTCGGTTGTATTGGAGCCACCTCTGCCACCGTTATGGTGAAGACTTGACCAACAAGGTTCATTCGAAGCGACTGGGCCACAGGAAACTGTGCCTGAGCCTGCTTCATGAGGAGACTATTCGAATATGAAGGAACCTACTATTTCTAACCTTGGGGAGGAATCTATCAGGCCATCCAACCCTCCAATTATTGACTTGTCAGTGCCGATCTTAGTACAAGTTGTCCCTCCTGACGTGACACCTTCCGAGCGTCAGTTAGTCTTACAAGCAACCATGGAAGCAAATGCTGCCACTTCGTCCAGGAGTCCTCATACTCCCGTTTTGGCTACTACCATAAGGGGTATTTTTCCTCCTAACCCACCTTATCTAGTTCAGACCACAGTGGTCTTGACTCCCTCTACCTCGGGCAGTGATCTGATACTGTCATCGATGGCAACCACTTCTCCCTTTACAAAGAGTGCGACGGGCCCTCCATTCTCATATGGGATGCCCAACTTCGATTCAAACTTGGTCCTTACCTACTCCACATCACATACCATGGGTATGGGGGTAGGGAGCTCAAACTCTCCCATGCAAGGGTCTACCGGGGGGAATTCAATCCCCTTTAATGTTATCCCTTACGGTGGGGATCATATACCTCCTCTGCCCTCCTCTCTCGGTGGTGCTTTCCAACAACCCATCGGGTCAAATGCTAATTACAGCTTGTTTGGAGTAGGTAGTTTAGGACCTTTGTCTTACACTACGCCGGTGGGATCTATGTAATTCTCTTTGTTTGGTGCATTTGGGAACAACAATTTTTCTTCAGTTGTCACCTCGGTTGGGGGCAACCCCGATTTTGGGCAAAATAACCCCGTGCATGGTACTATTCCTACACAGGGAGACAGTACATGAGTTTTCTCTTCTTAGGGGCTTTGGAAGCCTTGGCAGGGATCAATTCCCTCTCAAGGGATATCGATCGGGGGCAACTCCTTCCATGCTCAATGGAACCCCGAGCAGGCTTTGGTACCTATTTCCGTTGGATCGGCTGGGGGAATCCCCTTCCAAAATCCTTGGAACACAACGTAGGGAGAAATCCTTGCCCAATCCATTTCATCCAATTACAAGATTCAACTGATGATATCCAAACAAACGTAGTTTCTGTACGTTGGTCAAGGCCACATTTTATACCAGAACCCTGACTAGCAGTCCAAATTTTCCTGGAAACCTGGTGCCAGTCAAACTCCAGGACCCCTTTTTCCTGTACATAGTACTCAACCTAAACAACCGTTTCTGGAAATGCTACATCTTCTAGAATTGTTGAGGTTGCCCAAAGACCCAATTTGTCATGATCCATGTTAGCCCCCCATGTCGACTAAGTTTCCCTCGGATATTCCTGTTATAACCCTATAATTTATGGGATCAACTGGTGACTGAAATGTTATCTCTTTAAGTGTTTTTGTTTTTCAAATGGTTTTTATTCTACAAATAATTTGAAAGAAAAGAGAAAACAAAACAAAACAAAACAAAAAGAAAAAGAAATGATAAAAGAAAAAGAAAAGAAAAAAGAAAAAGAAAGAAAAGAGGGCACAAAAGAAATTCAATAGAGCACCATGCAATAACAATGATTTGGTCCATACTTTTCAAGCATGGCCAAGTTCTTTTAAATTGATGATGATAAGAGTAGTGAATAATTTTGGCTAAACTGTTTAATCTTAGCTAAGTGATTTAGGTTAGTTAGTGAATAAATCTGACCAAACTGCCTAATCTTGGTCAGATAACCCCAGGATAGAGTAATTCCTTAGTCCAACAGTTTAATCTAGACTAATTGTTATACGTAATTAGGTTAGACCATAGGATAGTTGTCTTTGTCTCAATAAAACAAGTTCGATGATCAATGTTGAACCATGTCTTTGAGGTTTAAAGGGTCTGATGTCTAACCCCTTGGTGATAGAAACATGGAAAAGCTCGGGAAAAACCCACAATATGCACTTATCCTAAGTTTTTCGAAGCACATATGCCTTCGCACTCACAGTTAGGCACATCACATAGATGAATGGCCCGAGAGCGAGTGCACAGATCTACGGTCTACAGGTTTTTCCAACCCACCCCGATCGTTCTACCTTTAACG
>JZKD02S1369266.1:381238-404320 GCA_000966675.3 Picea glauca
CTACAAGAAGGTCCTCCATCTTGAGCTTCCATAGATCAAATTTTTTACCATTGAACTTCTCTATCTCGATTCTAGATGAGCTCGCCATTCCTCTTTCTTTACTCGAATCTCCACTGCAAAATCTCCCACTAAACCCAGGTTTATCACAGAACCAAGATAAACTTGATCTATCAAGACCGAGCCAAACCCTCAATAACAAAGGCGGCCCTCTAAATCCAAAAACGAGCTCTGATACCACATGTAAATTTTAAACCTGCGAAGTAAAGCAATGCATATAGATTCTTAAGCAATACATAAATTAATCAATGGCTCATACACATAATACACAGAGATTTTATACCGGAAACCCTCAACCGGGAAAACCTTTCTTATTTTCATTATATCAAATTTCACCATTCACCATACAATATATACAATGTTTTTAGGTATTCCGTAGATACCAAAACCATAATCCCTTAATCCAGGATTAATTTACAAATCCTCTAAAAATAGCAAAATCCGCTAAAAATAGCAATTGTCGTATCTGACGTGCCCACACACACACACACATGCAAAGAATATAACACATACCCAATAGAGCTGAGTCCCCCTCAACTTTCAACCTCGAAATCATCACAAATCTCTACTAGAAGCTATCTTTCCCCCAAAGAGCTCAAATTTTTGAGCTTTTCCTCCCACAATCCGCTCATCTCCCCACTACAAACCCCCCTTATCCTTCCTCCCTGTTCTCAGTAAAGGGAAACCAGCTTATCACATCACTATGTGCCTTGCTTGGATATTTTTCAGATCAATGGGTGGAAGAACCCATCTTGGGATTTATGTCCATTTTTTCCACCGATGAGAGACCCACTATTCAGTTCGACTACAGTACGTTCCTGGCGGACAACATTCATGAACAATTCATCAACCTCACCACAGAAGGCATGTTCCGGTATTCTTCAATACTGGCTTACCTATTCGTGTTCTTTCAAGTGGACAAATTTTCCTTTTCAATGCAGAATATGGATAAATATGGGAGGCCACAGGCAGTGACAGCGTGGACTTCGCTGCTCAGACATAACTCTACAGAATTCAGTTTCAAGTAGTTCATCGAGCAATTCTACCACCCAGTGGTGAGTATGCTCAGCAGCAGACCCGAACCTAGAATTAACGAGGAAATTCAGAGGATTTTGCCTCTCTCAGACCTTACAAAGACTGGTGATTGGTACCTGTACCAAAACCACACTGAGATCAGAGTTTATGGGTGCGATTTGGCCCAATATAAATTGCCTAGGTATTTACCCGTGAGGATTTTTTCCCTGGAATACATAAGGTAGATGATAAATTTAGACGACATACATTTTGTGTCTCTGAAGAAGAAGCAGAGGCTCAGAATCAAAGGGCAGATTGGGTCTTTCATCTGCAATAGTCGAGGCACCGGGGAGGAAGCAGACAGACTGCTAAAAGAAATGAAGTTTTTTGTTAGTTTTGCATGGCACTATGATCTGTGCGGGATAATTTCGGAGATGAGGGTAAAAAATAAGAATATCCCGTACGTCCACACATCCAGGCCTGAGATAGAAAAATTTGTCAACCAGACAGAATGGGAGCCAAACACTCTGGTTGAGATAGAACAGCAGGACCCACCAGTCACTGTTTCACAGACGACTACACTACAGGCTCCCAATGATAAAAGGCATAGGTAAGATGTTTCACCTTCTGTCACTGAAGTATCGTCTGAAGAGTTTGAATTGCACACAAAGAGGCCAAAGACCAGTCAGGCACCTGACACTGCTGGTGAAAAGGGAATTCAATCCACTACAACTCTGTAGGTTGATCGGTCGCCCATTAGTACAAGAAGCAAACAAATCATGACTACAGTGTTGCCTAAGTAGCCTACAGATACTCCACCAGTCAACAAGCCAAGAAAAACATGACCAAAATTGAGTATTTTTGAGAAATATGATCTGATTAAAAAGAGAAATCAGACGCTCACCAGTAGCATGTATGCTCAATTCTGGAAGAAAACATCCATTGCACAACACCGACTGTTGTCTACATTCAACACTGAGAAGGGTAGAATTCACATGGCATTTCTGCAAGCACAGGTGCCAGACCCGAAGGTAATCACCGATTACAAAAGGGAAACGTTTGAATTTCAGACTAAATATGTGCATCCAGCTGATCAGATGGATCTACACAGGAAAAATGAAGAAATAGTTTTCTCCACATTGGCACATGCTTCCACTGCTACCTCCAAGTTACAAGTATCTCTAAATAATGTCCAGATGCAGTTGAAGTTAGAAAAAATATCATCCTTTGCCAAGGATAACAGGATTAAGACGTTGGAGGAACTAGTCCTCAAGATCAGATATGATCCCTCGAACATGAAAGCAGTCGAGGAGATGCTCAAAAAGAAAATTTTTGATATAGAATCTCTGAGGAAACAATTGAAATTGCCTCCAACAGAAGATTCACAGGCAAAGGAAATAGTGGAGACAGAAGGGGAGAAGGATGAGATGCTTAGGCTCATCATGGAGCAGAATGCACAGTTGAAAGAAATGGAAGTAGAATTGGAAAATCTAGTAAAAGAGAAAGAGCAGACAAAGCCCATGGAGGTCATTCCATTGAGCGCAATTCCACTCACAGGAGTGAGCACAACGTCTATTGCATAAATTCCTATGGTAGCTTCACTGACAACCCTAGAAAAGACTGTTGAACTAGATAAATCCATGGAAGAAATGAATTTACAAGAGACAGAGATTAGCAGATTAAAAAAGGTGATTGATAACCTTCAGGAACTCAAGTCTACCAAACCAGCTTCTCCAAGAAAAAACAAACCTCAAACCAGCTCAAACAGGAATTGCAATAACTTCAGAAGCAAACAGTGGTAGGCAAGACACTGGCTGAGGTCAAAGAAAGTGTCTAGATGGACATCATCAAGTCCATGAATGAAATATGGCCGATGATACAATCATGTTCGAGAAAAATGAGCTGGTGCAAAGAAGTCATCAGGCCATCGAGAAGATAAGAGAAGAACTAGGGGTGATGCCCACAGAAGCTACTGAGATCATCAAATTTCTAAATTCCAAAACTAGAGAGGAGTTGGAGGAGTTGAAGATTGAAGATAGGACAGAGACCATCCTTGAGGTCAAGAGGGTCCTGACCAAGAGAGGAATGATGCTACATCTGGAGGAGAAGGTCTAGACCATGGACATAGGGGTACAAATATTTTTCAGTAAGATTGAAGCTCTGCAGAAGAAAGGCCTTCCTGGTATGAGAGTTATAAATGATAAATTGATGACATTCCCTGATTATAAAAAGAGATTAGCCACTGTGGCTAAGGATAGCTCAAAATTCTCAGGAATACAAGGCAGTATCATTGGTAAGTCATTCTTGGATGCTTTACAGTTGGACATCAACATACAACATGAGATCCAATACATCTTCATCACCAAGCCAACTTTTTCCAAGTACACAGAGATGGATGAAGTGTATCGTAGATTTCTCAAAGTCAACATTCCTAGTCACCTTCGATGGGAAGAGCTTTGCAATCTGATCGGGTAGTCGATGAGATATCTAAGCCCAGTTAGCTATCCAGTTAGAAGAGTTTGTGCAAAGGCCTCACCAACGGTTCACCCAAAAAACAGCATGAAGTTTCGACACATCATCAAACAGTTTCCTAGATTTTAGTATCTTGTTAAGTTAGTTAGCTAAATTTAGATTAGCCACGTCCTGATCTTTAATGAAAGGATCGTTTGTAATTTTTGGTTATAAATACTTCATACTTTGAAGTATTGAGGGTTTATCTTTACGCCCTGGAAGCTTCAAGATTGTAATCTTTTTCAAGAGATCTTCCATTAATACAAAGAGACGTTTTCATGGGATTCTCACGTGTTATTCATTGGTGATGTTTTCTTTTCTATGTTGAATGTTTTCTTGCTCAGTTGTCATATCGTTTTCTAATCTAAATCTTTAAAAGTAACGCATGTTGTAGGATTTATATTTGTATACCCTGTTTCATACTTTGAAAGATCTTAATGTTTATCTTCTAATATTACAGTAAATAAATTCTTAACTGCTTCTTTACTTTAATTGATATTCTCATCTTTCTGCTTTTCATCATTTTACTACTAAAAGAATCCAACGAATGCATTATCCTGCCCTGTGAAAAGAATATTTGTTTTCTATTTTAGGTTTTTATCTCTATAACACAGACCCCATAGCCCAATGGATGCGTAAATCCCTTTCAGCCAACTCAACAAAAACAACAAACCTTTTCAATCTTGTTTATTTAACTAGCCTAATATCTTAAGTTCAAAACACATCTAAATCATACAGAGAGATCCCTCTCTAAAGTTGGTAGGGCTGGATTCTAGTTTCGAAGTGGTTGGATAAAGTTACCTCTCGTAGATTTCTTCTTTCCTAACAACCTCTAGGAATTTACAGAGCGTTAACAATTCCAAAATTTGAAGGCAAGCCTGGCGAAGACCCAGGTGATCACGTGGAAACCTTTCACTTATGGTGCTCATCAAACTCATTACAAGATGACTCCGTCTAGTTGCACCTTTTTCAACACACTCTTATCGAGGGTGCCGTGAAATGGTATATTGAGCTCGACCACTCGAGGTATTCTTACTTTAACGACTTGCAGATGGTCTTGTTGAACCATTTCTAGTTACCTGTGAGATACGATGCCGACACTAAATTGTTGGCCAACTTTGAGAAGACTAAGGTCGACCATATCTCTGATCACATGCAAGTATGGTGGCATTAGAAGAGCTTGATTAAGGTCTAGGTCTCACCAGATTTCTTGCTGGAGTGGTTCCTGAAGTCTTTGGTTCCTTTTTTCTCCAAGGACGTAGCAACTTCTGGGGTGTTTTCAGAGGAGGATACAACAATGAGACCACAATAGATTGAACTGATCTAATCTCAGTCCAACATGTTCTATGAGATTTTTCCAGATGCACCACGGTCCCTCCTCGACAAGGCCCAAGGGGAAACATCTGTATATTGACTGGTTCCCCTCTCCTTAAGAGGCCAGTCATGAAGTAGATATCTTCAGTCGTTGGAGCCAACGATTGTCCCTCTATCATAAAATCATATACATCCATTTGTTAGTAGTCAACCAGGGAGTTCAGTAGCCTAGGTTGTGACCTCATAAATGGACATCATAAGAACTTCCATAGATCACATTGTTTCAATGAAAAAATGGTAGCAGGGTTATCTTCAAACAGTACATCAATGTCCTCAAGTTCTCTCTCCCTCCAGTGGACATACATCCTATTCATGGTAAATAAAAGGGAGTTAGTTCTGGTATTTAAAAAAAAAATCCAATCTTTTGAGGATGCATGCGAGTTGTTTTTGCCTCAGTTGTGTATGTACGTGGGCAGAGTGTTTTCTTCCTAAGTACATATGTAGGTTGTGTCTTTGGATAGCCCGTGTACACACAAGGCCGCTCTTTTTAGAAGAGCACGCCCCCTCAAAAACAAAAAGAAATGCATAAATAAAGAATTGAAATGCAAGAGGGATGCATTTGTACTTACTTGGTCTGAGTGGAAGTTCATTTCATCCACTGAAGCTCCCGGGATAATTTTTTTTAGCAAAGGGGCTTTTTTCTCCTTTTGGTCAATTTTCAAAATGCAATGGTGAAAATGAGTTGTCAACTTCTATTTATAGACTTTTTTGGCCCTTTTTGCCACTTTTTTGACCCCCTTTGTCATTTTTCCTGGCTCTGAAATCATTTGGTTCTGATTCCTAGTTTCTTATTAGATGTTATTATACACTTTTTATTTTGGTTTGGTAACCTTTTGGAGATGGGTCACTTTTAGTATCCTTTGATAAAAGTCGTTTTTTCCAAATTTTTGCATATAAGTTAGGATTTCAGTTCCACTTTTTGCATATCATTGTATTTTCCTCTTTACCATAGGATCAATCCCACCGAAGTGAGACATGGAACCTTCATTGTTGCTCTAGAAGTGTCGTAATCAGGTCGTAGATCCTACCTTTACATGGATGCCCTAGATAGATCCTTGTTTCATTTTGGCATCTATGATGTCTGTAATGACTATAGGCTCGGGATTCCTTGTTAGTCCTGTCATGATTACAATATTGAGCCTCATTCGTCTGATGCACCATCATTCTTGGCCTCACCCTCGGGACTCCCAAAATGAGCATGCTTTGTTGTTTTTCAAGATCGCTTTAAAATATGGAAGAAACATCTGACGAGACTGTATTTATGCTTTTCGATCTTGTCAAGATTAACTGAGAAAAGTAGCCCTATGGAGTCTTCTTTAATCCCTTTTCAGACTCTCTAAACATTAAAATATTGTCAAGTGATCTTGTTTCCCTTCACGCTCACCAAACACAAATTTGAAGGCATGTGTGTCCGATGTTAGTTTACCCCTTTTTCGGTCTGGACGGTCAATTTCACGAATAAATGTATGCTCTAGGAGATTCGGTTCACTATAAGAGTATTCTTAGGCGTAAATTTAACCCTTTTTCAAGCCCGAGGGACTAAATCTTCAAAAAAGGAACATTCTCCTTGGTTTTGGTTTATCACCTTTTTCGGGCCTTGGAGATTACTTACGAAAAAGGAACCCCCACCGAGTCCATAGTTAAGATCTTTTCAGACTCCCTAAAATTAAAAAGATCGTCGAGTGACCTCGTTACTTCACACTCGTTAAATTGGTCTAGAAGAACATCTACTGGCATGAGTTTACCCCTTTTTCCAACCTGTATATTATTGTGGAAAAAGGCACACCTCAGGAGATTTGTCTCACTGAGAGAGTTCTCCTCAGTGATTTTTATACTTTTGCAGGATAAGGGGACTAAATTCAGAAAAATGTTGTGAGTCCATAGTTAATCTCTTTTCAGACTCCTTAAAATTGAAAATATTGTTGAGTGATCTTGTCTTTGTCACACTCGTTAAAACGATTTTGAATAGACATCTTTTCGATGCAAGTTTAACCCTTTTTCGAACCAACTAGACTATTTCCGAAAAAGGTTTTTTAGACTCTCTAAATGTGAAAAAACCATTGTTGGCCCTTGACCAAGTTTTGGAGAACCTTGGTCACATTTGACCAATTTTGGGACTTTGACAGGATGGTCGAAGGCTAAGCAGAGATCACGGGATCTCGGCCCCTTCTTAGGGAATTTTTGGGTTTAGAGTTTATGTAATAGGTATGGGATGTCGGCCCATAGGTTTACCCATGTTTAGGCCCTTTTGTAACATATAAATAAAAATCTAGGTGATGTAAGTGAGATACCTAGATGTGTAATGCGGCTGGTGAGCTAAGTGCGAACAATTGTGGATGCTTCATGCATACTGTTGTTAAGAACTTGCATAGCTAAGTGCAAGTGATTGTAAGAAGGATTTGTGCTTGAACCTAGCTCAGGGAAGGAGGATCTGGCAAGGTGCACACAGATCTCCTGTCCTATGCAGAGTGGGTTCTTGTGGCTCTATGCTTGTATAATATTGAAAGAAGACAAGAAAAAAAAAAGATTTGGTGGACGTAGCCCCACACTGGGGTGAATCACGTATATCCTGTGTTGTGGTTGCTTTGTGCATTATAGTTGTTATGTTATTGATGTGATGTATGCTTAGTGAAATGATATATGCTAGATGCATCTGATATAGTAGCTTAGTGCTTAGTAATGTGAATTAATGATAGATCTGATCTAATTCTATATGTTAAGTGCTTACATGTATTAGTTCTTTTTGAATACTGCGCTTCTCTATAACTAGGGTTTCGACTTGCGATGTGAATAAGGGTTAAATACTGATGAATGTTAACTGCTAAGTGCTCTGTTAAGTGTTGTAATCATAGATCTATGTCCCAGATAGATTATAGACACTTGAGTGATGCAGGAGTATCGCCAATGTCAAGCGAGCATGAGGCAAGCGCCAACGCATTTTGGGCACATGATGAATTGTTTAAAAACTTTTGAAGATGGATTCGCCAAACGTAAATGTAATAGTTAAGGAGAGGCATACTTATAGATTGTAATCAGACCTTGAGAGACCCTCTCTCGTATGAAGGACTAAGAAGGCATTTATGTTAGTTAATGTTAGTAGGTATCTTTGAATTCTCAAATTTGACAGTTTTAGGAGCGGAGGGAAAACATATATAGACACCCTCATTGTATTATTATATGATAGTGAAAAACATTACCAAGAGAAGAGCATACATAGATGGAATAGAGAAACTGTGTTTGAAAAACACCCATGTATAGAGATTTGAGTTAATAGAAGAAGTATTAATTCAGATTCATGGTGTTGTATTTGTTTCTTGTATGTGTATGCTGAATGGTATGTTCATGGTTTTACTCTTTCTGTTATACATTTTCTTTCTATGTTGTGTATGAATGATTTCAGGATTATGTTTGAAGTCTGAGAGAGAAAGAGTTAGGAAATGAGTTTCAATTATTTCTCTGTCTGAGAAAGAGTTCCTGGAAGGAGTGTAGTTGAATTGTCCGCAAGGAGTGCATTGACAAAGGGTTCAGAGGTTTGTCTCTGAAATCTCAGATAGGATAGCTTTTGTCCTCATTTCCTCAAAAGTGTAGTTAGGCACAGGAGCCATGCAAAGTGTGCGCAGGCCGAGTGAAGCTTCAGGGGTTTGTAACCTGGATGACTTGTTGAGAGACAACTGTTGCAGGGAGTGTGCAGAGTCGAAAGGAGTTCAACACTTGAAAGTGTTTTAAGGTCTGCCGGAAGGAGTGCCAGCAGGAGTTTTTCTGAAAGACTTGAAGTCGTGGAAAACCTCAGAAGGGTTCGAACCTTCGAAGTCATCGAAGGGAAGCAAGAGGTTAAGTGCCTTGAAGAATTGAAAGGAGGTGCAGTGACATCGTGCTGCAGGAGGACAAGTTCCACGCAGAGAAATATTTTGTTTAAATTTCATGGAAGTTCTCAAGGGAAGAGACGGATGGTCGAAATTCTCCGTAGAGAATTTGTGAAGTCCCGCCAGCCGTCTGATATGACAGAGAAGCAAGGGGGTTACGGTTGTTTCCAAAGTTTCAAGATCAAGAGATTGTGAGTCATCGGACCTCACTTAGATACCCGTCAGTCCTAGGATCTGACAGGAGTTGCACAGGGGTTAGACCCTCACAAACAGAGAGAAAGTCCCGAAAGGCGTCGGGATATCAGGATTTCGGAATTTGGGATATCGGAAGTCTCGAGGACAGGATATTGGGTCACTTCATAGTGAAAACCCTGAATTTGATCTGAGTCGTCCATTCATTAGGACACGTGGCAGATATCAAGAACCCGTCAGTATTTCGGCTACCGGGGTTTCGATTTGACAGAGAAATTGTGACATCGGGGAATCGCAAGTCAAGAAATCCCGAACTGAATCAAGATCGTCCGTCTGTTGAGACACATGGTGGCGATCAAGAGTCCGTCGGAATTTCGCATGTCAAGGCTACAGGGATCAACAGAATAGGATGCAAAGCATTTCGGCATTTGATTTCACGAAATCATGAAATGATTGAGGACCGTCCATCATAGGAGGACACGTGGTGGAAATCGTAGAGTTCGGGGAAAATCTCGATAGGAAAGTCCATCGGCTTATCGGGGTTCGACATTTCACAAATCCTGAAGATAGGAGACCCGCACATTTCGGGAACGGAAGTTCTGAAATCGCAAAAGGGTGGAAAGCCCGGAAAAGAATAGCAGTACGGGATATCGGGATTCCAGAATTCAGAGTTTGTGTTGACATGAGGTTTTTGGCATCGAGAGTATCGAACTCTAGATACGCAAAAACGTGCTGACCATTGGATCGAGCGAGGAATCACAACTGTCGATTTCTTTTGGTGACCGAACATCAGAGTTTTGGTAATGTGGGAATCAAGATTTCGGAGGTCGAGGGGATGAGTTACATGAAATTGCGACTGTTGAAATCGCAATAAGGAGAAAGGTGAAATAGAGAGAGGAAAGGCCAAGTGTCATAATTTCGGGTTTCGGGGGTCTGAGAGACAAGACACTTGGGCACAGGACTTGCTAAAACATGAAGTCCAATCTTTCGAAATATAAGGGGAAAATTTCTCAAGGTTGTTTGTGGGTGCAGATTTCCCAAAAGGGAAATAGAAGGGTCAGTTGAGCACTTTGGGCCAGAAGAGAGGAAAAGATCCTACGTGGATCCTGATCTGCGGATCTAGGAGAAGGGGGTCTGCGTCAAGTGTGGTATCAGAGAAAAGAAAGGTTTCTTTTCCTTCTATAGCAAGGAAAATGGAAGATTCACCATGCCGCCAAGAAGAAGGGACAGGCAAACACCCGATCCGCCAGAGGAAAGGGAAATACCAAGAAGAAGAGGTAGGCAGATGCCTGACCCAGCCATGGTAAGAGAGATGCGTGATTTATGCGCCAGACTTGAGGACATGGAGATAGCATAGAGGCGTACAACTGGTGTTGGGGATCTTAGTGATTCTGAAATTGAAAATGAAGCCGAACATGAAGGGGAAGAAGTTGCAGCCGAAGATGCAGCAAATGAATGCCTACTTAGGGTTGTTGCAAGGATGGGTTCTAGGGAAAAAATGGACATCCCAATATATGAGGGAAACCTAGATGTTGAAGAGCTTCTAGATTGGATTAGAGCTCTGGACACTTATTTTGACTATGAAGATGTCGAGGAAGACAAGAAGGTCAGACATGTTGTCACAAGATTGAAAGGACATGCAACATTGTGGTGGGATGAACTACAAGCTGATAGACGATGCAAAGGCAAGCATAAATTCAAGATTTGGGATAGGATGATCACAAAGATGAAGGAGAAATTCATTCCCAGGGATTACCAGATTAATCTATTTCGAAGAATTCAAAATTTGAGATAGAAGCTGATGACAGTGAAGGAATATACTGAAGAATTCTACAGGATGAACATCAGGGCAGGTCATCGGGAAAGCAATGATGAAAAGGTTGCCAGGTACATGAATGGCCTGAGATATGACATTCAGGATGAGATGAGTAGATGACCATCCAAACGGTGGAATATGCTTATCAGATGGATCTAAAAGCTGAAGAGAAGCTAAGCCGAAAACAAGGTCAGAGAGGCTGAGGCAGAAGTCAAGCCAGAGGCAAATTAGTTGCCCGGGATAGAAATCAGAAACACAAGGAAGAATGGAAGAAACCTCATATTGAGAGAGGTGGAAGCTCACAGAAAGGGCAATATGCTGGAAAGAGAAGGAAGTATGTTGATCAGAAAGGAGAGTATGCTGATGATAACATGTTTCCTCGTACTAGAGGTAGAGGAAGAGGAAGAGGTGGAGTGATAAAGTGCTTCACATGTGGAAATAATGGACACAAATCTTATGAATGTCCAGATAAGAAGAAAGAAGGTGGTGAAACTCACATTTCCGAAGCACAAAGGTGGAATGTTGAGGCAGAATATGTTGAAGGGGGAAAATCGTTGATGATGCGAAAAGTTCTCTTAACACCAGAGAAGGAGGTGGAAAGTCCAGTACAAAGGAACAGTCTTTTTTGGACTGCTTGCAAAACCAAGGACATGGTATGGAAGGTCATTGTGGATAGTGGTAGCACAGATAATCTTGTTTCTACAGAGATGGTAGAAAATCTGGAGCTGGAGATGATTGAACATCCAAGTCCATATAGAGTTTCATGGCTACAAAAAGGACATCAAGTAAATGTCACTAAACAGTGTTTAGTTGAATTTAAGATAGGAGGATATAATGATAAGATACTCTGTGATTTTATTCCCATAGATGTTTTTCATCTATTGCTGGGTAGATCGTTTCAATATGAAAGAAATGTGATCCATGATGGGAGAAATAACACATACACCCTAAAGAAGAATGGGAGAACTCACATGTTTCTTCCAATCAAAGATAAGGAGGTGAAACCTGAAGTAAGCAGCATTGTACTTCTCATGAGTGGGAAGGAACTTCTTACAGAGGTTAAGAAGAAGGAGGAACCGCAATTCATTGTGGTCAAGAATCCAAAGATTGTTTTAACCAGCACAAGGGTAGATGATTTACCAGAAGAGGCTCAAGAACTATTGGAAGAGTTCACTGACATAGTAGTGGACGAACTACCTCATTCATTGCCACCGATCAGAAGTGTGAGTCATCATATTGATCTCATACCTGGAGCTAGTTTTCCAAATAAAGCAGCGTACAGATTAACGTCGCAGGAGAATGAAGAGGTCAAAAGACAAGTCCAGGATTTGTTGGACAAAGGGTTGGTTAGAGAAAGATTGAGTCCATGTGTTGTTCCGAAAGTACTCATTCTGAAGAAAGATGGAAGCTGGAGGATGTGTACTAACTCGAGGGTGATCAACAAGATAACCATCAGGTATAGATTACCATTGCCAAGGATGGATGATCTGATGGATTGCTTAAGTGGAGCATTTTTTTTTTCGAAGATTGATTTGAAAAGTGGATATCACCAGATTCATATGAGAGAAGGTGATGAATGGAAGACAGCCTTCAAGACTAACGAAGGGTTGTATGAATGGATTGTTATGCCATTTGGCTTAACGAATGCGCCAAGTACCTTCATGAGGATGATGAACGAAGTCCTGAAGGATTCCATCGGAAAATTTGTCATTGTGTATCTGGATGACATACTGATTTTCAGTAAAACAGAGGCAGAGCATCTAAAACACTTAACTACAGTGATGAAGAGATTACAATAGGAGAAGTTGTTGATAAACATGAATAAATCCTCATTCATGAAGACATAACTCATTTATTTGGGTTTTTTTATTTCTGCAGATAAATTGAGGATGGATCCAGATAAACTGGAGGTGATCAAGAATTGGCCATCACCGAAGAGTATATTTGAGGTGAGAAGTTTTCACGGATTGGCTAGTTTCTACCGAAATTTCATCAGGAATTTCAGTGGAATTAGTGCACCAATGATGGACACAGTGAAGAAGAGACATAAGACTTTTCACTGGATAGAAGAGGCTGAGAAAAACTTCAATTTGTTTAAAAGGAAAATTACAGAACAACCAATTTTGGTGTTGCCGGATTTCAAAAAGACATTTCAAGTAAAATGTGATGCAAGTGGATTTGCAATAGGGGCAGTCTTAAGCCAAGAAGACAGGTCAATAGCATACTTCAGCGAGAAGCTAAATGAAGCGAAAGTGAAGTACTCCACATATGACAAGGACTTCTATGCTATTATTCAGGCATTGAAGAAGTGGAGACACTATTTGATTTCGAAGGAGTTTGTCTTATACAATGACAATCATGCTTTGCAATTTATGACTCAACAGGAGAAGTTGAATAAAAAACATGTTAAATGGGTTGAATACATGTAGAACTTTACTTTTGTAACTAAGCATATTTCTGGAACTGCTAACAAGGTTACTGATGCTTTGAGCAGGAAATGTTTGCTATTGCAGGAGTTCAGAGTCAAAACATTGGGTTTTGATGATCTTAGGGACATGTACAGAGATGATCTAGATTTTAAAGAGGCATATGAAGCAGTAGAGAATCCAATTCTCAGGGACAGAAGTCAATGGACATAATACATGATCCAAGAAGGATTACTGTTTAAAGGTAATCAACTTTGCATTCCAAAATGCTCCATGAGAGAGAATTTGCTGAAGGAGAAACACAGTGGAGGATTGACCGGACATTTCGGTCATGACAAGACGTTCGCAAAGTTGAATGAGTCATATTTTTGGCCAAGAATGCGAGAAGACGTCAAAATATTCATGGACAGATGTAGAATTTGTCAACATTCCAAAGGGAAGAGACAAAATGAAGGTTTTTATCAACCATTACCCATACCTGACAGGCCATGGGATGCAGTCAGCATGGACTTCATATTGGGACTGTTGAGAACACAAAGAGGGTTTGACTCAATCTTTGTGGAAGTGGATAGATTTTCCAAAATGGCACACTTCATACCGTGTCAGAAAACCAGTGACGCAACTCACATTGCGAATCTGTTTTTCAAAGAAGTCATTCTACTTCACGGCTTACTAAGGAGCATAGTTTCAAATCGAGACACCAAGTTCATGGGAAACTTCTGGAGAACCTTATGGAAAAAGCTGGGAAAAAATTTATCGTTCAATTCAGCTTATCATCCTAAGATGGATGGACAGACAGAAGTTGTGAACAAGAGTTTAGGAGACTTGCTGAGGAGCTTGGTGACAGAACACCAAAGCCAGTGGGACAATATTCCACCATAGGCAGAATTTGCTTATAATGATTCAATCAATAGAAGAACAAGGAAGAGTCCATTCCAGATTGTTTATGGGATGCAGCCAAGAGGATTTTTGGAATTGAGAGATTCAGAACAGAATGCAACTAGAAGTGCTAGTGCAGAGGATTTCGTAGAAGCGATGAAGGAACTTCACAGCCAGGTGAAGGAGAATTTATAGAACTCGAGACAAGAGTATAAGTGCAGAGCAGATCAACACAGGAGACAACTTCAATTTGAGGTTGGTGATTTGATTCTGGCACATCTGAGAAAGGAAAGGTTCCCGAAGGGGACATATAACAAACTGAAGATGAAGAAGATCGGGCCATGTAAGGTCTTGAAGAAATTTGGGGCAAATGCTTATGAGATTGAATTACCCGATGGGATCGAAATTTCTCCGATATTCATGTCTTAGATTTGTACCCATACAAAGATGAGGAAGTAGGAACAAGTGATGAACAACCAGAGGTCTAGTGGACAAACCAGATGCCTATTGCAAAGAAGCCACAGATGGAAAACATACTAGAAAAAACAGTTAGCAAGAAGACCAGAATAAAGCAATACTTTGAATACTTGGTCAAGTGGAAAGGACATCCAGTTGAAGATGCCAACTGGGAGAATGAAGCAGAGATTCAAAAGCATGGACAGACCGTGCGAGAGATCATGGACAGGAGCCCATGAAAATTTTCAAGCGAGGGAGTATGATGCAGGAGCATCGCCAACGTCAAGCAAGCATGGGGCAAGCACCAACACATTTTGGGCACATGATGAATTGTTTAAAAACTTTTGAAGATGGATGTGCCAAACATAAATGTAATAGTTAATGAGAGGTGTACTTATAGATTGTAATTAGACTTTGAGTGACCCGCTCTTGTCTGAAGGACTAAGAAGGCATTTATGTTAGTTAATGTTAGTAGGTATCTTTGAATTCTCATATTTGACAATTTTAGGAGCGGAGGGAAAACGGATATAGACACCCTCATTGTATTATTGTATGATAGTGAAGAAAATTACCAAGAGAAGAGCATACAGAGATGGAATAGAGAAACTATGTTTGAAAAACACCCATGTACAGAGATTTGAGTTAATAGAAGAAGTCTTAATTCAGATTCATGGCATTGTATTTGTTTCTTGTATGTGTATGTTGAATGGTATGTTCATGGTTTTACTCTTTATATTATACATTTGCTTTCTATGTTGTGTATGAATGATTTCAGGATTATGTTTGAAGTCTAAGAGAGAAAGAGTTAGGAAATGAGTTTCAATTGTTTCTCTGCCTGAGCGAGAGTTCCTGCAAGGAGTGTAGTTGAATTGTCCGCAAGGAGTGCGTTGACAAAGGGTTCAGAGGTTTGTCTCTGAAATCTCAGATAGGATAGATTTTGTCCTCATTTCCTCAAAAGTGCAGTTAGGCATAGGAGCCGTGCAAAGTGTGCGCAGGCCGAGTGAAGCTTCAGAGCCTTGTAACCTGGATGACTTGTTCAGAGACTGCTACTGCAGGGAGTGCGCAGAGTTGAAAGGAGTTCAACACTTGAAAGTGTTTGAAGGTCTGTCGCAAGGAGTGTCAGCAGGAGTTTTTCTAAAAGACTTGAAGTCGTGGAAAACCTTAGAAGGGTTCGAACCTTCGAGTTCATCGAAGGGAAGAAAGAGGTTAAGTGCCTTGAAGAATGGAAAGGAGGTGCAGTGACATCATGCTGCAAGAGGACAAGTTCCATGCAGAGAAATATTTTGTTTAAATTTCACGGAAGTTCTCAAGGGAAGAGACGGACGGTCGAAATTCTCCATAGAGAATTTGCGAAGTCCCGCCAGCCATCTAATCTGATAGAGAAGCAAGGGGGTTATGACTGTTTCCAAAGTTTCAAGCTCAGGAGATCGTGAGCCGCCGGACCTCACTTAGATACCCGTCAGTCATGGGATCTGACAGGAGTTGCATGGGAGTTAAACCCTCACAAATAGAGCGAAAGTCCAGAAAGGTGTCGGGATATCGGGATTTCAAAATTCAGGATATTGGAAGTATCGAGGACAGGAGATCGGGTCACTTCATAGTGAAAAACCCGAATTTGATCTAAGTCATTCATTCATTAGGACACGTGGTGGAGATCAAGAACCCGTCGGTATTTCAGCTACCGGGGTTTCGAGTTGACAAAGAAATTGTGACATCGAGGAATCACAAGTCGCAAACTGAATCAAGACCATCCGTCTATTGAGACATGTGGCGGTGATCAAGAGTCCATTGGAATTTCGCATGTCGGGACTACGGGGATCAAGAGGACAGGATGCGGATCATTTTGGCATTTGATTTCACGAAATCACGAAATGATTGGGGACCGTCCATCATAGGAGGACGTGTGGCGGAAATCCTAGAGTTCGGGGAAAATCTCGATAGGAAAGTCCATCGTCTTATCGGGGTTTGGAATTTCGCAAATCCTGAAGATAGGAGACCTGCGCATTTCAAGAACGAAAGTTCCAAAATCGAGGAAAGGTGGAAAGCCCGGAAAAGAATAGCAGTATGGGATATCGGGATTCGAGAATTCGGAGTTTGTGTTGACATGAGGTTTTTGGCATTGAGAGTCTCGAACTCCCAATACGCGAAAACGCGTTGACCGTTGGATCGAGCAGGGAATCACAACTGTCGATTTCTTTTGGTGACCGAACATCGGAGTTTCGGTAATGTGGGAATCAGGATTTCGGAGGTCAAGGGGATGAGTTGCATGACATTCCGACTCCTGAAATCGCGATAAGGAGAAAGGCAAAATAGAGAGAGGAAAGGCCAAGTGTCATAATTTTGGGTTTTTAGGATTTGAGAGACAAGACACTCGGCCATAGGACTTGTGAAAATGCGAAGTCCGATCTTCTGAAATATAAGGGGAAAATTTCTCAAGGCCATTTGTGGGTGCAGATTTCCCAAAAGGGAAATAGAAGGGCCAGTCGAGCACTTTGGGCCAGAAGAGAGGAAAAGATCCTGCGTGGATCTTGATCTACGGATCTAGGAGAAGGGGGTCTATGTCATTGAGTCTTGCAACTACCCCTACCTCTACCTCAGGTGAGACTTCATCTGCTTCATAGGTGTTGCCGAAAGGTCCGGTATTTAGGGTTTTGTTGGTGCGTTGTTGAAGCGTTGAACCCTGGGTCTGCCCCTGTGCCAACAAATGGTTTTGTTGTCGGGACCTGAAACTGTGATTGCTGGAAATTGAAGAAAAGAAAGCTCTGTGCATAGATCTGTTTCTTTAGTGCGCAATATTCTACTCGACTGTGAAGCTCTGTGCTAAGAAAGGAATCAGATCTGAAGAAAAGAGGTAAGGTCTTAAATCTTTTTGCTTTGAGAAAGGTAAGATAAGTGAAATTTTTTGTTTCGAAAGAATGGATCTAGGTATGCCTAATA
Organism: Picea glauca; assembly: GCA_000966675.3. Taxonomy (NCBI): domain Eukaryota; kingdom Viridiplantae; phylum Streptophyta; class Pinopsida; order Pinales; family Pinaceae; genus Picea; species Picea glauca. Next base: position 398,764 of record JZKD02S1369266.1, read on the forward strand.
GGTTTTTTCCTAGTTTGAAAACTAGGGCACAACTAGAATAAAGAAGATTGCATATGAATAGATATGATAAGAATAGTGAAAGATATGTTATTCCTATGCATAGAAAGAATGTTTGGACTAAAAAATGGATGCAGGGTCCTAGAAAAAAAAATTTGCAGGTTAGTTACTGTGATCCCAGTGTGCAGTATAGGAAAGGGTGTGGGTCATTTAAAAGAAAGAGAGGATTAGCTCTTTGTTATAGTTGCAGAAGACCAGGACATCTTGCTAAGGAATGCCCTAGTAGAGGTCCTAGTTGTCTTTGTTGTAAAGCTATGGACCATGAAGTTTTGGATTGCCCTAGAATGATTGATAAAGTTAAAAAGATGAATATGAGACAAGAAAACCATGAGACATGCCAAGAAACTAAGGATATGATAGAACCCCATAAAGATTCAGAGATTGTATTATTACAGATGAAAGAAACCTTGAATGATCACAGAGATATCAACTTATCAGAGATCTTAAAAGAGAAGGAGTGCATAGAAACAAGAATAGGACTTCGACATAGACTATGTTTAGGATGAGGAAACCTAGGTGAATATCATAACATAAAGAAAATGGGAAATTTTGGGAAAGCTTGCTATGGTTCCTTCATTAGGAGGAATAATATTATTTAGAGGAAAGATAATAACCCTATGTGGAATACTTACCCATACATCTATGAGTGCTCATGGAACTTCAACAGAAGAAGAATTTGAGATCATTAAATTTGTTGAGAAAAATGCCCCATTTGCTATTTTGCTAGGAAAAAACTGGATCGAGAAAGATCAGACACGAAGGAAACAAGAAGAGGAGGATCTAGAACAGAGAAAGCAATAACCAAGAGAGTTCATGGCTAGGAGAATAACACACTTACTGGAAAAACAAGAGGACCAGTCGAAGCTACTAAGGACCAGAGATCTAGACATCGAAGTTGAAAGAACACATGAAGACTTGAAACACTTGTTTGTACAAGAGAGTAGAGAACCTACCCCAGAAAGAGAAGAAGTATTACTCTCAGAACCCTTGAACGACATGTAGTAGTTCAAAGTGACTATGCCAAGAGGAGATAAGAAAAATAATGGAAAGAGGAAACCAGTGACTCAGATAATAGGAAAGAAAGCCATAAAGTTCAGCAAGAAGAAATCAAAGTTAGGAAGTTCCAGGGAGGACTTCACAGAAGGAAGGTTTGTAGAAATGGAACTTTGTTGGGATATCAAAACATTGAACATTGGCACTTCACAATGATGAAGAAATATGACCATTGGAGGCGTCCCGACCATTAGCCCGACACTCCAGAATGGCTTGAACCGCAGTTATGGCCAGAAAGATCGCCATTAGACCATTGGGACCGTGCCATAACGGATGGAATTGCATTGATCGAGGTGTTCCTTCCCATTAGAGGATTCCGTTACGATGTTGTCTATTTATCCCATCATGCGTTGTACTGAGAACACTTTTTCCAATTGTGATTATTCGCGCCCACTGAGAACTAGTTGCTTTCGTGCAGTGCCTATTGAGAGCTCACCACCTGTTCTGTTACCATTATTGTTTGTTCATCGACCTGAGATACCTGATATCAAGAATGCCTATCGGGTGACTTCACCGAAGTATATAAATTCATTGAAGAAATCCTCATAGACCTCATGACTAAGAAGGTCATGTCTACAGGAATCCAAGACTCGTCGACAAGAGGAGTGCAAGTATCCCCATCAAATGCTCGTGGATCTGGACCATCCCGAGATGCAATCGAGAAACAAACCAAGAATCATGATGACTTGGAGAATTTGAAGCTCATCCCATCTATCCTTCTCGATTATATCCCGCCTCTGGATAGCACGGTGAATCGTGACAATGTCCTGAGGGACTTCGACTACACCTTGATCACTACATACCTCCCGAAGGGGATACACGCAGTTTGATTGCAGTTAGGACAAATCACGATGTTCAATATTAGTGACTTCAACTTGGGAGATCACAAGAACCATGGAATGCTCACCCCAAACAAGTATTTGACTAGGACCAAGGGGAAGAAATCAAATATCATCCCCCAATCGTGGACTATGGACATCGCGAGGTCCACTATCCTAAACATGATGAAGATACCACACTTTGGAAGGCATCAGGAGGTTAATGTGTGCATTAAAATATTGTTGTCTTGCTTCCATGGCAGTTACCTATGGTTGGACAGACGCATCACCATAGATCCAACGCTGATCCATCGGATCACCAGAATAAGCATGTAAGGACCAGACCCACAAGAATTTTATCTAGGGAAGGCTGCAGATCGCACCCTGGAACAGAAAATTAAAGATACCTCCTGTTGTAACAGATATCAAAATCGACTGTGTTGCCCAAGGCAATATCTTAGACATATTTACAAACGGGGATATTTCTTCTGATCAAGCCATTATACAATACATAATAAGATATTTTATCATTTGTTGTCTACAGGCTATGCATCAAAACAGGGAGCAACTAAAGTCCGGGCCTTCAAGACTATCAGGATCTGCTGATTTACCGGTGTTGTTGTTGTTAGAGACAGTTATAATTTTAACAGATCCTATGCTCCCTTGGGATGGAAGCACTATGGACTATATTTTGCATATATATACATTTAGTCATTTCCGTGAGCTAATCCTCACCGTGCAAGGCATTCAAACCAACATTTCTGGAAGTGGGGTGTCTCATCTAGAGTGTTTACTTACAAGACTTGCTTCCAGTAGTGCTCAGAAGCTCTACACTGGCCACAATATCCAATTGAGTTTTCCAGCACAAATTTTGTCCATTCCTTTCCTATGGAAGCAATTTCCAAATCTGAAGCAGGTTGTGATGAGTCAAGGTCTCTAGCCATGTTACGTTCAACAGATAGCGACTGTTTTTCCAAGTCTCCACACTCTTCTTCCTCCAGATACATCTTCACAACTTCCTAGTTATGCTTGCTTGCTTGGTAATGTCCTAGAAGTGGTTGGGTTTGCCTTACCTCGTACAAATTGTACTTTGCAGATGGCCACGGACTTTGCAACTAGCGCAAGATTTCTTTTGGAGGAGATACCACATAATTTTAAGACTTCAAATGCAAAAAACTCTGATTACGATGATGACATGGACGTGGACAAGGATGTGGGTCAGATAACACTAAGCAAGGATTTAGAGAGGCAAATCCTTAATGCAGTTGATTTAGAATTTCTGAAATAACTGGTGAGATTTTTGTATGGAGACATCTCTGGTTTTGGTGATAGTACTTCTATTGAAGGGCCATCTGAAAAAAAAGCAGCAGCTGTTTTCGCACTTTGTGCATTTTTGCATGTTTCTATCATAATGTTACCCCTTGAGAATGTTATGACTGGACTTTCATATACGACTGAACTTGTCCCTACTCTTTGGCACTACATGAAACGGTGTCACTTGAGCCAAAGGTGGCCATCTATGGAGGATTTGGCAGCATTTTTCCCAGGAGATGCTCCTGGTTGGTTGTTGCCTCTTTCTGTTTTCTTCCCATTGTACAGGCACATGTTGATGATTATTGATAATGAGGAGTTCTATGAGCAACAGAAGCCTCTTTCATTGCAATATGTTAAGGCTTTAGTTGTCATTTTAAAAGAGCCATAAGGCAGCTGCATGAGTATGATGATAATGAGAATTTTTACGTGTAAGTATGAGTTGACGAGGAGGAAGATTCAACAAGTGAATTCAGTGCACAAGTAGAGTGGAGTGGGCCTTCAAATAATTTGGGGAACGAATGGCCTCCTACTATTGTGTTTTCCACTTCTTCGCTTCACTCCAGTCAAGGCGGGCGGAACTTTAACAGCAAGATATATTTCCTCCACATTTTTGTTCTAGCCGACATAGATAAGGATAAATGTTATTGTTCATTGGCAAATGCATGGCCTCCCACTATTGGGTTTGTCTCTTCTCAGTACAGTCCAATCTGGCCTGCCAAACTCAAACAGTCTGCGCATTTAATGATTTTTAGCAAGGAAATGAAAGAACCTGTCGAGAATCAGTGCGACAGCCACATTCCAGAAAGATTGGTTCGATACCTTATTCGTAACAAGAATGATTTTGCTCAGACATGTTATATTACATTGAATGAATACGAAAATGCTTCGGGAGAGCCGACCAACTTGTTGCTAAATGGATTTCTATTTCTGGCACCAGTTACTGAGATGTCGAGGTAGGGAACGAGCGAATTATGGCATATCATCAATCTGACTGATGACAACCATCCCATCCATATTCATCTCAGTTTGTTTTTTGTCCTCAAGCGAACAAAGCTTCTAAATTCGGAGGAGTTTAGGAGCTGCGCGCTGAAGAAAAACAACACCATCATATGGTGGAAGAGATACAGGGCTTACCGAGGAGGGCCATGCTTTGCATAAGCTGCAATAATTACAGTCCATGAACACACATCCCGCTTGGGTATTTGATCGAAAACTCTGCGAGCGTCTGTCATGCTTCTGCACTTGACATACCTGTTGACGAGAGTATTTCCCAGAAGTCAATTTGCCATGGACTCCCTTGAACTCTGATTGATGTGGGCATGGATGAGTTTTCCCTCTGCCAATGCTCTCTTTTGAATACAGGCCTACAATAAAGAAAAATACATAGAGGAGTCAACACGAACACCACCATTTTCATTCTCTGTCGTGTTCAATATGTGCAGTGCCTCCTTCAGATGGCCCTCTTTGCAGAGTGTTGCGACATGGTAGGCATAGGCTTCTGTGTTAACAGTGAAAATTGCGGGAATTCTGTGTGGAAGGTTAAGGTTGTGCAGTGGGCTAACGAACAATACCATCATCCTCTTTGGGTTTAATGGATGAACCGTTGCAGTTCCATTACCCCAATGCTATATTAGGATTATAATGTAGGCATTTCTAGAAGAAGAGGCTTGGAAGCACATCAAACCATATGATACCCTCGAAAAACCACGAGTTCATTAAGCTACTGAGGGTTTTTCCAATTGGGTTTTGGTTCGACAGTAAAAGTGGGATTGTAAAGGTTCAAATATCCAGAGACATGTTGATGTATCTTGGGCTATAGTCATTTGATGTACTGTGGGCTATATTCATTTCAGACGAGGAATGGAGTATTAGCGTTACAAAGCACGAATCTGAGAGAGAGGAGAACTAGCCTACTGATACACTTAAAACCAACCTGCATCGGGCACACACAGAGAGTAACTCAGAGGATGGAGGATCTGGTAAACACACCATTAACTATTGAAGATGCACTTGTTGCTTTGTTTTCCCTCAGTGATCACTTGCGTTGCAGAAGTTACGAAGCTGAAATTGGATTCAAGTGAATCTATTGTTTTTACAGTATGCATTTCCGTTATAATAACCTCCAAACACTTGGTAAAGCAATGACAGCCAGCATTTGAATCAAACTATAAAAAGCAATAATCCATGATTAGTAACGGCTTAAAGTGCTGGCAGAGGCATTTGGCAGATGCACCTGGCATTCGCACAGTCCAGAGGAGGCGAACCGGTCCATATTCCCCGGAACGCTAAGAGTTTAAGATTTTTCTCTTTTAAAA
>JZKD02S1369266.1:414348-426752 GCA_000966675.3 Picea glauca
ATGTTGTAAAATACTTCATAGTTTGGGGAAGGTGGAAACCTAGTTGGGGGAATCCTTGATTGAAAATATTTCCAATGGATGGATTGGAATTCCTTTGATAGTTGCAATGGACAAATATCGATACAGAAGCTTTTGGGCCAACAAATAGATGTTGCGGTATCATGGGTCCATTATCTTGGTTCTCGAAACAAACCCTGGTGAGATAAAATTTGGTTATAAACCTTTCTCAACAGGTATGTTTTCGTATAGACTTAAATTCATTTATGATGAGATGATTTAAAGGATGTAAAAAATAGATCATCGATTTTTTTAGAAGAAATTCAAAATCCTATAGAAGATTGTGATCACCGTACCTTAACTCTATCATAATGGTGTATGTTGAGTATAATAATTGAAGTGTTTGCTTCTCTATGAAAAGTATATGTATGAGACTCTTCGAACGTATGACCCTTTCCCAGTCTTAATTTTTTTTTTCATTTATGGGGAAGAGAAATGATGTATTCCACCTCTACCATTTACCTCTCGGAAATGAACATCAAGTGTCAGTTTCCCTTTGACTATTTTTAGTATCCTAGAAACATTGAGGGTTGTAGAGTACACACACACAAACAATTTTCTTTTTCACACCACAAGCTCCTAAATCTGAATTTTTGTAGTATTCCAAATATAAAATAGCATGCAGAACATAAATATTATAGCTAGAAATGGCAGAGAAACAATTATATAACCAAAACAATACCAGAATAATACAGGAACAACACCAGAAAGAGCACTTTGATTACTGATAGCAATGTTCACTTGCCTCTTCGATGGGGCAACCTCCAACATAGAAGAGATCTATTACAATAATATCCAAGACAAGATTTCTCATACCCTCTACTTCTATTTATACTAAATATATCCATCCAAAAGAACAAACTAGAAGAAGATCCTTCTAGAAGAGAAATCTTCTATTAGGTATTCTTACATTTCACTTATTCTTCCTTATTTCTAGGCCTTATTAATATTGTCCTTTATTACATGGAATTATGTTATTCTACCTACATGAGGGGTTAGAGAGGTTAGGTCCCTAACAGGTCCTCCCCCTTGAAGAAGAACCTTGTCCTCAAGGCTTCAGATGAGGGAATTATTGTAGAATGGTGGCTCGCTCCCAGGTGGCATCTTTTGGAGGTGTATCTTTCCATTGGACTAATACTTCTTGGATGGTGCACTAATGGAAATGACACTCTCTCTGGGCCAAAACTGCTTATGGATGCAACCATATGGAACCTTCTTCATCCAACTCAAGGAGACTAGTTTGAGTTTGGCACTTAGTTCCAATCACCTTCTTTAAGAAGGAAACATGAAAAAAAGGATGGAGCTTCAACTGACTAGGTAGAGCTAACTAATGGGCCATTGATCCCACATGCTTGAACATTGTATAAGGACCATAAAATTTGGGTGCAAGTTTTTTACAGTGTTGAGATTTGAGTTAAGTATTCTTATAAGGTTGTAGTAGAAGAAATACCTGGTCCCCTTCAACAAAATGGCATTCGGAATGACCTTGATCTACTTGTTGCTTCATGTGATTCTGAGCCATGACCAAATTGTCTTTGAGGGCACGAAGAATAGCCTCGTGGACTGTAATATTTTTTTCAACCTATTGAACCTTCGAGACCCCTGGCATATAGGAGAGAACTGATGGGAGCATGTGATTAGATGTATGGTAAGATGTGTTGTACCACCATTCAACTAGGGGTAACCATTGAGCCCATTGATTTTTCCTCTTAGATGCAAAACACCTTATTGATTCTCCATGATTTTTGGTTGTGAAGGAGGATACAATCTAACTCTCTCCCTCGAGCAAGATTTTATAGGTATGGTTCCTTATTTTTCCATCCATGATGGTTACTCTGCATTATGAATTGATTTTTTCCTCAGAATTGCTTGAGGTCTTTGTTTTTCTTGAGTTTTTGGACTGTGTATCAGTGTTGCGTTTGTGGGTTCTTCTTGTGAATATTATATATTGTTAGCATTTTAAAGAAAGAAGGATGGTTATTCCTTGCCGTATGTAGTATATGCATGAGTTTATTTGTTAAATCACAGAAAGGCATGTTCAGTTAGCTTGGGTTTTTTTTTGTCCGGTTCTCTGTGGAAATTTATGGTTTTAGTTTAACAAGCTTTGAGTTTTGCGCATGGGTTTTACAACCAGTATTGGTGTTAATTTTTCCACTCCTTTTCATCTCTGTGGTTGATATATTTTGATTCTTCGAGTTGCAATGTGAGATGTTAAGAGTTGGAGTGTTGCTTTCCATGTCTTAGTCGAGACCTTAGCTGTTATTTATCATGGTGTTTCCCTCGATATCGTTGTTGCTTGGAAGCATTGCACAGTCGGGTTTAGTATCACCCAGAACTTTAATGAAATCTTTATATATGCTTTGGTTGGTCATGGTTTGTACTTAGGAATTCATTTTACAGTGATTTAAGTGTTCACTTCTTCTCATTCTCTGTTGGAGGTGGCTGATTGTCATTTGATAACCCTCATTGTCAAGAGTTGTTACATGTTACTTCTCTGTGGTAAATTCTTGAAGGAACGAGCTGTTTGTGTTTCTGAGGACTTATTCCTTTGATTGACATTTATTTCTCTATGTTCGTTGTGTTTAAACCCAAATCACGATCTTGATATTGTATCAATCCAGTTGAGGGTAAAAGAGCACTATATGTATTGCTTTGAATTGGAACGAGTTGGTTCTATTTCTCGATTGGGTAGTTTTAAAAGGAAGTTTGTACATGCGAAATTATAAGAAGTGTGGGATCAGAGTTGTATCTTAATTGTTGAATGTTGTTCAAATCAATCCATATGTTGATTATATTTAAAAAAAAGAGACACATGTGTGTGAAAGGAAAAGAGGGCCCAATTATGAGTTTTAACACCCAGTTGATTATGATAAACAGTGATTAAACAATGGATAGGGGTGGCTAATTCTATGCACGTTCTTATTGATTCTAAAAGAATAAATATTGGGCATAAAAGGATGGAATCACTGTGCATATTTTGTTGGTTTTAAGAGGAAAAGAGATTTAGCATTGGAGTTATAGATAGTTGTGGCTAAAAGAGGTTATTATGATATCGATTGCAATATTGTTGTCTTTACTGTTATATTAAATTTATATGGATGCAAAGGCTACTATAATTGAGTATTCATGGGCATATCAGTTGTTGTTTTTGAAAGTCAACAAATAATCTGTAAAAGAGATGACAATTTGATGGTGGTTTTGAAAAGTGAATGTTGATCGTTATGTTTAATTGTTTGATTTGATTTGTTTTATATGAATAGTATCCATATTGTATTCCCTCTCATGCTACCACTTTTCGCTCATTATACCCCCCTCATAATCCCATTATCATTTTTGGCATCCATGTTATGTAAAATGTAGAAATTTTAATACAAATTATGTATTGCCTGGATTCTCCTAATCTAACAATTATATGCCACTATTAAATACATAATCGCTTCTACAAATATTCTTGCAGAATTTAAAACACAATCGCCAATTGTAATATCAAGAAGAAAGATCAATCACACATAACACATTTTTTTTACCAGGAAAGCATAAAGCTAAAAACCCCACTATCATATATTGTGTATATATCATGGATCATGAAATAATCTCATACAAAAATCTAATCCAAGATCTCTCAGTACAATATACAATCGTCTCACGCTGTCATACAAAAATTGACAAATTCATGTTCCAATTTACTGCTTCCAGACAACTTGCCTCCTCTGGGCAATCCCCGCTAATGGAAATCCCTGCAATGAATGAATCCCTCTTACCTAGGTTGCACATTCCTCATTGGCACATCCAATGTGTGTGTGGTTTCATGAGTGCACTCACTAATGTCACAATTGATAGTCAAACTGTCCCTTTCACCTGTTATCTCAACTGGGTCTCCACTGGATCTGACATGCATGTAGTTAACAGTGGTAAATCTTCATTTTCATGTGATATCACTGATTATGAATTAATTAATAATTAATTCACTGATCTCTCACTAGTGTAAGTTCATTTACAACTAGTACAACTGAGCTTAACTCACTTAACTGAGTTAAACTACTTCACAACTCACATAACTACACATCCAACTATGTTATAGCTTTGAATCACTCAGTTACAACTAATTCGAATTACATGTCCCACCAGTCAACCTTTGAACGCAAATTTCCTATAGCTAACTGATTTTCCACTTCAGTTAACTATTTTCAAGTGCTCATTGAGAATAGATTAATATTTATTGTCCAACTATTATTAAGGGATAATAATAGTCGACATACATCTATAAATAGAATTCTCTCACCATCTATAAATAGACATCATCTATAAATAGAATTTGTTCATCATCTAAAAATAGACTTCCACCTAAAAATAGCCCGAGGCTCCATCCTAATGTAGGTGCATAATTTTCACTAGGATCTTCTTGTTGAATCTCAACACTCCATCTCAACAAGAAATGGATTATCCTGGACCCCAATCCTGTCTCTATGGTATTCAAATTTTCTCTTGGTGAGTGCCTTCGTCAGAATGTCTACATCCTGATCTTCCGTAGGAATGTACTGAAGAAACATGATCTTCCACTACACACAATCTCTGATATGATGGTACCAGATATCTATATGCTTAGATATATCATGAAACAAAGGACGAATCGAGAGTTTAATGCAACTCTGATTATCACAATGAATCATTGTCGGATCTAAATGAGAACCAAACAAACAAATGAAGATCTTTCTCATCTAGATAGCCTCACAAGCAGCTTGACTCGCTGCCATGTATTCCTCTTCCACTGAACTGAGTGCCACGGATCTTTGTTTTTTGTTGTACCAAGAAACAACTGTAGATCTGATACTAAAGATCCCCCCTGATGTTCTCTTTCTATCTGTTGGGATGCCCGCCTAATCTGCATCCATGAAGCCATGCAACTTCACCTCATCCGTATGTCTATACCATAAGCCATATTCATATGTGCCCCTCAAGTATCTCAAGACATTCTTACCTGCTTTCCAAAATATCTTGTTAGGCTTAACCATCACTTGACTCAGCTGGTTAGCCACATAACAAATGTTTGGTCTCGTGTTCACTAGATACATTAGCAAACCCACTAACTGTCGATAGACAGTGGCATCCACTACCTCTCCAGAAGTAGCATCCTCTTTCCTCCAGTTTCCTGGAAGAGAAGTATCCATGGGTTTGCATCCATCCATGTGAAACTTACCCAGTATCTCCCTTGCATACTTTCCTTGAGACACAAAAAGTTCACCATCTCATTGCCATATTTCCATCCAAGGAAATAATGAAGGAGGCCCATATCCTTCATCTCGAACTCCTTTGCAAGTTCCTCCTTGAATGAGTGTATTAGCTGCTCCTCACCAGTCATATTAAATCATCAACATGAAGAACAATGATTAAAATATTACCCTTGTAGATCCATCTTGAACCTACCATTGATTTGTCAACCGGTCTTGGGACAATTTCCCATGCACTGTTTTTGACAATGGAGTCATACTCCTCCACCATTGCATCAACTCAAGTGGGATCCTGCACTGCTTCCTGAAAGGAAGATGGTTCAGTCACAATAAATTTTTTCATGAGAGACATGTATCCATTAAATCGATCAGGAGACTGTCTATGTTTGCACTATGAAGTAGGGGCTCCTACATTCTGTGCAACATCTAGTCTCAATCTATCAGCTTCCATGGTGCGCTTTCTGCCATTTCTGATGGATGGCTCTGCATGAGTGGCTTCCTCCACTCCATGAACCTCCTCATGTGGTTGATACACATCTTGAGACTCATATTTGGGAACCAGTAGTTCCTCCTCCACATGCAAGTCTAGCTCCCTCTCAAGCGACAACCGCATGGATTTCCCCTCATCGAATTTTATATCTCATCGCATAACAGTCATCTTACTATTAGGAAAATACACACGATAATTATGGGTTGTTTCTATGTACCCCAAAAATATCCCAACTTCAACAATCAGCTCCAGCTTCTTCCTGGTGTTCTTGGTCACATGCACATTAACAGATGAGCCAAAAATCTTAAAATGAGAAACACCATGCTTCTTACCAGTGAAAGCTTCTTCAGGTGTACTCATGCCAAGTACTCTATGAGGACAATGATTTTGCACATAAACTACAGTGTTGCATTCTTCCGTCCACAAATGCATTGGTAGGCCCTGATCATGCAACATCGCTCATGCTGCACCCATGATCGTTATGTTCTTCCTCTCTGCGGCCCCATTTTGTTGTGGGTTATGAGGTGCTAAGAGTTCTGTTTGAATTCCTTCTTTTCTACAGAAGTATTTGAATTCATTAGAGATGTATTCTCCACCATTATCGCTCCTCAGAGCCTTCACTTACTTCCCTGACTCTTTCTCCACCAATGCTTTAAACTCACAGAACTTTGAGAATGTTTGATCCTTCTTCTACATGAAGAAGATCCAACATTTACGAGAAAATTCATCAACAAAAATAACATAATACTTATTTTTTGTTGTTGAATCTACCGAGAATGGTCCACACACATATGTGTGAATTCTCTCTAGGATCACTTAAGCGCGGTTCTCCTTTTCATGAAAGGTGAAATTTACATACTTGCCCATGGTGCAACCCTTGCACTTATCTAACTGAGCAAGTGTTCCCATTAGAAGTCCAGTAGATATTTCCTGCATGATTTTCAAGGCTCCATGATGAAGATGGCCCAATCGCCTGTGCCATAATTCATCCTCATCCTGGCTCACAACTTTTTCTGCCTTGCCCATCATGTCAGCGCAGCCATATACCTCCAACTTGTAGAGATTCTTAACTCGAATCCCTATCTTCTTGACTTGACCCATTGTTTTATGTCGCAGGAAGGATTTTCCATCACTGAAAACAACATCATAGCCTCTGTCCTCCAACATTGCGACTGAGACCAAGTTTTTCTTCAGACCTGGAACATGCATAACATATTTCAATTGAAATGAATCCTTCTAAAATTTAATGGTACCAGTTCCATTCACACTGTATCGTCCATCGTTGCCCATATCAATATGCATTTTGAGATCTTTCTCCTCCAAGTCATTGAGAAGAGCCTTATCTCCCATCATGTGGAAGGAAGCGTCACTATCCAAATGCCACACCGATCCCAATGAACTTGAAACCATTCATGCGATCAAGGAGAAGTCAAGTTCAAATTGAGAGGCAAGTTCCTCACTAGCTGCAACTCCAACAACCTTCTTGTTCTTCTTCTTCTACAGACAGTTAGTAGTGAGATGCCCATGTTCGTGACATTGAAAACACTTCACTTTGGACAAATCCAACTTCTTACCTTTAGAATCATATTTTAAATGGAATTTATTCCCCTTCCCTTTCCTTTCCTTGGTAGCCAAAGAACAATCCTCTTCATCATCATGCTTTGATGAAGATCCATCTCTGGTGTTCCACCTGAACTCCTCCTACACTAGATCCGACCATAGTCGTTCCCAATCTGGAAATTTTTCCCTTCCATTGACAAAGTCTTGATAATTGTGCCAATTTTTGGGAAGTCCTAAGAGATCTAATCTCACCAAATCATCATCAGTGACTGTTATTCCCACACTCCCCATCCCATCCCGACATTGGACAAACTTCGTGAGATATTTTGGAATGGAGTCGCCCTTCTCCATCTTGATCTTCCTGAGTTTATCTTTGAGCACCAATTTCCTATGGTTGTTGTTGTTTTGGAATAGATCCGTCAAATTCTTCCACATTTCATATGGTGTGGCTTTCCCATGGAGGTTTGAGACAATGTGGTCTCGTACTCCCTCCAATAGGATCCTTCTCGCCTTTGCACTTTATTTTTCCATGCATCAAGATTTGCAGCGTTTTCAGCATCTGGCTTAGGAACATCTTTGTCAATGAATTCCTTCAAGCCATTGTCTTCGAGTAATACCTCCATCCTATCCTTCCAAGCAATGTAGTTCGAGCTGACCTCAAGTGCATACTCTAACCTCAATCCATTGAAATCCATTACGATCTTGAATCAGCTGTAGCACCACGAAAGTCTTTCTGCAAATTAGAATTCTATCCAATCACAAACTCAACTTCTGCAATCTTTTGTGCTCTAATACCATGTAGAATTTTTAATACAAATTATGTATTGCCTGGATTCTCCTAATATAACAATTATATTCCACTGTTAAATACATAATTTCTTCTACAAATATTCTTGCGGAATTTAAAACACGATCGCCAATTGCAATATCAAGAAAAAAGATCAATCACACATAACACAGATGTTTTACCAGGAAAGCATAAAGATAAAAACCCCACTGCTATATATTATGCATATATCATGGATCATGAAACAATCTCATACAAAACTCTAATCCAATATCTCTCAGTACAATATACAATCGTCTCACACTATCATACAAAAATTGACAAATTCATGAGCCAATTTACTGCTTCCAGACAGCCTGCCTCCTCTACGCAATCCCTGCGAATGGAAATCCCTGCAATGAATGAATCCCTCTTGCCTAGGTTGTGAATTCCTCATTGGCACATCCAATGTGTTTGTGTTTTCATGAGTGCACTCACTAATTTCACAATTGATAGTCAAACTGTCCCTTTCACCTGTTATCTCAACTGGGTCTCCACTGGATCTAACATGCATGTAGTTAATAGTGGTAAATCTTCAGTTGCATGTGAGATCACTGATTGTGAATTAATTAATAATTAATTCATTGATCTCTCGCTAGTGTAAGTTCATTTACAACTAGTACAACTGGGATTAACTCACTTAACTGAGTTAAACTACTTCACAACTCACATAACTACACATCCAACTTTGTTACAACTTTGAATCACTCAGTTACAACTAATTCAACTTGTATGTCCCACTAGTCAACCATTGAACTCAAATTTCCTATAGCTAACTGATTTTCCACTTCAGTTAACTATTTTCAAGTGCTCATTTAGAATATATTAATATTTATTGTCCAACTATTATTGAGGGATAATAATAGTCGACATACATCTATAAATAGAATTCTCTCACCATCTATAAATAGACATCATCTATAAATAGAATTTTCTCATCATCTAAAAATAGACTTCCACCTAAAAATAGCCCAAGGATCCATCCTAGTGTAGGTGAATAATTTTCAATAGGATATTCTTGTTGAATCTCAACATAAAATAAATTAAAAAATCTGTATAACAGTGACAAAAGATATGACACAACAATGGTTGCCAACTAATATTTTTGGTATTTTATTGCATAGTTAAGTTATTTAATGAATTGATGAGAAGTATTCATGTGTCTATTTCCCCTAATTATATCATCTTTTTCTCATTACACTCCCTTCATATGTCCCATGAACCCTACCCACCCTTCTCACTTGGCAATATTTAAATGATTTCTTATGGATGGATTTGCATGGGTCTTGTGTCAATTCCTGAGCCAAATTGTGTTTCACGCAAACAGAATGTCATGTATGGTATGTTAAGGGATAGTTACTAATGAATTGTTGCATACAGGATGTTTTTCTTCAGCAAGGAAAGCCATGATAGAAATAATAGAGGAAGAAGTAACTAGAACAGAGGGCCTAGAAGGCCTAGATTCTCCATTCATTTTGATGTTGACCCCCAAGAATTGAACCAGCTATTCCAAGCTAGGTTTTTTGACTAGATTGGACAAGGAATAGTACAACCTTGACTAGAGAGACCCCCCCTTTCAGCCTCAAAACATCCCCGATATTCATGTGCCTCCTCATGTGTCCTTGCAACCAAAATTCCCTGCAAATGATGGATGAAAGATATTGCCAATCCGAATGTCTCTCACCATCGTGGTTGGCCCAATTTGTCTTACCTCCTCCACCACCTATAAATCCTAATGTCCAAATTACCCCTATGCATTCACCTGCTCAATCCTCGCATGCTAGTAAAAGGCTTAAAACTGATGTCCCCCATGTGCAAGATAAAGGCAAAGTTGTCACCTCCCCTTCCTCTCCTTCAAATGACTCTTCAAGATTAGTGTCCTCTTGTATGCATATGAAGGATGATTGTTCCCATGTTATTAGTGAGATACAACCTCAAGGTTCAAATCAACCTAAGGCTACTTCTGGGAAGTCGAAAGGGGACATCAGTGATAAAAGAAAGATTGCCTCTCAAAGTGGCAAGTATGGATTTTAATTTATGTGTTTTATGATTGAGTTGTTGAAGACAGTGATCTACAGAAAGTTTGGACAAAAATCTATATTTTGGGGATAATGTGGATATTTACATATTTTTGGATATGCTTTGAATTATTTTTTATATTTAAATATTCAAATTTTGAAGGTATTTAAGGGAGTTACAAGGAGGCATGTGTTTAAATGATTATTCAATTGTGTTTTATTTTATAATTTGAAAAAGAATAAAAGAAGGGAGTCACAAGGGGTTCCACCTACCTAGTTATTATTAAATAAAGACCCTTAACTATTATTATTTTTAGTATTTCTCCTAAACTAAACTAGTTAAGTCAAACTAACTTAACTAAAGAAATAAGTTGAACTACTTCAACTTATTTGGAAGGAATAAAAGCTAAATGAGAAGAAGAAACAAGGGGAGAATAGAAGGAGAAACCAAGACTAAGGTTTTATCTTTTGTTTTCATGAGATAGTTTCAATTTTCATTCATTCTTGAGTTCATTAAAGGCCTAATTCTCTTTTTGACAGCAGGGTCCTATTGTAGATAGAAAGGTTCAAACCTGAACCAAATCATTTAGATGCTTGTTTTAGAGGTGTTGATCCATCCTTGATAATCTATGTATACTTGTTTGTTTATGGATTAAGTTTCATAGATGATAAAGGATATTTTGCAGAGTCAAATTGGAAGCAATCTGTGGCAAGCTGATCCATATTATAAGGTTCAGTTTTTACTTCTTTTTAGAGTCATTTTGTATGGTTTTCATAGGGGATCTCTAAATTATGCTTTGGTCTATGCCCTCACAAGGATTTTGTAAAGAGAAAGATACTTTTGATTTCTTGGAATGAAATAAAAAAGATTGTTATTATGTCTCATATGTGTGTATTTGTGACTTGGTTGCTTTTGCTTTTTGATCTCCACATTTACTTTCCGTAATTTGTATATTTTTCAGAAACTTATATAAAAAAATTATGTTATTTTGCAACAGTCTTTTCATTAAAAAAATCATCCTAAACCCTTTTAATTAATACTTGTGGATTGGGAAATATTTTTGAGGCTATAAAACATAGGGTGATATTCCCGACTATCTTGTCTAGCCAGGCAAGATTCAAAAATTATTGAGTAAGATAATTCATATATTTTCCTCAACATTTATTTGGTGACCATACTAGGGATATCTTCCATGTCTCTCTGGTTGATTGTATGCATGATTATCATTGAAAAAATTATTTTTCTTCTTTTGATTCTTTGACTTTTTTCTTTCCTTCATGACAATACCTGTTACAAGGAAGCCCAATATTGAGCCCGGTATTAAAGACTAGACCAACATTTATTTAACCTTATTCAATACCATCTTAGAAACCGCTAACACCTGGGCTAAGCTTGAACGCTCGTGGGTAGTAATTGAACAAGATATAAGTGTCTGAGAGTGCTGAGAGGCCAGGAAAAGGCAGCCTAGGAATCAACCATAGCTTTATTTTTCCTAAAGTTTTGATCTTATTTTCATGTCCTTAAACCCTCGCATCTCTAGGAGAATAAGAGGTTTATCACCTGAGATCAACCCTATCGCTGAAATCGGAAGAAGAAATGTTGTTTTGTCAACCCAACAAGGTACTTTAAGGAGAACTTTGTCTAATTCAGCTAGTTTGTCTTTCTCTCCCTTACCCATCATTCATAAAATAGCATATGCGGGTGGCTCTGGAGGTGCTTCTTCATCTCAATATTCAACCTCGTCAGTGATTGGTAGCTTGTATAGCCATCAAGTCCCTGTCCAATCTACTACCAACCCCACTAAGGTCATAAATAAGTATGGACTCTTTCAATTTGAAGAAGATGCTACTACTACTCTGTGGCATGTATCATCTCCTCTGAACCTAGCACTTGCTACTCGTCCACTTCAAAAATTCAAAGAGAATCTCCCTAGGTTTTCAAGAAATAACACGGTCACTACGAATGAACACTTGGTGGAATTTTCTAATGCTTTTCACAATATAGGAGCTAATGACAATGATACTTGTATGCACTTGTTTGTTAATCCCCTTGAAGGGAAAGCAACGAAAAAATTATTTTACCTCTGTTGTGGGGAAATTCTACCCTACGGACTAACAAGATAGGGCTTAAACTTGCATGCAGATCATGACCCTTCAGAAGTTACTTTTAACCTTCTACCCCAAATCTAAAACCCTTTTTCACATGCAAACATGGGAAGAACCAA
>JZKD02S1369266.1:460938-471030 GCA_000966675.3 Picea glauca
CTAAGGACCCATTCTTTGGCAATAAACATTACAAGCTGCATTTCATAGAGCTATTCACCCCTCACTTGAGTGAATAAGCTTGGAGTTCTTTCACCCACATTTTCATCCTTTCATTTTAAGGGGAGCAAGCTTTGAGGGCCTCAAGAGCCTTCCATTGGAGAAAGAAGGGACCCAAGTCCCCTTTCTTCTTTGTGCCTTTGGATTTCATCAATAAGATCAGCTTATACATTGGTGATATTGGTCCATTTGTATTTATTTTTCATTATTTCATATGCTCGTAGTTTTAATTAGTTTTAGTTTGATTTTTGTTTATAACTCTGTTGTTTCTCTTTCTAACCTTTTACTTCACAGCTGTCATGCCTAGCAGAGCCCAACTGGGCATGTAAGCACTCTTAATTTGCTCATCAAGTGACGAATTGGGTGCAAACACATGGGTTTATTGGTTAAATTACAGAAAGGCATGTCCGGTCAGCTTGGGTTTTTTTTGTCCAGTTCTCTGTGGAAATTTATGGTTTTAGTTTAGCAAGATCTGAGTTTTGCGCATGGGTTTTACAACCAGTCTTGGTGTTAAGTTTTTCCAATCCTTTTCGTCACTGTGGTTGATATATTTTGATTCTCCGGGTTGCAATGTGAGCTATTAAGAGTTGGAGTGTTTCTTTCCATGTCTTAGTCGAGCCCTGAGCTGTTATTTATCATGGTGTTTCCCTCATTATCATTGTTTCTTGGAAGCATTGCAAAGTCGGGTTTAGTATCACCCAGAACTTTAATGGAATATTTATATATGCTTTGGCTGGCCACGGTTTGGGCTCGAGCATTCATTTTATAGTGATTTTAAGTGTTCACTTCTTCTTATTCTCTGTTGGAAGTGGTTGAATGTCATTTGATAACCCTCACTGCCAAGAGTTGTTACATGTTACTTCTCTATGGTAAATTCTTGAAGGCACGAGTTTTTTGTGTTTATGAGGACTTATTCCTTTGATTGAATGTTATTTATCTATGTTCATTGTGTTTAAACCCTAATCACGATCTTGATATTGTATCAATCCATTCGAGGGTAAAATATCACTGTGCGTATTGCTTTGAAATGGCACGAGTTGGTTCTGTTTCTCGATTGGCCAGTTTTGAAAGGAAGTTTGTACATGAGAAATTATAAGAAGTGTGGGCTCAGAGTTGTTTGTTAATTTTTTAATATTGTTTGAGTCAATCCCTATGTTGATTATATTTAAAAAAATAAAGAGATACCTATGTGTGAAAGGAACAGAGGGTCCGATTATGAGTTTTAATGCCCAGTTGATTATGATAAACAATGATTAAACAAAGGATAGTGGTGGCTAATTTTGTGCACGTTCTTATTGATTCTCAAAGAATAAATATTGGGCATAAAAGGATGGAATCGATGTGCGTATTTTGTTGGTTTTAAGAGGAAAAGAGATTTAGCATTGGAGTTATAGATAGTTGTGGCTAAAAGGGGTTATTATGATATCAATTGCAATATTGTTTTCATGACCATTATATTAAATTTATATGTATGTGAAGGCTAATGTAATTGAGTATTCCTAAGCATATGAGTTGTTGTTTTTGAAAGTCAACAAATAATCTGTAAAAGAGATGATAATTTGATGGTGGTTTTTAAAAGTGAACGCTAATAGTTATGTTTAATTGTTTGATTTGATTTATTTTATATGAACAATATCCATATTTTATTCCCTCTCATGCTACCACTTTTCGCTCATTATACCCCCCTCATAATCCCATTATCATTTTTGGCATCCATGTTCTGTAAAATAAATTAAAAAAATTGTATAACAATGACACAAGGTATGACACAACAATGGTTGGCAACTGATATTTTTGGTATTTTATTGCACAGTTAAGTTATTTAATGAATTGCTTAGCAGTATTCGTGTGTCTATTTCCCCTCATTATATCACCTTTCTCTCATTACACTCACTTCATATGTCCCATGAACCCTACCACCCCCTGCTCACTTGGAAATATTTAAATGATTTCTTATAGATGGATTTGCATGGGTCTTGTGTCAATTCCTGAGCCAAATTTTGTTTCATGCAAGCAAAATGTCATGTTTGGTCTGTTAAGGGCTAGTTACTGATGAATTTCTGCATACAGGATGAGTTTCTTCAGCAAGGGAATCCATGGAAGAAATAATAGAGGAAGAGGTAACTAGAACAAAGGGCCTAGAAGGCCTAGATTCTCCATTCATTTTGATGTTGACCCCTAATAATTGAACCAGTTGTTCCAAGTTGGGTTTTTTAACTGGATCGAGCAAGGAATAGTACAACCTCAACCAGAGAGACCTCCCTTTCAGCCTCAAAACATCCATGGTATTCATGTTCCTCCTCATGTGTCCTTGCAACCAGAAGTCCATGAAAATGATGGATGGCAAAAGATTGTCAATCCATTTGTCTCTCACCATCTTGGCTGCCCAATTTGTCATTACCTCCTCCACCACCTCTAAATCCTAATGTTCAAATTGCCCCTGTGCATTCACATGTTCAATACTCACATGCTAGTAAAAGGATTAAAACCGATGTCCCCCATGTGAAAGATAAAGTCAAATTTGTTGCCTCCCCTTCCACTCCTTTAAATGAATCTTCAAAATCAGTGTCCTCTCGTATGCATCTGAAGGATGATTGTTCCCATGTTATTAGTGAGATACAAACTCAAGGTTCAAATCAACCTAAGGCTACATCCAGGAAGTCAAAAGGGGACATCAGTGATAAAATAAAGATTGCCTCTCAGAGTGGCAAGTATGGATTTTAATTTATGTGTTTTTATGATTGAGTTATTGAAGACAGTGATCTGTAGAAAGTTTGGACAACGAGCTATTTTTTTGGGGATAATGTGGACATTTACATATTTTTGGATATGATTTGAATTATTTTTTATATTTAAATATTCAAATTTTGAAAGTTTAAGGGAGTTACAAGGAGGCATGTGTTTAAATGATTATTCAATTGTGTTTTATTTTATAATTTGAAAAATAATAAAAGAAGGGAGTCACAAGGGGTCCCGCCTACCTAGTTATTATTAAATAAAGACACTTAACTATTATTATTATTATTATTTCTCCTAAACTAAATTAGTTGAGCCAAACTAACTTAACTAAAGAAAGTAGTTGAACTACTTCAACTTATTTGGAAGGCATAAAAGCTAAATGAGAAGAAGGAGAAACAAGGGGAGAATAGAAGGAGAAAGAAAGACTAAGGTTTGATCTTTTGTTTTCATGAGATAGTTTCAGTTTTCATTCATTCTCAAGTTCATTAAAGGCCTAATTCTCTTTTTGACAATAGGGTCCTATTGTAGACAACAAGGTTCAGAACTGAACCAAATCATTTAGATGCTTGTTTTAGAGGTGTTGATCCATCCTTGATAGTTTGGGTATACTTGTTTGTTTATGGATTAAGTTTCATAGATGATAAAGGATATTTTGCAGAGTCAAATTGGCAGCAGTCTGTGGCAAGTTGATCCAGATTATAAATTTCAGATTTTACTTCTTGTCAAAGTCCTTTTGTATGGTTTTCATCGGGGATCTCTAAATTATACTTTGGTCCATGCCCTCACGGGGATTTTGTAAAGAGAAAGATACTTTTGATTTCTTTGAATGAAATAAATCATATTTCTATTTTGTCTCATATGTGTGTATCTGTGACTTGGTTACTTTTGTTTTTTGATCTCCACATTTACTTTCTGTAATTTGCATATTTTTCAGAAACTTGTATAAAAAATTTATGTTATTTTGCAATAGTCTTTTCATTAAAAAAATCATCCTAAACCCTTGTAATTAATACTTGTGGATTGGGAAATATTTTTGAGGCTATAAAACATAGGGTGATATTTCTGACTATCTTGTCTAGCCAGGAAAGATTCGAAAATGCTTGAGTAAGATAATTCATATATTTTCCTCAACACGCCTCAAATATGTTTCCAAACACTTGTTGACAACTTCAATTTGGCCTTCCATTTGGGGGTGATAGGAAATGCTAAGATGCAATTGGGTGCCTTGTATCTTGAACAATTATTGACAAAAATTGTTGGTGAAATTCGAGTCTCTGTCAGAGACAATAGAACTAGGAATTCCATGAAGCTTGAAGATATTATCCATGAATATTTGAGCCACTGTGGCAGCGGTGAATGGGTGTTGAAGAGCACAAAAATGAGAATATTTGGAGAGAAAATGTAAGACCAACATGATGACTGAATTATTTCCCGATTTAGGTAATCCTACAATGAAATCCATAGAAATATCTCGCCAAATAACAGGGGGAATCGGAAGCAGTTGGAGTGTGCCCGAATCTTTGACAATTTCTCCCTTGTTTTGTTGATAGACCTCACATTTAGCCACAAAGGTGCAGACTTCATGTTTCATACCATCCCAAAAAAAGAACGTTTGAACCATTCATAGGTTTTGGTAAACCCTAAATGTTCGACTATGGGTGAGGCATGAAGTTCAGAAAGAACTATGGATTTAAGTTGGGATTTCTTTCATAAATAAAAACGACCTTTGTAGCGAAGCTCTTCATTATGCCAAGAGTCCCCTGGAGAAACTGAAGAATTGTGTTGCAATTGGTGGATCAAGATAGAAATTTTGGGGTATTGCAACCATTCTTGATGAACATCTTGGAGCCAATCTGGTACAATGAAGGAGAGGGAGAAAAGGGACCTGTCTTCTTCATATTTTTGCTAGCGGGAAACCCCCCCTTAAGACTACACTAAGGTTTAGAATGTAGGCAGGTCAAAACCATATAAAATTCAACTACTTCTCTAACTACCCCAAACATACCCCAGACTCATACAATAAAAGAAAAAATGAGAAGGATCGGGTAACTATACCTCTACTCTGCATCCAGTGATGATCCTCTCGTGCTTGAAAGCTTCGCTCACTGCAAACATCCTCCCAAGGCTTGCCTTCATTCAAATATAGACAAACAGAAAGATACAAGCATGAAATTCATATACAAATAAGGGTTAGATGCTAGAATAAAAACATAAATCAAATGAAAACATTCGATACACCATGATTTGGGACAGGAAAAGTACTTCTTTTATTGATAATACAATTATCACTTACAACTAAAGTTGGATACTGCTCCACGAACCTAGTCTGGACTCCTCTTCACCAAGCTCCAAGTGCACCTTCGTATGGATTTTCCTCTCAACCTTCTTCTTGGGAAGTAAAATGGGTTTCTGATGGAGGAAGAAAGGCAAATTGGGAAATTATGAGGCAATTCTCACAAAAGGGTTACAATTACTTGAGGCAAGGAGGGGATGTGAAATGGGTAGAGTTTCAATGTTCTTATGTCTAGATGTGGAATGAGACCCCAACACCTCCTTTTATATGGTAAAAGGATGGTTATTCGGTTGGGTGATGAGCTATAGGCAATGGATTAGTTGGGAAACTACCCAATAGCCCGTAATCTCAACGAATTCCTTGCAACTTTTGCAAGTATACGCAGGTTGTAGTGGTGCAGCATGCATACGTACGTGGGTTGTAATGGTACAAAAATCATATGTACGCAGTAAGTATTGGTGCAGGGCGCATACATCTTCAAAAAATGGGTTTTTTAGAAGAGAAACTCAGTGATGGCTTGGAAAAAAAATGCAAGTAAGAGGGTCAAAGGCCATGTATGCATGTGTAGAGAAATTTAGGGCTATAAAAGATGTCCCCTAATGTATTAGGTTAGAAGAGCATCTGATGGCCGAAATACATTACAAAATATTCGCCAATGTACGAAACGAGTGAGCCCAGGACTAGAGTTCAGGAGGTGCCATCTGCAATAATAACAATTGTCTCTTCAAGGCAGGCATACCCATGCTCGGGATGAAATAAATCATGGGTTACAATCAAATACACTACATATCCATGTCATAAAAACTATATAAAGTGTAGCCACGAGTAATACACATCGGATCTACATCTCAAAATCAAAGATATACAAGTATAGTACTCATCTTCAAGAAGCCAATAATGCCCAATGGATGGAGATGAGGTCTTCAGAGCTCAAGAAACAACTTCAAGATATTCAAAACTCAGGTAGGAGTACAATGTAAGTGTATGAATTCACTACCCAGAGGTCTTCGACGACTCATCAGGGGAAAGACAAGAGGATCTCGATGATCATGCAGAGAACTTCATTGATTTCGAGCAAGGACTTGATTGGATTTTGGGATGGCCAGGCATGAGGGCAAGAGACAAACTACAGAAAGGTCGACTCATGTTGGGTGAAAATTCCCTTGGACAAGAGCACGAAAGATGATCAGACTTAGGCAACATGACATTGACATAAGTTCATGATGAAAGAGGCAACACAAACTCTCCATGTGTTTGGAAGAGTAACCAAATGGAGGAGGGCACAACTCTATGTAGAGAGAATAACTTCCTAAGCTCATATTAGATCCCAAATCTTGACGAACAAACAGAAGGATGTGATTTTTCCAAGGGTGACTCATTGTGCTGCCAAAAAATATATATATATTTCTCGTCCCCTCGTTTTGGGTTTTTTTTATTTTTTTGTCATTTTTCAATTTTTTAAAGAGATTTGAAAAAGAATAAAAGAATTCTACGTTACAAAGGAGGAACAAGTGTCGCAAGAAATCATACTAGTTCCAGGCGCATGGAACACACTAATGCTCAAATCAAGGAGACATGTGTAGGAAAAGGACACTCGGGGAAAATTCCTCCATGGGTCAAGGTGTCAGGTCACAGAGGCAAAGTTCTACAAGGCTTGCGTATAAGGCATGCTTCAAAGGTTCAGTTGAGAGAAACATGGAGATGACATTAGGCCAAAGATGCAGAGATGCAAATGCGATTAGCAAGACACAATGAAACTCCCTTCAATGTAATTTTAACGAGCCCAGAGAAGGTAAGATTGGTAGTTTTTTCACATTTTAGAGAGTCTGAAAAAACATAAAAGAAGACTCCACTGGGGTACCTTTATCATAAATAGTCTAGTCGATTCTAAAAAGGGGGTAAACTAGCACCGAAAATATGTCTATTCAAAACCATTTTAACGAGTGTGACAAAGACAAGATCACTCGAAAATCTTTTCAATTTTAAGGAGTCTGAAAAGAGCTTAATTATGGACTCACTACCTTTTTCTATATTTAGTCTCCTTATCCCGAAAAAGTATAAAAATTATTGAGGAGAACTCTCCCGACAAGATGAATCTTCCGAGGTGTACCTTTTTCCTCCATAATCCATAGGCCAGAAAAAGGGATAAAATCATGCCAGTAGATGTTCTTCTGGATAAATTTAACGAGTGTGAAGGAGTGAGGCCACTCGATGATCTTTTCAATTTTAGTGAGTCTGAAAAGAGCTTAACCATGGACTCCATGGGGGTTCCTTTTTTGTAAGTAATCTCTGAGGCCCAAAAAAGGTGATAAACCAAAACTAAGGAGAATGTTCCTTTTTCATAAATTTAGTCCCTCACGCCCGAAAAAGGGTTAAAATTATACCTAAGAATACTCTTCCACCGAACCAAAGCTCCTAGAGTATACCTTTGTTCGTAAAATTGACCATTCGGACCGAAAAAGGGGTAAACTATCGTCGGACAGACGTGACTTCAAGTTTGATTTTGGAAAGCATGAAGGACAACATGATCGCTCGACAATATTTTCATGTTTAGAGAGTCTGAAAAAGGCTTAAAGAAGACTCCAAGAGGTTACTTTTCTCAGTTAATCCGGACAATATTGAAAAGCATAAATGTAGTCTCGTTGGATGTTCTTTTGGATTTCAAAGAGAGCTTGAATGAAAACAAAGTGTGATCATTTTTGGGAGTCCCTAAGGTGAGGCTAAGGGTGATGATGCATCAGAAGAATGAGGCTCAATATCGTAATCATGATAGGACTAATCAAGGACTCCTGAGCCTAAAGTAATTAGAAACAACATGGATGCCAAAATGCAACCGTGAACTATCTAGGGAATCCATGTAAAGGTAGGCTCTACCACCTAATCACGAAACTTTTAAAACAACAAAGATGGTTATGTGTCACACTTCGGTGGGATCGATCCTATGGCAAAGAGGAAAAGAAAACAAGATGTAGAAAGTGGAGATGGAATCCTAACTTATATGCAAACAGTTAGAAAAACAAACTTTTACCAGAGGACCTTTAAAAGTGACCCATCTCCCAGAAAAGTTACCAAACCAAAAGGAAAAGTGCATCATAACATTGAATAAGAAACTCAAGAACCGAATTAAATGATTTCCAAACCAAAAAAAATGACAAAAGGGTACAAAAAAGTGGCAAAAAGGGTACAAAAAAGTGGCAAAAAGGGCCAAACAATTCTATAAATAGAAGTTGACAGCTCATTTTCACCATTGCAATTTGAAAATTAACCAAAAGGTAAAAAAGACCCCTTTGCTAAATAAGTTGATTTTGAGAGCTTCAGAGGATGAAACAAACTTCCGCTCGAAAAAAGTAAGTATAAACTCATCCCTCTTGCATTCTAATTCTTCTTTTATGCATTGTTTTTATTTTTTAGGGGGGCGCACCCTCTTAAAAAAGGGTGTCCCTACGTGTACGAGGGTTGTTAAAGGACAACCCACATATGTCCATGGGAATAAAATAGTCTACCCCTGTACATATGCAACTGTGTCCAAAACATCCCGCGTACACCATCAAAAGCATGAAAACATAAAAAAAAAAATAACAGCTAATTCCCTTTTGAACTATCATGGAATAGAATGTATGTCCACTGGAGGGAGATGGAACATGAGGAGATCGATATATTTTTCGATGAGGACCCTTCTTCCATAGCCACATTGAAACAATTTGGTCTATGGAAGTTCTACCAGTTTCCACTTATGAGGGCACAACCTAGACTATTAAATGCCCTGGTGGATTACTGGCACCCAGACACAAAGGCGTTTATGATTGAGGGGTAGTCATTGAATCCAACAACCAAGAATATATATTTCTTGACTATCCTCTTGAGGAGAGGGGAACTAGTCAACCTGCACACATTTCCTCCTATGCCATTCAACATCGTCGACTACATCGGGATGCACTGCGAGGCTGGCACTGAGAAAGTAGGTTCTCCAGTGCCCATCAACAAGATCACCAACTTGTCAATGAAGGTGATCCTACTGATCATTGGGTGGATCAATAGATCCGCGGTTGTCCACTAGGATTCCCAAGCACACATATATTGTTCCATGCAGTGCCTAGATGCACGAATTTTCGACTGGAGTATGACCATGCTCACTTGCATGAAGAGGAAAATTACAGATTGTCGTGAGTGTAGCAACAAGAACTTTGGGTTCGGTACTGTTTTGTGTTCGTTCTTCTTTGATAGGGTACCCAGTCTGAGTCTGAGAGAGACAGTACGGGGGCATGTGGCCTCCTTCCCAATGGTATGCAGATGGGCATCATTGTTTCCATGACAGGGGGGGGGAAGGACCATAGAGTCCTTCGATGACAATTTCTTCGACTGGTGGGCACGACATATTCCAGCAATAGAGGAATACCCCTATGTTGGAATCAACTTCTTCAAAGACCCGGACATGTCCGTACCTCCTAGAGTGGAGCAAGGAGAGTTAGCTACATGTTTTTAAATTTATTTAATGTTTATTTTATTTTATATATATCATTTTTATATGTATCAGAGTATTGACAACTATGTATTTGTTATGTACAGACGTGGTACCAATGTGCCTGACAGAATTCTTGAGGACTGGGCGACGTCCTCAATGAGAGGCAGTACCAGCAACAACTAGTAGACCAATAGCCACATGGGGACCTCCAGGTGGAGAGGCTGAGAGAGTTTTGAGATGGGTGGAGTGGAACCTCACCACGCTCACTCATGCAGTTCCCATGGCTGAGATCGAGGATCTCCCGCCATCCATGCAGCCTCATGTAGTTGGGGTGCCACAGACTTGGGTCCAACTTTTTTGGTGTTTGGCTAACGTCGTCATTCACTACGGCAGGGCTGATAGGCCCTAATCTTAGATAGGATGGACTCATTATGTTCCGAGGGAACTCTTTGTATATTTTTGAGGTCATACACCCCGTGATGTATATCGGATTATTATTTTTGAGGCGTTCGCGCCCACCTATGTACTATGAGAATTATAT
>JZKD02S1369266.1:471105-483881 GCA_000966675.3 Picea glauca
TATTATGTATTATGGATCACATTTCTTTACAAATGTATGTACATGTTTATGTGTGTGAAACATGCCAATCTAATACTTGATTAGCTAGAGTATATGTCGTTTGATTTAATCTCCTAGGAACATGGATATATATAATGTAATCAAAGAAACATTCTAAGAGACGTACCCTAAGGAAAAGTTAGTGTAAAGTAGGATCATAAACATGGTAAACTCCATTTAACTAGGACACAACCAGTTGCGCATCTAAGTAGACTCGGAGGTGAGAAATATCGTGCGACAAAGCATCACTAAGAAAATCTATCATTGTGTTGTACTCAACGATATTATTTGTGGTGTCACCTAGACATATACCTATGGAAGATAACAACTGGCCTTGAGGCATAAAAATCACCCAAGATGCGGAAGCAAGCCTCCAAGTGTGTCGGCTAGCATCAACCGTGAACCCAAAGAACACCTCTGATTCACTTGGCATCTGCCACAATGAAAAATATGACATAAATAATGACACTTCCATAAAACAAAAAGACAAAAACTAATTGTATAAGAACTATACATATGTACAAGAAGCCACCCAGGTGACCAACCTAAGAGTAATACTTCTTGAGGTAGAACCCATTTCTAGGCTTCGCCAAAACATTTCCTTAAAATTCAACCAGACGATAAGCACCCTTCTTTAAGACCTCTTTCACGATGAAAGGTATGAACCACATGGGTTTGAACTTGCCTGCCCCAAGGGGATCCTTGTCTTGGTCGTAGAATAGGAAAAGGTTTCTTTTGGAGAAAATCCTAGGATGAATGGACCGATCATATTGACACTTGACTCATTTCTTGTGAGCCTTGTTGGCCAAGGCTACATCACGACGTTTCTCATCGAGATGCTCGAGATATAATAGGTGTTCCTCAAGCGGTGAAGTGTCTGGCAGTAACTATACTGCCAACTTTAAAGACGAGATATGGCACTCAATAGGCAAGATTGGTTCTATCTCGTAAACGAGTTGAAAAGGTGAGAAACCGGTGGCGGTCTTTACAGATGTTTGATAGGCCCATATTGCCGAGTACAACAACAAATGCCAATTTGACTTGGAAGAATTGATCGTTCACTGTAGAATAGTCTTGAGGGACTTATTCACAGCTTCAACATGACCATTTTCTCATGGGTAGTAGGGTGATGAATGTTCCTGCCTCAACCCAAGCTTCAATGTTAACTCGTACATATTTTTTTTCTGGAAGTGACTGTCATGGTTAGTGACAATCTCCTTCGGGATGCTGAACCTTGCTATTATCTCGTTAAAAATGAAGAGATTCATTGTTTCACCATCACTAGAGATATCTATTGGAATCGTTTCAACGATACTCACCATATTTCCCTCAGCATAAACTGTGTGCATAGCCAGAGGAATAATAGGACAAGACCTATCTCCAGTCGTAGTCAACACAAATTCACCTGCCCCTATTCTTCTTAACTCTAGGAGGAAATAAGATCTATGATGGAGATCATCCTAGGGTTTGTCCAGACCAGTCAATACCTCAAGAATCGCCTTATCTGAGGGAAATACCAGGTCTAAAGACTCGATATTGGTTGATGAACCTTGAGCCCAAATAGGCTCGAGAACTAGATCTAACTCTTGTGTGAGAGTCGAATTGGGGTCGTTTGAAGCTTGCTGGACAATACTGTACACAAATTCTGTCGCAGACAAGGGAATGTCCATGCTAGGATTCCATGTCCATTCCATCAAGTTTTATGGGGAAGGAAGAGTCCATGGATCATGAAAGTAATTCGTTCAAAATGACGACACTTGAAATATTTCATCCCTAAGCTAGTTAGGGGTAGTCGATATAAGCTTGACATCGCCAGAAAGAGGCAGGTAATTGAAATTACCCATCAATAGTGGGCACAAACCAACCCCTATGTTGAATACATCGGGTTGAGGATTATAAATCATCGGGACTGTGGATGCCCCCAATGAAGGGTCAGGATGAGAGAAGGAAAACTAGTCAATTGTTATGATTTGGCCCTCGTGTGGAAACAACAAGACCCGAAAAACTATGGCAACCATTGCATACATTGAATAGGTCCAAATCCTTCCTAACAAAAGGTTGTAGTCAAGAGGTGCATCGACCACTTCAACTTCGATGCACATAGTCTTCCCTCCTAACAACACGAGGAAAGAAGGAATGATTCCATGTGGTTTGAATGAATGACCATCGAAAGCAGTAAGAAGAGTGGGCGACAGAGACAAAATGGGTTGGCCAATGGCCTTCAAACATGTCAATGACATCACACAATTCGAGGCACCCTCATCTACCATCATACAGAAAATGTTCCAGGTAAAAGATTTTGTGGGGTAAGCCACTACTATTTTAAACACAATATGGTAAGCGAGATGTGGTTTCAAGTCATTCGTATCAAGAACGATCGTTCCAGGATTACAAGTCTTTTTTGATCCCAAGGTGTCAAACAAAGGCTTTCTCTGTGAAGGGAATCTCTGGAGGACCTCCAAAGAAGACATCTCATAGGGGGTTTGTGAAAAATCCTCCACCACAGAGTATTTATGGGCATCCCTCGCATTTGGATTATGAGAACCTTTCTTGAACGCCCCTTTTGGGATGCATGTCATTGTTTCGCCCATTGTATTCTCAATCTAGAGAGGAACAGGTGGGTTTGTGGCTTATTTATCATTTTCGACAGATTTTGTCATTCTGTAATCATGTGCCCTGGTTGCTATATAAGCGTCACCTTTCATCATATAAACGTTCGTGGCCAAGGGATTACTAGAAGACACGGGGGGTCCCTGACTTCCCCCATCCACGCTCGAAGAGGCTTGAGTCATATTTTTCCCATGTGGAAATGGGTTTGTTATCACTACAGGCTGTTGTTGTGCTAATAACTGCTGGGCCTCCGCAAGTCGAGGGCACAGGTGAGTTGGATGGTCCTCCATGAAAAGGTTACAAAGATACTTCAACTTTGTCTTCTTTGTGTTTCCCCCGCCAGCATTGTTATTAGGTTTATTATCCCCTTTACCCTTCTTGTTTCATTGTTTTATCTTTCCTTCAGGTTGTTGATTGACCTTTGGGTTCATCGACTGCACATTGTGTACGCCCGATGTTTGGGTAGGGGGAGTAGCTGAACCAGAGGTCTGGCTGGCCGCTGTCTGTTGTATCAACAATTGTTGTGATTGATTTGACAGCTGATCAGTGGAATTTCCTTGTGTTGAACCAACTATACCATCAACATGTGGTCCATACTTTTGTTTGGCCTTGTCAAGGATGGACCATGGCACATCTGGAAATATCTCATAGAGTAAGATAGACTGAGATTATATTAGTTTGAGTTGTTGCACTCTCATTATCACCTCCTCCTCTAAAAACACTCCCGAAGTTGTAACGTCCTTGGATAACTGAGATACCAAAGACTTCAGGAACCACTCTAGCAGGAAAACTGGTGGGACCTGTACCTTGATCAAGCTCTTCCAATGCCTCCATTCTCGGATGTGATCTGAGATATTATCAGACTTAGTCTGCTCAAAGTTGGCCAGCAATTCGGTGTCGGCATCGTATCTCACGGGTAATTGGAAATGGTTTAGGAAAACCATAACCAAATCGCTAAAGTAAGAATATCTTGAGCGATCGAGCTTGATCTACCATTTCGCGGCACCCCCAATAAGAGTGTGTTGAAATAGGAGCAACTGTATGGAATCATCTCACAGTGATTTTGATGAGCACCATGGGTGGAAAGTTGTCACATGATCACCTGGGTCTTCGCTAGGCTTTCCCTCGAATTTTGGAATATCTGAGGGAAACTTAGTCGACATGGGGGGCCAACACGGATCATGACAAATCATGTCATTAACCAACCTTGACAAGTTTGGCAGATGTAATATTGCCAGAAACGGTAGTTTAGGTTGGATACTATGTACAGGAAAAGGGGGGCCTAGAGTTTGACTGGCACCAGGTTGCCAGGAAAAGTTTGGTTGTTGGCTAGGGTTCTGGTAGACACCATGGCCTTGACCAGTGTAAGGAAACTGCGTTTGTTGGGATATCAATGGTTTATTCTTGTAATTGGATGATGAGGGTTGGGCGTGGATTTCTCCCTGCATTGTGTTTCAAAGATTCGGGAAGGGGTTGCCCCCTGCTGATCTGATGGGCATAAGTACTGAGCCTTTCCCAAGGTTCCATTGACCATGGAAGGGGTTGCTTCTGGTTGACATCCCTTGTGAGGGAACTGATCCCTGCCAAGAATTCCAAATTCCTTTTGAGGAGAAAACTCCTGCACTTGCCCCCTGTGTAGGAATAATACCCTGCACGGGATTCTATTGTCCAAAACCAGAGTTTCCCCCAGCCAATATGGCAGTTGATGAAAAAGTGTTATTACCAAATGGGCCGAACAAAGAGTATGACATGGATCCCACCAGAGTGGTGTAACAAGAAGGTCCTAGACTGCCTTCTCCAAACAAGTTGTAGTTAGCACTTGACCCGATAGGTGGATGGAAAGCATTACTAAACAAGGGGGACAGAGGAGGTATGTGACCCCCACCATAAGGGAATGCATTATAGGAGACTGAGGTGCCCACAATAGACACATGCAAGGGAGCGTTGGATATCACTGCCCCCAGACCCATGGTTTGTAACGTGGAGTAGGTAAGGACGGAGTTTGTGTCGAATTTAGGCATCCCTTATGAGAATGGGGGGGTCGTCACACTCTGCGTGAATGAAGTAGTGGTCATTGTTGATGACAGTATTGGACCACTATTGTCTGAACTGACGAAGGTAGGTTAGGAGGCGGAATACCCCCTGTGGTAGCAACCGTTAAGGGAGTGTGAGGAATCCTGGATGAAGTAGCAACATTTTATTCTATAGATTCTTGTAAGACTATCTGACGCTCATAAGGTGTTAACCTTTGAGGGACAAATTGTACCAAGATTGGCATCAACAAGTCAGTGATCAAAGGGTTATCTGGACCAAGAGCTTCCGCTCCAAGGTAAAAAACAATGATTTCCTCTAAATTCGAGTAATATCCTCTCAGAGTTGGCTCGGGCATAGTTTCTTGTGTCTCAGTCACTTCGAATGACCCTTGTTGGTCAAGTTTTCGTCAGAACGGTGGCAGTGGTGGCTCCAATGTAACCGGTGGCAAGCCCTTAAGCCTTCACGATCGACGAAGCTCTTGATCTTCCACCTTGTGAAAATATCAATGACACAGTAAGGATTTATCTAACATTTAAAACCAAAACACACACTAGAAAACTTCCTATAAGATAAACCAAGAAAACCACTATCTAGTTCGAAGAACAGTTACGCCAGCCAACACTAGAGAAACATACCGGTGCAAGTGCAACTCAAACATGGAAGCACCCTTCAGTTATACTCTGCAAAGTGTGACCCGACGTCTGTGCTAGGTATCGTGATATACCCCTGCAGCCACATGTGTAAGTCCCTAGAATAAAGGAAACTAAGTTTCCAGCTCATAAACAGTGACCAGGCGGGTACAGTTGACAGTCGGGTGGACCGCAATGAGCAGGATAACAAGTTTGAAACCTTCCGAGGGTATCGAAATAAAGTGATTCAGAAGACAAATAAGGATCTTGAATGGATTCGAGGTCCATGAAGCTTCGTAGGAAAATGCGAGCGATAGTATCCCATGACATATCCTAAATATGTGTTCCCCACTATGTTTAGTCCATCTTTGGAGGGGTTATCTCTACTTCTTTTCCTCACACAACCTCATGTTTATCCCCTGTGTTAGAGGGGGGTCTCGGATAACTTTCACGTCATTGGACTTTTAACACTCCCTAGCTCTTACTTTGATGTTTGTTTAAAATCCTTGAAGAGTTTCCTCTCCAACGTAATTCAAGCCTCTAACCCTAAACTAGTTGATTGACCCTACAAACATAAAAGTCTAGTTAATTTTAAGTTTAGGGTTCATTTTAAATGGCTTGTTTTAACTCAAAGGATATGGAAGTGAAACTAGTGATGTTTTATAAGAGACAAAAAGAGGAGAAATAAACGAAATTCTAAAATCAAAATTACTTCTAGTGAAAAATAAATATTTACAACTAGCTCTTTGTAACCAACTTTTTCATAACCAACTCTTTCAAGATATTTAAAAAGATGACCTAAAACGAAATTTCACTCGACTACGAGCTACTTAAGTTCTAAGAAATCAGTAAAGAACTTAAAAAATGAACTCTTTTTCCTTTCAAGTAAGATAACTAACTCCAACTACGTTACCAAACTAAGAATGAAAAATATTGAAAATGCTTCAAACAAGAAAAACTTGAAATAACTCTTTTTTCTCTTTTCTTTAAAGCAAATGAAAGGGGGGAAAGAAATACAAGACAAGACTGAAACTGACCTTTGGCCCACAGTGGATCGCAGGGAGTCACTAAAGACACCAAACAGGTTGATCAACAAACTCAAAGACTCGCCTAAAACCCTTTCATAAGTAAACACAAGAAATCTTCAAAAACACAAGCAAACTGACATCTAACCCAAGCTATGACTGTAAAAATAGAGACACTAAACTCTTTCAAGAAACCCTGAGAATTAAAACCTCAATCAAGAAAGAGGTTGGTTTCCTCTTTTTCAAAAATAGTTTCTTGAACCAAGTATGCTATTGTTATTTCAGTAGCCTACATATGTACGTGGGTTGTCTATAGAGAAGGGCACGTATGTATGTGTGCTGACCCACAACAGGGTGCATACACCTCTGTATTTTCTCAAAAAATAAATAAAACAGACTGACTGACAGGGCAGGGAGAACTGGTATGGGACCAAAAAGTGACCAGAATCCCTTAAAAGACTCAGCAGACTCAACAAAAACTCAAAAGGTATAAAACCAATCAAACACCCAAAACATCCCCTAAAACCCTAGAGGTTTCCCCAGTATGGTCGCCAGTTATGCTAGAAGGAAAACCCCCCTTAAGACTACACTAGGGTTCAGAATGTAGGCATATCACAACCATCTAAAAGTCAACTACTTCTCTAACTACCCCAAACATACCCCAGACTCATACAAAAAAATAAAAAATGAGAAGGAACGGGAAACTGTACCTCTACTCTACGTCGGGTGATGATCCTCTTACACTTGAAAGCTTCACTGACTGCAAACCTCCTCCCAAGGCTGTCCTACATTCAATGACAGAAAAACATAAAGCTACAAACATTCAATTCATATACAAATAAGGGTTATATGTTAGAATAAAAACATAAATCAAATGAAAACATTTGATACACCATGATTTGGGACATGAAAAGTACTTCTTTTATTGATAATACAATGATCACTTACAACCAAAGTTGGATACTGCTCCATGAACTAGGTCCAGGATCCTCTTCACCAAGCTCCAAGTTCACCTCCATATGGCTTCTCCTCTCAACCTTCTTCTTGGGAAGTAAAATGGGTTTATGATGGAGGAAGAAAGGCAAATTGGGGAATTTTGAGGCAATTCTCACAAAAGGGTTGTAATTACTTGGGGCAAGGAGGGGATGTGAAACGGGCAGAATTTCATTGTTCTTATGTCTAGATGTGGAATGAGACCCCAACACCTCCTTTTATATGGGAAAAGGATGGTTATTCGGTTGGGTGACAGGATATAGGCGGTGGATTAGTTCGGAAACTACCTAATAGCCCGTAATCTCAACGAATTCCTTGCAACTTTTGCAAGTATATGTGGGTTGTAGTGGTGCAGCATGTGTACGTACAAGGGATGTAATGGTGCAAAAAGTGTATGTACACGGGAATTATTGGTGTAGAGTGTGTACATCTTCAAAAAATGGGTTTTTTAGAAGAGCAACTCAGTGATGGCTTGGAAAAAAATGCAAGAGGGCCAAAGGCCATAAATGCATGTGTAAAGCAATTTAGGGCTATAACAATTTACAGGAAAGAGAATCGGCCACTACATTTTCCTTTCCTTTCTTGTAAATGGTCTCATAATCATAGCCAAATAGCTTGGTAACCCATTTTCGTTGTGTCGGGGATGAAATTCATTGTTCCAAGAAATACTTGAGACTTTGATGATTAGTTTTGATTTGGAATCGTTGACCCAATAAATAAGGATGCCAAAGATCCACATCATGCAGAATAGATAACATTTCCTTTTTATAAATGGATTGGCCCAAATGTCACTCAATAATTTGTTTGGTAGTAAAGGCCAAGGGCTTGCCATATTGCATGAGGATGAATCCAATTCCTTTCCCAGAAGCATCACATTCCAATACTTGTGAAGTCTGGGAGGGCTAGGAAAGGGGTCGTGCACATAGCATCTTTTAAGTCTTGGAAGGAATGATCTACAGCTGAAGTCCAAGTGAAATAATTATTTTTAAGGAGGGAAGTGAGAGGAGCTGCATTATTTCCATAATTACAAACAAACTTCCTATAATAGCATGTTAAACCCAGAAAACCATACAATCTATTAAGAGTTTTAGGGCGAGGCCAATCTTGCATAGATTCAATTCTTTGAGGATCCAATCAGACACCATCCTTGCTGACAATATGACCTAGGTATTCCACTTCTGAGGCACCAAAGGCATGTTTAGATTGTTTGAGGAAAATTTGGTGCTTAGAGAGTATATGGAGAACTTGATTCACATGGGAGAGATGGGATGACCAAGTTTTACTATAGATGAGAATATCATCAAAGAAAACTAAGACAAAATGACAGAAGACATGATTCATAAGACTTTGTAAAGTGGAAGGAGCATTACACAATCCAAAGGGCATTACCAAGAATTCATAATGACCCTCATGAGTGTGAAATGCAGTCTTGGGAATGTCTACTTCTTTCATATGGATTTGGTGGTAGCTAGAACGTAGATCCAATTTGGTGAAGTATTGAGCACCAATCAATCCATCCAAGAGGTCATCAATGACAGGAATGGGGAATTTTTATTTGATTGTGAGTTTGTTGATGGCATGGAAATCAAGACACATGCACCAAGTACCTTATTTCTTGAGTACCATGACCATAGAGGAAGAATAGGGGCTAGTACTGAGATGGATAACACCGACTTCTAGTAATTCATGAACAATTTTCTCAATTGCATTCTTCTGGGAAAATAGATGACGATAAGGAAGAGCATTGGGAGGAATATTGTCTGGGAAGAGAGGGATGTAATGATCATGTAATCCACAGGAAGGGGGAAGTTCTTTGGGAGTGGTAAAAACAAATTGGTGGCAGGAGAGGATAGATTGGAGTTCGGGATGCACAGAAGGTGTCTCAACAACATGAATGGAGTGGAGTTGGTCTATAATTCCTAAATGAACTTTTTTGAGGAGCTTTTCCATGCAATGGGAATTGATGATCTCAGGGGACCCTGTTTTTATTCCTTGGAACTTATATTGTTGTCCCTCCTATTGGAATTGCATGGTTAAGTCCTTAAAATCCATGAGAATGGGGCATAGAGTGCGTAACCATTCGGCACCAAGAAAAATGTCACAACCACCCATGTCTATGGAAAACATATGGGATTTCAAGTGATACTGACCAATTTGGAGTCGTACATTTTCACATCGTCCCCCACATTTCATGGAACCGCCATTCACAATCATGATTTGAAAATTATTGACTGCACAGATGTAACAATTGAAATCTTGGAGATTCGATAATGAATAAATTTATGGGTGCTACCACTGTCCACAAGGATGATGACTTTCCTATTTTTTATGTAACCAGTTAATTTGAGAGTCTGGGGAGCAGAGAAGCCAATGAGGGAATTAAGTGAAATCACCGGGTCAACGTCTGGTGGATCAGAGGGTGGGGTGATGTCAGATGACAGTGGTAGTTCCTCCATAGGTGGAACAACAACATATTCTTCAGAGATATCCTTAGTCATAACCATAAAAATATTTTTCTCCTTACACTTTTTCCTGGGAAAATATTTGTCATCACAATTATAACAAAGACCCTTGAGTTGACATTCAACCATTTCATCCCTAGTTAATTTCTAGATCTTGAGGGGAGTTGTACGAGGGGAAAATTTGGTGGGTTTAGGGAGAGGAGGAAAGGAGGGTTTGTGGGTCTTGGAGGATACAATCTATTGGGCTTCCTTGGCTCAGTGAGTAGCTTCGAACCAAGTTTGGGGGCGTTCCATGATAACATGGGCACAAATTTCATATTTGAGGCCACCTATAGAGCATTCCCTAAATAAATCATCTGACATGCCCTCTGTTATGAAATACAAGTGCTAAAATGTGGCAATAAAGTATTCCACTGTCCCAGACTACTTTAACTTGGTTAAATGACCTAAATGGTGGGTGTCAGGGTTAAAGCGGTCATAAAGTTCGGGCACAAAGTGTGTCTAAGAAAGAAACCCTTGGCATGCCTTTTTTCTTCATTGCCACCATTTCCATTGTTCTGGATCCAAATGTATGACACCATAACGAATCTTGGATAAATCATCAATAATTCCATGCAAAGATAAATAATGTTCCATTTGGGTGACCCAGCTTGTAGGATCTGAACCATCAAATTTGTTCGCCTCAATTATGGGAGGACGGAGGTCTTGGGAAAAGTGGGTAGTATGAGGACCTTAGTAATGGGAAGTGTCATGGTCATCCTGATAAGATGGTTTTTCAAAAGAGGAAGGGTTCTGGGAACAACCCAGGAAGTGTTCTTTGAGGTATTTGAGGTGTGGGATGTGGGAACATTGTTCCTTGAGGATCTCAATAGTTGAATTGATTGACATAAGGTTGGCACTAATACTCTTGATGTCTTCCTTGTTCTTGTGGGTGTCAACAATAAAGGCATTGAGTTCTTGGGCTCGTGTGGTAGTAATTTGGACAAATGAATAGGAAAATGGTATAGGGGAAACAAAAGGGGTCTGGAGGGGTGGGTGGGACCACAGAGAAGAAGGGTGTCAAATGATAGGTACTACTACGATCAAGGAAAAAAGGGGGATCCAAAGGGATAGGAGCCAAATAAGGGTGTCAGAGACAGGTTGAGTCCACAAAAAAACAAAATGTGTTGAAAATGATAGGTATCACTGGAGTCAGGGCGAAGAGAGGAACCCAATGGAATAGGTCCCAAATAAGTGTGTCGGCAGGAATAATACTACAGTGACGAAATTACCAAATGCTTAACAGGAAGAAATGTGTAGTAATTTCACAACCAGAATGCAAAAGGCACAGTTGTGTGGCAATAGATCTTATCTGTTTGTTTTTTGTTTACGCCCCCAGGGGTAGGATATTCAGGGTTTCTATAGACAAGGGTTTTCCCTATGCTATATCTCTTTGATATACGTGCGGGGTCCACCAATAGTACTCATCCCAATATCTCAAGGCACTAACTAAGGAAGATAGAATGTGCCCTTAGACGTACTACCGGGATACCCAGGCACTAGAGAGTATCTTCCCGAGTGTTGTTCTCGGTGGCACTATAGCAGTCAAGCGATTGATCGATTTATCTATGGAGGTCTTCAGGAGATCTAGGTCGATCCATATACATGTCATTTCTGATGTGCTACCACTTGAAGGGGTACCAAAAGGGGTTACAAGGGTGGCCAACAGATGTGTGCTTAATTACCACTTGTATTTCCTACGTGTGTGACTCCCCGACCATGGGTTTATGCGCATAACAACATATATCTGTAATTTTAAGACGTCGAAATACGTCTCTAGCCTGAAAAAAAATTAACCCACAATTTTCTGTCGAGGAAGGTGCTCTGATACCACTTGTAGTATTCCAAATATAAAATAGCATGCAAAACATAAATATTTTAGCTAGAAATGGCAAAGAAACAATGATATAATCAAAACAATACCAAAATAATACTAGAATAACACCAAAAAGAGCATTTTGATTACTGATAGCAATGTTCACTTTCCTCTTCGAGGGGGAAACCTCCAGCAAAGAAGAGCTCTATTACAATAATATCCAAGACAAGATTAATCATACCTTCTACTTCTATTTATACTAAATCTATCTATCCAAAAGAACAATCTAGAGGAAGATCCTTCTAGAAGAAGAAGCTTCTATTAGGTCTTCTTACATTTGACTTATTCTTCCTTATTGTTAGGACTTATTAATATTGGCCTTTATTACATGGAATAATGTTATTATACCTATGTGAGGGGTTAGGGAGGTTAGGTCCCTAACATTTTTGAGGTCAAATACTCTACCTATCATATTGGGTGATGAGATAGATATCTATTCTTTGGTCATGTGATCTCAAGTGGATGAGATTCATCCTATTATCATCATACATGGTCCATTCTAAGGAGTAATGTTTCCTCAAAACATTTTCATTGTAAAGATCAACCTTTAGAAAAGCAGATCTCAGAATACCTACATATTATTTTTAGATCAAATGGATTACTTTAATGACTTGGGTATGTTGACATGCAATGTTTTAATGCTTGTTGAAGTTTGAAGGTGTGTCCTTTGAATCTCTTTGACTCAAATTTAATCTTCTTGACCTGATTTCCCATTCTATTATTATACTCTTCGAATAATCAGATGCAATATCTCGACTTGAACTGAATAACTTGTTTTTGTTGGTTATCTCTTGATATGGTATTATTTTGGTTTGCTCATGAAGTTCACTAGTCTAGTTTCCTTCATCTTGGTCTCATTGGGGGTTTTACATCATGATGTTTCTTTCTCTTTTGGAATTGTAATTTTCAGTTGTTGAATGGAATATACATTACAACCAAGTCATGAAAATATCAAAGGATGTTGGATTACTGAGAGGGGGGGTGAATCAGTAATAACGTAATTATAATCCTTTTTCTTCAAATGTTATATCAATGTAGAATTATTATCCAAAAGTGAGCAGTAATAAAT
>JZKD02S1369266.1:506123-517388 GCA_000966675.3 Picea glauca
TTAATTAGGTAATCAACACTTGTAAGAACCAAGCGAAGTCCACATGCAGCAAGGTGACACCTAATTCATTAAAACATTGGCACACTTTCACTCATTCACACACAAAAGTCACTTACCACTCACATTGTTTTCATCTCGAAACGTGGAGGTCAAAGTAAGTTTCCTCCAAAGGGATTCTGAAACACCCCACCCTTTTCTTGATGAAACTATCCACTCCCATTTAAATTCAACGAGATTGGCTCACACCCCCAATCTCTCAAACAACCACATCTAAATTTTTTCTAAAAACTCACTCAATTTTCCTCCACAGGAGGTGCCAAAAAAAATTTTTTAGTCTAGGTAGGATTTTGGGGATAGGCATCCAAATAACTCCCTATTACATGGTCCGCACATTGTCAAAACCATAGAATTTGTCAAAAAGGGAACTGCAAATCCTCCAAGTCAAGTGTTACTTACACCATAAGGGAGGGAGATACCCGTGAAGGGGTGAAGGCCGAGGTCCGGTTGTTCTATGCATCCCCCCTTGAGGCACCCACCTCTTGGACATGATCTAGCCCGTGACCCATTTCATAGGCCGAAAATTTAAATGTCGCACTTTGATCGAGGTACCTAGTGACCAAATTTTAGGACATCTACCCAGGTGGAAATTGTGGGCTGCAATTGCACCTTGATCTGATTTTGTGTGGCTATTGGGAAATATCGCCAGTTCTTTCGAGATATGCCCCCTCTACCCCTCATTATAATTGATCGCTTCATGCTTCACTAGTTTCTCTTCCGATGGCTTCAAACCCCACTGTCGAGTGCTATTGGAAGGTCCAGTGCTATTTTGAGAGGAAGGACGTTACGTATTTTTAGGACATGATAATTTGTTTTCTTTGTTTCCCCACACCGAAAAAACCATTTATCCACATATATGCTTCTTTATCAAAAAACTTTATGTATGATGCATTTCTAATTACATTTGATTTAGATATATATATTGTGTAAAGTTAAAAAATTACAAACAAAGGCTCTTGTTTATTACTCTCACCACAATTCGCACACATCCACTCAGCTAGTCGGACATCATAGGGGACCCACAGAACCCCCGTCATTCCAGATGATTGCTAAACCTCCCTCCTATTCTAGGGGGAGTTACTAGTCTTGCCAACTCAACGGCACCACCTTCACACACTTCAGTAAGTGCCACTATATTAGAGTCAACTTTTCTTGGTTCCACCCTACTTGGGTCCAATTCCCAAGGTCCACAGTCCACTCGCTCTCCTTTACATGACAATGGGGGACCAACTTCCTCTCAAGGGGGAAGTACAAACCCACCTAGTCCCCCCCAAGGGTCAGGTTCACAACACACTCACTCCATGGCTAGAACTAATCCTTCGCCCCCTCTACAGATGCCATACTTGGCCTCTCTTAACATACCATATCTAAGAAAACTCACAAGTGACCCTATATTGCATGACCCCACATGGCCTGCAATGCCTACCAAACTACCTTCAGATATCCCCAAGTTTGAAGGAAAGGCAGGGGATGACCTTGCCAACCATGTCATGACTTTCCACCTATGGTGCTCTTCCACCAGCATTATGGATGATTCCATCCAACTACGATTATTTCAATGCACGCTCACTAGCCCATCAGCCAAATGGTATGTAGACGAAAAATTGGGGTTCCATGCGACTTTCGAGTCCTTGGCCAAAGAATTTTTGACCTTCTTCCAATTACCAATCCGTCATGACAATGGTCTTGAACTAATCTCTAATTTCAAACAAACCTCCACCACACATATCGCTGACCACATTCACGAGTGGCATCGACAATGTAGTTTGTGCAAAGCAGAAACCTCCAAACAACAATGTCTTTATTGGTTTCTCAGATCACTTGTCTCTCTCTTCAGTAAAGATGTGGCTTCCACCTTCCCTCAATCAGAAGAGGAAGCCATTAGTAAGTCTCAACAATACAACCTCATCTATTCTCAATCAGGGTACATGTACACAGTACTTCTTGATTTCCCAAAACCCATGCCATTCGGCCAATATAAACCTGGGATGTCTCACTCAGCAGACGGATTGATTGGTAACACCATGCACCATAATCCACAACCCCAACAACCACCAATGTATGGAACACCTCAATATCCATCGGCATATGGAGGAACCCCTTATTATCTCCCACCCCCTTATCAACAACCATACCCTGTTGCCCTTCCTCCACCCATCAGTGGGCCACCATCGACACCCACCATACACCCACCTATCCAAACAAGTTTGGGCACTCCCTCTACCTCATCTTATACTCTAAGTACTATAGAAAGAACCACGCCTTCCTATGTACCTTACGAATCATTACTACAAAATAATCCATACTTCCCATTTCTTGGCCCTCCCCAGCCCATGGATCCACCACAAGGACACCCTCATGCTGGGGTGAATTTTGTTCAACCCTCTCCCATTCAGCAATATCAAAATTTTGAACAGTTGAATACAGCAAATCTGACCCATCAGTCGAATAATGCCAAAAAGAAAGGAAAAAATCAGAACAATAACAACTCAGGTCCAGGCGAAAATCACCCCCACCAAAACCAACCTACTGGGGGCAACCAGAACCAAGGGAATCAGAACCCCCAAGGGGGAAACAAAAACAAACGTCAAGGAAAAAATAACAATAATATTAGAACCAACTTCCCTTGTGCCCTTTGCGGTGAGTTCAGTCATTATACTCATCATTGCCCCCAAATCGTTGATTTTAAACGGATGAAAAACTCAGTGAATGAACCACATACTCCAGCACCGCCTGCCCCTTAGCAGGCCCCATAATAATACGTGCAACAACCACTCCCAACCGTGCTGCAAAACCCCATTCCACACCAGGGTGTGATGAACACCCAACAGGACATGCAGCCCACCCCATCACAGTTGGGACAGTATCTCAATCCAAACAATCCCACAGATCATACTATCCTCCTCGCCAATGAGGAAGAAGTCCTTCTGCAAACACGTAGTCATCAATA
Source organism: Picea glauca (assembly GCA_000966675.3). Classification (NCBI taxonomy): domain Eukaryota; kingdom Viridiplantae; phylum Streptophyta; class Pinopsida; order Pinales; family Pinaceae; genus Picea; species Picea glauca. The sequence continues at coordinate 509,131 of JZKD02S1369266.1, forward strand.
TCGAGCACCCACCGAGTCTCCTCCCATTCCCCTAGAAACACTCCCAGCACCAACGGGACCCCCTTTGATGATCCCTCACCCTAACGCAAAAACACCTCTTTGCATCCCTCGCATCCCATTGCACAGGAATGTCCACAACCCATAGGCTAGGGCGACTCATAATTACAGTTTGGTTGATGACTTAGCATAATCCCCAGCTGCCATGTCAATCTTAGAAGTCCTTCAAACTTGTCCCACTCAGCAGAAATCATTACTTTCTGCCTTGGGGGCAGTCGACCCCGTGGATACTCAACTCATCACATTTGATCTCGACAGTGGAGAGCCTCGTCTCCCTACTCTCATCGCTTTTCAAATACCAGTGAAAATTCAAAACATTACGGTTCAACGGTGCATCATCAATGAAGGTGCATCTACATGCATCATGTCTAAGTCTGTATGGTAGAAACTTGGTTCCCCCGAACTCATACCATCTGCCATTACCTTAAGAGATTATGACGGACTACCATCTTCTCCTGAAGGGCTCTTCCAAAATGTCCCTGTAGAACTCGAGGGCAAGACCATTCTCATCGACATTGAATTTATCGATGCCCCACTCGATTATAATATCTTGTTCAGTCGTAGCTACATGTACACTATGAAGGTAGTTACCTCTTTCGTCTTTCGAACCATGATGTTCCCCCATAACGAGAAGATCATTACCATTGACCAAGTTTCACATTATGAGCCTAACCCTTCTGCCAACATTGATAACATTCTCCCTCTCATCCATACTAATCACGAATCATACCCACTCATCGAAATGGGCCCCAGAATTTTCAAAGACCCATCATTGTTAGGAACTTACCATGGTGCACCACTGCTCCTTCATCCTTCCAATCAGGTATGCGTTGTATCGTCCAAAGGAACTGACATGGAGGATACCCTTCCTCCCAGGGAGGCTTCTCTCATATCTGACGTCCCACTAGTCACAGAGATCCTCCCTCACGAGCCTCCTGTGAACTCGTCGACTCCACCAGTTCACGATTTCACCTCTCCCTAAGGCCATATCCCAGTTTTGGAAACAGTTCCCCAAGACATTACTCAAATCCCCTTATTTTACCCTCCATCAGGCGTACAAGCTTTCCAAGTAGCTGCAATGCTTACTCTCCCTAATATGGTGTTGGAAATCCTAATTTGGTATTTACATCCACCAGAGATGGTTCCTCAACCATCCCTTCCCCCCCAAATAGAAGGAATCCCAATGACGATTCCCATACTCACTCCCACAATACCCTCTACACCCCCACTCACTAACCTCCCTGCCACTGTTGGGGGCAGGCAAAATAAGAAGGAGCCCACCACTCCACTTCCCCCATGTGTCCAACCTCCTTGCGCGCTATGTGAGAAAGACGGGCACCCAACCAACAAATGCCCATCTCTACCCGAGTTACGTAACCTAATTCAACTCAATCAAACACCCTCACCGTTCATCACTGTAGCAAGTACTGTCTCTATCTCCCCTAACGCAAGTAGCAAAGGGCTGTGAACCAAATTCGCTTGTGCCATATGTTCAGAATATGGCCATTATACACACCATTGCCCAGCACTACCTCAATTTTGGCAAACATTAGTTGTAGTATGCCAAAGCTTCTAGCACGAACCTAGTCTAACTACATCATCCCCACTATGTCACGACTTCAGTCAACGAACGCATGAGGTGCCCTTTCTCTCTATGTGAATCCTTAGATCATTTTACATATCAATGTCCTATGATCATTGAATACAGGCAACGCCAAATGACCCTGATTCAAACCCCTGTACCCCGTATAGAATCGATGACTAACCTTACCTCATCACTAGAGACTCTTCATATCATTTCTCCTGAACCATAAGCACTCCCTATTCCTCTGTGGTTCTTGAATGACTTATACGAGGATTTACCCCCAAATCCCCCCAATTCTCCCGTTCATTTCCCCATGGAAATTTTACGCCCAACCACCACTAGTACTCATCAGTACCTCGATATTTAGTTTATGTCGAGCGAACCCTCACAATCTCATTACGTCATTCCCCCCGCTTCTTCATCACCAGAGGACAACCACACGGTAATAGTCATCAATATCACTCTTTACGATCCCTTGTATTCCTGCCAATTCCACTGTGACGAGGACATACTCGAAGAAGTAAACACCCCCGACTACCCATGGGATGTGCTACACCACTGAGCGCTCTTCTTTCCACAGGAATCCTTCACGCTTCCTCACCAACACCCCATATACGCAATCGAAACCAAGGATTTTATCCCATCAGGGAATATCGATTGGTTCAACAACCCCATCCCTGCCCCTAATGCTTTTGAAGAAGGAAATATGGCCAACATTTCCCCTACCATCAAAATCGATATTTCCATCCAAAATGGAGTCGTTGAGGAAATCACCATTGGCACCGCATGCACTCCTCAAGAAATCACCACCTATAAAACCCTCTTCCAAGAGTACCGGGATATTTTTTCCTGGTCATACACAGAGATGCCTGGCCTTGATCCCTCTATTGTCGAACATCGCATCGACACCTAGCCTGATATTACACCGGTTCGTCAAAAACAACGACCACTACACCCATCCAAAGCCACAGCTATCAAAGATGAGATTGACAAATTACGTGTGGCTGGGTTCATCTACCCCATAGCCTATACCTCATCGGTTTCCAACCCTGTACCCGTTAACAAAAAACAGGGCACTATCCGTGTCTGCATGGACTTTCGCGATCTCAATCACGCATGTCCCAAAGACAACTTTCCAACGCCTTTCATCGATCAAATTATCGACGACTGCGCTGGCCACGAGGCTTTATCCTTCATGGACGGTTTCTCTGGCTATAACCAAATCCAAATACACCCAGCCGATCAATACAAAACTGCATTTACCACCCCCTGGGGTAATTTTGCATATCGTGTCATGCCTTTTGGCCTAAAAAATGTTGGCGCAACTTTCCAATGGGCTATGACATACATTTTTCACGATCTAACTCATATCATCCTCGCATACTTGGACGACATCACAACTCGATCCAAAAAATGCACCCAACATCTTGATGATTTACGGATCATATTCCAACGGTGTCATCAGTACAACATCCGCTTAAACCCCCTCAAGTGCATATTCTGCGTCACTGCAGGGCGCCTCCTTGGATTCATCATTTCACAAAGAAGTATTATCATGGACCCCCTCAAATTCCAGGCCATCATAGAAATTCCACCCCCCCGGAATTTACGCCAACTCCAAAGCCTACAAGGAAAAGCTAACTTTTTACGACGATTTGTCCCAGACTATGCCACTCAAGCACACGGTTTCCTTCGCTTACTACGCCATGACATCCCACTCCATTGGGATGAACATGCCCAAAAAGTGTTCGATGACCTTAAAATAGCACTCTCCAACGCCCCTTTAATTAGTTCACTCGACTATAATCACGACTATATCCTCTACATCTCAGCATCAGCTGTCTCAGTAGCAGAAGTTCTCATTCAAATTGGCGATGACGATCATGAGCGTGTCATTTACTACATTAGTAAAAACCTCTCAAGGCCACCCCTGAAGTATAATCATGAAGAGAAACTAGCCCTTACAGTCATCCTCGCAGTCCAGAAACTGTTCCATTACATTCTGCTTCACACAACCAAAGTCATAGCGGATTCCAACCACATGCAATACTTGCTTAGTCATCGGTAAATTAATGACAAATTTTCCCGATGGATCATTATCCTCCAGGAGTACGATCTCAAATTTTCAACACCTAAGACCAAGAAAGCTCTTTTTCTCGCCGAACTTGTCATAGCCTTCCCCTCCGATACTACCAGTGCCCCCGTCAATACCGACTTCCCTGATGAACATATTTTTTATATCACTTCGGATGATCCTTGGTATGTTGACTTCCTTGTCTACCTCCGAACCCAAAAGTGCGGTAACCACCTCTCAAGAGATGATCATCATTGTATTTGCCACCAGGCGCCCCGCTATATCCTCATCGGCGATATCTTATATAGGCGAGGGGTCGACACCATACTTCATCAATGCTTGACTATTGATGAGGTCGAGAGAGTCTTGAACGACTGCCATAGTGGCGCGTGTGGAGGCCATCTTTCGGGGATGTCCACCACCCAGAAAATCATCTGAGTAGGTTATTTTTGGCCTACATTGTTTCATGATTGCGTTCATGTCATGAAGCGATGCGATAAATGTCATCTTTACGCCAACAAAGCATGAGCACCACCCGCTCTTCTCCACCCAGTCATTACTGTCGTCCCCTTTTGTAAATGGGGCATCAACTTCATGACTTGTAATCCCCCATCCAGCAATGGACACAAATACACCATCATTGCAGTCGATTACTTCACAAAATGGGTTGAAGCCATGCCTACTTTCAACAACACCGCTAACACCGCAGCCCATTTTTTATTTAATCACGTCATATCTCGCTTTGGAGTACCACTCCAACTAGTCTCTGATCACGGGAAACATTTCGAGAATGATATTTTCGTCGAACTCTCATTCTGGTTAGGATTCTCCCACGAGTTTGCCTCACCATATTACCCTCAATCCAACAGATAGGTTGAAGCAGTTAACAAGGTCCTCAAAACCATGTTACAGCACACGATTAACAAACATAAGACCAATAGGCATCATATGTTAGTTTTTTTGCTATGGGCTTACCATATGGTCATGAAAACAACCACTGGTTTCACACCATTTCATCTAGTCCACGGGGTTGAGGCCACTCTTCCTATCGAGTGAGAAATTCCCACCTTACGCACCACAATTGAGCTATTACCCGACACTGCTCCAATGGAGCAGCGTTTGCTTAACTTAGAGTCCCTAGATGAAGATCGTCGATCTTCATTACAGAACAATGAGGCAGCCAAAAAATGGTCAAAGGCCACCTTTGATCGCCATGTCAACCTTCGCTCATTTCACAAATGTGACCTCGTCCTTACTTACGATATCGCTCACGATACCCTCGGTCATGGAAAATTCGAGTCACGGTGGCATGGCCCCTACATTATCCAACATTACCTCACCAAAGGCACCTACATCTTGGCTTCTCCTAAGGGCCTCTCTCTCAAAGAACCCGTCAACGGGTTATACTTAAAGAAATTTTATGCCTAAGCATAGCCATTCTATATTAGGTTATTTATTTTGTAGTGTTTTTAATCTTTTTTCGATGCCTCACGTCTAAACTACCATTTGTGTTATTGACAGATGCTTCCTCCACCGTCCTACCACATCGGTTACGCCGACAGCTCCAGCCATTGGACACAAAATCTCACTTCGGCAACTTGGGTCCTCTATTCCCCCTCACATGAACTACTCCACTCTAGCGGCATATGTTTGGGTTCAAAAACCAAGCCGAGTACACTGTCGTCATTGGCCTCCTTGTCAATGCCTGTCATCATTGTATTCATCACCTTAGCATCTTTCTTGACTCCCAACTAGTCGTCCTCCAACTCAACAATGTGTACCGTGTCCACGATCCTTGCCTCTTTCACAAATACCTCCAAGTTAGACTTTTATCTTGACATTTTGATTTCATTACATTTACACATATTCCAAGACAATATAATCAAATCACAGCTAACCTAGCTAACATTATACTCGATTGGCATATATCACATCAAGATATCTCTACACACACATAAACCATCACGAGTCTGTCACAGCATATATAGATTAGACATCATCAATAACATTAAAAAACAAACATTCTCACACATGTGTAAACACCACAAAGACCCCAAAATGTATATCCATATATATATATATATATATATATATATATATATATATAAATCGGTCAACAGTTCCATCAAAATGTTTACATATAGAATACATCGTATACAAAATCCGCAGGCCAGTGAAGTACCTCGGTACAAAACTGTTGTCGCTAAACCAAAATGGGCTCACCAGCCTATATATAATATACAAAAATACACAGAGCAACACTCATGGTGCCTCTAGAGAACCACCTCCTGGCCCTCTCTCAGGCGGTGGTGCCCCACCCACTATCGGTCCCTCCAGACCTGGAGGTAACTGCCCGGTCATCGTAGAACCTGCTACTGTTGCTCACCGAACCACAGTCCGCCACATCAGTGGAACTCTCACACACTGCTCTAGGATGCCCTCGTCCTGGATGCATGACCACATTCCCTAAGGCACTCCCTGTAGCATTGCTTCCAAGCGGCGACGAATATCCTCAAAATCTCCCCCGGCCTCAGCCGCCTCAGCCGGAGGATCATGCGATGTCCCTACACCAGGGTCGTCGAAACAGTGTCTCCTAGCCACCTTCTCCTCGCCAGCTGGTCTCACCTCCACATCCTCATTCCATCGTCTCTCCCCCACCCATGGCTCCCCCCGTGGAGGCCTCACCGGCCCCTGACGAGTCGGTGCTCTCACCAACTCAACCTCATGCCCACGAGGTCCCACATATTCACATACAAACAAACAAAGGATAGCATCAGCATCCATCTATACATAATACATAGGTCATACTATCTCAAAAATCAACATATCAAACCAATCACAAACATACCTCGGTGGTCAAACACCTCTCTTGGAGGTAACACCATATCTGGATCACCCCAGAAGTCAACCCCGTAGTATGGATACTGCAGTATGATATACGGCATCTGTCGCCACACCTGTGCAGCCCTAGCCATGAAAAAATCGCCACTCTCACCACCACCATGGAAAATCAAAATCTGTGACCATAGCCTCAGTCGCGGCTCTCGTGCACCAGGTGCACCCAATAAAACTCTAGGGTGCAACATCGGCACCCTCTCCAAGAACCATGCCACCAAGATGGACCCAAAGACAAAATCCCCTGAGTCTGTAACCTGATACATGTCGAGTTGCCCTACCATCTTGGCATGTAGCATCAATCCCCAGGCAAAGTGCTCTCCTACCAATGCCCTCCCCATAATCCTCATCTGACCACCACTAATCCGCAGAGTCACAAGGGACCCATAAAACCTCACCACCATTGTTTCTACACAGTGGTGAACCAAATCATCCATCGCCCTGATAATCACTACGGAGACTAACATAAAGTCATCTCTCGAACAATACCTCTGGCCCAAGGGAGCCAACTGCTCTTCCCCAGGTAACATAGGCTCCGTCGGTAGGGGAATTCCCCAAAAAGGGAGCCCAGTCAGAAAGTACACATCCTCCACTGCAATGAAGGCTAGCTACTCACCTCGCACCATAAAATAATGAAGATCTGGACTCCACATCTGGATCAAGAACTATAACAGGTACTGTTATCGCTCAGTTTGTAGTTTAGGTCAAGTAGTTGAATGGTAAAGGTCAAACTAGCGTAAGAGGAGCTTCCCCACCCACTGTCACCTCGATGGGGGGCTCTTTCTATTTAGGGTGGCTAAACCCAAGGGAGACGTCCCTGGCAAACTGGGGTTTTGAAAGGCAAGGGTTTAAAGAATCAAGGCAAGTTTTCCCTTTCACAGATTACTGCCAAGAAGATAGTCAAAAAGAAGATACACCACAGAGAAGGCACCTGTTTGTGAGACAAGGCAACGATAACACTAATGCATGCAGTAGTGGTTAATACTTCATTAATCAATGACTATCAATATTATATATGAGCACATACAGCAGTAATTATTGACAAAGTCAATGATTGCAATAAAGACTATGGCTTATAATATTACTTCTCAATAAATACAGAATGATATAGCATTCAATAGGAATGATTAATCCTTTAATTAACACAATGCACCAGGTATCATTAAATGCTCACATATAATAGGCTTGCTGTGTCACTAGGTCAGAGGTGACGTCAACTATTATTAGGGTTAGTTTGATAGACAAGGAGATCAACGTTTTGCAAATAGGCCAATGAACTTTATCAACACATCAATGTCTATCATTAGATGACTAAGCCACAACGTTTTCTATCAACCAAAGGCTCAAATAAATCATGATGTCATCATTAATCTAGGGTTAGTAGACGTTAGGGTTAGTTAGGGTTTCAAATTTAAGATTTTTGAAAGAGTTGTTTTGGCACCACAAACTCAACGTTGGAGAAATAGACTAGTGCCTTAGGGTATTATGGAGTCAGAAACAAGGGCAAGGTCTCGGGAAGATCTAAATCTAAAGACAAGAGAGTTAGGCTCTATGGTGCTGCAATGGCAAGGCCCTAGAGTCAAAACCCTAAGGGGAGGAGGCTCATTCTGGTGTTTCTTAAGCAAGGCCTCATGCTCCTCCCTCTTT
>JZKD02S1369266.1:518941-540146 GCA_000966675.3 Picea glauca
AAGTGGATTAGTGTAAGATCCAAGCAGTTATCAGAAATGTAAGGAACCTGATGCATATATAAGAAGGTTATAACTATCAAACATGACACATACCATGATACCTCGGGCCAATTACCTCATGAAGAAAGAGTCTCCTCTGATGCAAGTCCAAGCCGATGGTGATGGAAGTTGTTGCTGCTGACAGGAAAAATCTGGCAAAGAAGAAGAAGGATGGGCCGTCCAAGGCCATGCTCAGGTCAATCCTGCTCTTGGTACTCCATGTCTAGGACCTGTGGGCCTCGAGACATGATCTCCTAGTTATCCCTAGAAAACGGGGATAACAGGTACTCCTGGGCCCAAATCAAGGGGCACTCAAAAAAATTTAGCAGCCCACAAGCTGCCAAAGTAGCACGAACCGTCGACTCCTCAATAGTCACAGCCTCCCTCAGTTGTGACCAGCCTTGCTCTTGCCAATGAACTGGCATCGTCCCAATACTCACCTGCAACCACATAAATCCATTCCTACATCAGCCATCTCGAACATAAACACATTAAAATCTCCAAAAAATATGAGTTTTGCACCCGTCAGCCTTGCCTCCAAGGCACGGTTGTTTAAACCCACAAGCGCACACACATGCGCTCTTGTTCACCCCACAGGCACGCACACATGGATGCATGTTCATCCCACAGGTGCGCATGAATGCTTTCTTATCATCCATATAGAGGCGCCTTCATGCGCCCCTGTCACGTACACAGGCGTGCATCACAGCATGCCTGTCCGCCACACAGTTGCGCACCCATGCACAATTGTTTAGCTAACAGGCGCGCATACAATGCGCACCTTTTTTCCCCCTTATGTTGCACCAATGCGCAGGTTATCAGATAATAGGAATGCACCCATGCACGCATATTTATGGACCGCCCACGCACTAGGGTACCCACACCCACAAAACCCCCTATACGGCCCTCCGTACAGGCCCAGCCCACAAAAAGAAAACCTAATTCTATGCAGGACGATCAGACCACTAACCTTAAGCTCGATGGTCCTGAATCGGCTACCTTGTTCTCCCAGAATCTCCAAATCTCCTCTAATATATCTCGTCCAATCACTCTGACAGCAGGTACAAATGAGGTGGAAATGTGGGCCCTACAGCTATATATAGTCCTTTTTGCCAAACTTCCAGACCCCATTCCGGGAGCTCCAGATGTATGTTTTTCGATCCGTCTTCAGCCACGGGATCAATACCCCATCCTCTACATCAAGACAGTCCCCGGGCCACTTTTCATCCTTAGCCCCCAGGGAGCCATTTTTTCCATACCACATCCAGGTATGCATGCTCATGTTCAAAATTATCAAATAAATGCTTGTATGTTTGATTCTCTTCAGATATTGTTCACATCGGGTATTTGGTTTTCACGTGTGCAGGTACTTGGTCATCATACATCAGCGCAACCCTTTTAGGTATATAATCAACACTGGCATGTAATCATTCCCTATGAATCTCAATTTCATCTCCAGTCACACCCTCTGAAATTTTCCTTTAGGGTCCCCTTATCTGGCTTTGCAGTACCACCACCTCCATTGCACTTTGGGTACTGTCACCCGGTAGCACTCTCCCCCACATGAGTTGTCCCATTCATAGTACCCCTCGGCACTTCGACACTCATGTTGTTTTCAACCCTTTAGGGATGGGAGTCCTGATAGTCTTGCATCATGTCATGAATCAGCCACATACTCCTCCTCATTTTTCTAGCCTTCCCAATGGACTCCCAGGACACTTCTTCACGGATTATTTTGACTGCACTCCCGCAACATAATTTACCCATCATCAGTCTTCCCATCCTCAGATTTCCCTCCATACATTGCCCTACTACAGAAACCAGCCTATGGGGCCCCCACCCTCCACTTTTTTTTTTCCACCAACTTACGCCATCCTCGAGCCAAGCCATCTTACACTGGGGCACCCATTTCTGTATCTGCATTATTATCCCTACATATTTTTTCATTCTTTTTGTAATTAAACTGTGATTCCCATCATGTTACATAGTTTTTTGTCGTCACCTTTGGTGACCTTCTTGGCAAATGCAACCCATGTCACCCTTGGTTGGGGCACTCCTTATCATCTACTGACATTGTCCATATCCTCCGAGTATCCCACAGGCCACCTACCTCTTCTCTCTAAGTTTGTTCACTTTGTCTCACCTCTATCACAACTTATCCCACTTATCCCACGTCTTGTTGTCCCCCTGACACTCGACCTAGTTGAACGGTTGCAGCCACTTATACTTCACATATACCCCCAACCAAGGGCAGTCTTGAGTCTTCATACATATTGACTTCGTCCATGTACCTCCTCAGTTCCTAAACTCACCTAGTAGATCTCACGAAGCCCTTTTCTTCTTGGAGTTGCGTCCCCCTTTTGTCAACTTCAGCACAGTTTCCAGAAGGGTGACAGTATCTTGACTCTCATTACCTTTCCAATGAGAGGTCTCATATGGAACGGAGAGAACCATAATTTCTCCCTGCTGTCATTGACTACCATAACATTCAACTTCAAAAATTTCTCATGTTACGGTGGGTCTTACTTTGCGACTATTGCAGTTGTTTCTTATATTTGTCGAAGACTTCTGAACTTGGTTGGGTTATCAATGCCTACAGAATCCGTGATACTTCTTACAAGTGTCATTGCCTACTATTCAGAGTATGTTTCTCCTTAGAATTTTCCTCTGCCTTTATCACAACCGCCCCCGAGGGCACTTCAGTTGTCTACATCAACACATCGTTTCAGTTACTATACAACACCATTCTTTTTTTTGAGTTACATGACATGAGCATGGGGCATGATCGCCTCGTTTGTACACAATTTATTTTTACACACTTTATGGAAGGTTGGGTCCTACATGTTCCCTTCTCCCTCCAATGGGTCACTCTTGATACTCTCACTATCACTCTCTCTTACAACGACACTCTCAGTAGAAGAAACATTGATGAATTTCAGCTATACGTATGCTCCTAACCTCATCCATCAGGGGGCATCTGTTATCACTGAAATTTTGTCCACACATGCTTACAGGAATCCAGCATCTTCAAACAGTTATGAGTTCACCCATGGACCAAAATTACCAAAAAAACAACCCCAAAAGGTCCAAAACTATACAACTAGTGATAAAATTAAAGTGAGCTATGACTACACAAGGCGTGTGCCCACATGCGCCATCTAGAAACGCAAGAAAAGTGCACATGCGCATGATGCGCAACTGTGGTCTCTAAAATCCGTGCACACCTGAGAACGGTGCATTTATGAGATTGGTCGGCCTCCCACCGACTTCTGGTTCAGCTTCCAAGTTGATTTGACATCCAAATCTCGACTAGATCCGACTGGGTGGCTGGTCAAAGACCTAAAAGTTCCTTAAACAACCCCTTTTCACACTATACATTGGTTACACAATACCTCAAAGTGGTGCTATAAAACAAATCCATGGGTGCACTACATTTTCAAGGAATTTTTTTGCAAGGTTATGCTACTGCTATTCTCTTGGGGAATCCTCTTTTCTCATCAAGAGCATACTAGCATCATTACATTTGGGCAATCCATCTAACCTCTTGAGTGGATTAGCTTGGGATTCTTTCACCATTTCTTTCAAAGTTGTAAGAAGAGCTTAGTTGTGGGGGTCCAAGAGCCCTCCCTTGGAGGAAGAAAGGACCCAAAGTCCTCTTTCTTCTTGGTGTTTTCTTTTCACTAATATAATCCTTGCCATTGGTGACATGAGTCTTATTGGTTTTCTGTTCTTATGTCCTTATGCTCAATAGTTTAGTTGTTCTTTCATTTCTTAGTTTAATTCTTAGCTTAGTCTTTTATGTTTCTTTTTTTAACCCTTTCATTTACTGTTGTCTTGCTTAGCTAACCCAACTAAGCTTGTAATCACCTCTATTTTTCTCATTTAGGTGACAAAAGAGGTGAAACAACTACTCCTAATGCAATAGATGAAGCATCAACATGCACATGGAATTCCTTAATCCAATCTGGGAAAAACCAGAATGGGCGTAGTGACCATTTTCTGTTTTAGTGTGTCGAAGCTCTGTTGGCATTCCTATGACCATTGGAACTGACAATATTTCTTTAATAATTTCTCCATAGGTTTTGTTATCTGTACATAGCCCTTGATGAACTTGTATGTCCCAGCATAGTGTGCAGCTGTCTAACCGAAGTAGGAGGAGGTATATCAACAATGATGGCAATCTTGGAAGGATCTACCAGCAACCCCTGCTTACACACAATATGGCCTAGCAACACTCCAAAGGGTGAAAATAAGATACACTTCTTCAAGTTAAGGGAAATCATACATTGCCTGCACTTATCCAACATTAGTCTTAAGCATTCAATATGATTTTGCAACAAGCTAAAAACAACCCATTCATCAAAATATGCTTCCAAAAAGTTATGTAAAGTTTCCTTGAATGCTTCGACCACCACCCTACAAAAGATGGTTGGTTCATTCTTCAGTCCAAAAGGCGTCACTGTATACTGGAAAGAACCCCATTATGTTGCAAATGTGGTCTTATGTAGATCTTCCTTAACAATCTTGATCTAGTGATAACCTGAAAATCCATCTGTGAAGGAGTAAACTTCATGTCCTCCCACATTATCTAACACTTCATCAGTAAATGGTGTAGGGAATGGATCATGTAAGCATGCATCATTTAGCTTCCTTAAATACACACAGATTTTTATCTCTCCTAACTTCTTATCTTGGACCACCATAGGGCTAATCCATTATGATTCTTCAACGGGTTCTATGATTCTTGCTTCCATCATTCTATCTAATTCAATCTTGACTTTCTTTTTATACTTGGGATTCAGTCTGTAAGGTCTCTGCTTGACTGGTCTTGCATCTAGTTTCAAGGGGATCTTCATTTATCCCATGAGCCCTTTAATTCCCTTCATGTCTGTGAACTTGGTTGGGAACAAGTCCTAATATTCATGCAATATTTTTGTGATCTTATCAATAGTGGCATCATCCCAATAATCTCAAACATTTGCAATATTAGGTGCTTGCTCTGTTCCAATATTAACTTTCTTGATTTTGATTGGCTATCCAATGAAGGGTAGTTCAACTCCTGGTCCTTCTATGTCTCTCTATCCTTCATTTTCTGTGACGTTCACATTCCTAAGATCATTGTCTTCATTAGCATTGATATTGTAACAGCCTTGCAGTTTCTGAAGAGGTGCAGTCCATTCATCCTCTTCTTGCTCCACAGGGAGCTTAGGTGCATCCTCAAAGACTTCATGTCTTACAAATTGTAGAGATTGATCTAATGTGGGGTACTGACTTTCAAATAGATATGTATCTACAAAGTTCTGAGTCATACCGTACCAATATGCAGTGGTGAGGCGTAGTTCTACTTGAAGATACCAATTAATAGGCATTGTGTCCAAAGTGTTAATGAATTTATGCACCCACTACTCTTGAGGAATGTTGCTCCAGGCCTCCTCACAATTTTTCACATGGTCCTTCGTACATCTCTAGCTCATGTATCGAACTTTGCACCCTTTGATTTGGTTTGAAAAGCGCATTGTCATCAAAGTGTGACATTACACCCATTCCACGATGTTCTTATTGTGTGTTACCCACGATCTCACTGGCGTTGCTTTCAAGGCTTCATCCAATGCCAACATTCATTGTTGTACTAGTACAATTTCTTCAAATTCTGACAAGAATGTTTCTAAATTATTTAAACCATCAAATGGTGGAAGATTTATTACTTATGTGCCAATCCAACGAACTTCCCTGGTCAATCTAGCACACCTCCATGCAGAAACTTCATACATTTTGTTCTGCAGTTCTCTAGCGCTTCTTCTTAATCTGATGAGCATGCATTGTCACTTCACTAGCTTAATTTCCTATATGTTGTAGGATTAATGTAATCTTGTTGTCTTGCTATTAATTTATATATATTCTCTAGTTCATAAGCATGGTATTCTTCTATGATGGGTTTTGTGTATCTATGACCTTCATCGGGATCAAGAGGTGCAATGACACTAAGGCCATCACCTTCAAATGTCATTCTTCTTTTCTTTAAGTCAACAATAGTGGAATTGTTGAAAGCCCAATCAATTCCTAACAGCGCAGGATAAGGACAACTATCATCAACTATCTCAATCACCTCGAAGTCTGCAAATGTCCTTACCCCATCGATGTCTACAGGGACATGCTCCATCCTTCCAAAGTGACTTACTTCCTGATGATTAGCCATCCGGAGCCTGATAGGGGAGTAAATCAACTTAGGTTTTCTCATCAGTGCCGAGGTATGCTTTGTCATAACATTTACTTATGATCCCAAGTCGAGGACCACATAATATATGTCATAATATCCAATCTGAGCATTAAGGTGTAGTTCCTTATTTGTCCTTCTCTTTATGGCTACTTGATGTACTTCTTTATTTAGTAGAGGAGCTATCCTACCTATCTCATACTGTCTGATCAAATTTTGTATTTCTTGTACATCTCTTTCATCCTTAATAAAATTAATGCAAGTACATAATAATTTCATAATCTTGCTTACCTCTTTTCCTTCCTCGGGCGAAGAAGACTAATCAAATGCCAAAGGCATTCCACATTCTCTCACTTATGGTTGTGTCTTTGATGAAGAAGCCTGATCTCTTCCAAATTCTCTTCTTGCCTCTTCAAACATTTTCTTTTCTTCCCTCGGATCAAGCACTTGTGTCTTCTCTGCAACTCTTTTGACCCTTGATTCTTCTGTAGTCTTTCCTGGGGTCACTCTGTCTTCGCCTGTAACAGTGCCTCCTCCAGTGATAACAACGAATTTGGGATCCTCTCCATGAGGTTCTACTGATATTAGTTGTACTTTCTGATTTCCTCCTTGTCTCTCCTAAAGTTTGGCTAACAACACTGCGAAATATTCAATAACATGTTCAAATGAATTGTAGTAACTGCAAGTGGCACAAGGGTTCTGAAAGTCCCTTTCCAAGTGTCTTGGATGTGCGAAGTTGCAACAAATGATATGACCTCGACCTTGACCCATGCCTCCTCCTTGTCCTCTTCCTATGAATCCACTACGAGGGTTGAAGTTTCCTCTTCCTGGAGAATTAAACTGCGTAGCATTTCCCTCCTGATGTAATTCACCTTGAATCCTATATGTATCTCTTGATCTTTCATGCAAGAGGTCATAAGCCCTACAGTCCTTCTCATCATGCCCCACAAATTTACAGAATGTGAAGTAAAGGTTTGTGTGTCTGGACATATTTTTGCATGTAATAACATTCACGAGGGCGATGTCTATTTCTACATACCTCACACCAGGGTAGAGTAACCTGCTTCAAAGGTCTCGGAGCTCCAGAGGCTAAGTACTCATTAAACAGGGGATAGTGCTCCTTCTCATGGCCCTCTGACTTTCATTGGATACACCAAATGTCTTCTCTTTTATCTTTTCCCTTGTCATTCTTCATATCTTCGACCTGCAGAGATAAGCTAGTTAGCTGACTCAAAATTTGACTCATACCTGAGCTGGATTCTCCCATAGGGGATGATTCTAGTTTCATGGCAATCTCCAACGCTTCAGTCTATGAAGAAACCTTCTATTACATCAGAGGAACTCTTATATGTGGTAAGAGGGCAGCAATGAACCATTCTTTGTTTTGCTTGTCTAGGATCTGAAAACTCAAACGGCCTATCAAGGTCTTAAACCTCTAATCAAACTCCCAAACAAATTCAACTACTCTCTGCTTGATTTATTTCAGTTTTGTAATGCACTGTGACTCTGAATTGGGTTTCTTGAACTCTTCACTCAATGCAGTCTTGATATCGTTTAGTGGTTTAGGTTGTGAAACTCCTTTAACAAACTTCATGTACCAGCTCAGTGCATGGTCTCTTAAGGTATTACTAAACTGATCTCTCTTAACAGCTTCGTCATTGACTTGCTTAATACTCCATACAGCTTCGCATAAGAACCAGTGTTGATCAGGATCTTCAGATCCATCTCCTCTAAAGATAGGTAGCCTCATTTCATCTGCCATAGATCTTCCTAGGGTGCTTGACTGAGTATGTGTTGAACTGTTGGTAACAGTGATCTAAGTTCTCTGATAGCTCTGGCTACTCTGGTTACTTAACACTGCTAAAACAACAGGAGGATTAATAGTACTTACTTCAACAATCGGCATAGTTCCTGAAGTTTCTGGTTCGTCTCGGTAAGGTTCTTTAGTCTTCTCTTCCTCTGCCCCAGCGGATCCTGACTATTCCTCATTCAATAGCTCTTATTATTCTCCATTGTAGAACCCTTCGTCCTGTTATAGTGGTTTGTGGTTCTGCTCAAACAAGGTCACCAGAGGAACCTCTATGAAGGTTCTCCTATTGCACGTATGTCCAACCTCTGTGTCTCTATCATTTTCTGAGTTCTTGAACATTAGCTCTTAAATCCGACCAATCAATGTATCTTCAAGATGTTCTTCTCATGCAATAGAATCTTGATCTTCAACTTCAAAAAGTATAATATGTTTCCTCTCGGTCCCTTAAAGAAATACCTCTCTACTTAGATATATGACTCTACTAGGTCAATAGAAAACTCGATAATATACCCTCCTATAGTGTTATCAAACCAGTGATATACTTCTCTTGACATGGTGTTATCAACTCTCTTGACCTTCTTGATCAGCGCTGACGTCCAAACCATAGGTGGTCTAGATCTGATCTCAAGATGGGTATCTGCTAATCTGGCTAACCACTTGTATAGCTCCTTATGAATTCCTCCAAAGAAAATCTCATGTATATTGGTAAAGATATACCTTCCCAACCAATCCTCTGTACTTATATTAGGGTTTTTATTCTGAGCCTCAACGAAGTCCTTCTCTTGTTCTTCTATCCACTTTTGAATCTCTGTCTTCGATGGAAACTACCTTGACATTCCCTCAAGAAGATCCTGGTCCTGGAAACGGAACCATTTGTTGGCATAGGGGAAAACCCATGGTTCAACTCTAACATCGCACAACAATCCCTAACTACTGGCCTTTTTGGAAACACCTACGGAGCAAATGCAGTCTCACCCGAAGTAGCAATAGGGGTTTGCAAGACACAGGTGTCTACAATCACAGGAAATGAAAATTGGATCCAAAACAACAACACACGGAGATCTAGTTATTCCTTTACCAACTTAAGTCTACTTCGCACAACTATATCTCAGATCTAGCACAATAACGCAATAACAGAATAACAGAAGGCAAAGAACACAACATCAATCACACATAACATCAAGATATACGTGGTTCAACCTCTCCCTAAAGCTACGTCCACAGAATTGTCTTTCTTGATATATTATATGAAAATATAGCGTTCTATCTGCACACTTAGCTTGCATATCTCTCTCTCTTTCCCTTCTTCTCTCCCCTCCTTGCGCACCTAGATGCAAGGTTGATCTTCACACCCAGTTGAAGATCTTACAATACAATAGTATTCTCACAACACAATGCTTTCTCTCATGCGATCAGTAATAATCACTCCCTTGACCCACAATGATGAACTCAGAACTAGCCCATCCCAGGTCCTCTAGACCTTTATTTATACATTACATGAAAAACGTCTAGGTGTCAAAATCGTAGATCCCAAAACCATAGGTGTC
This sequence comes from Picea glauca, assembly GCA_000966675.3. Taxonomy (NCBI): domain Eukaryota; kingdom Viridiplantae; phylum Streptophyta; class Pinopsida; order Pinales; family Pinaceae; genus Picea; species Picea glauca. The sequence goes on from JZKD02S1369266.1 coordinate 528,552, forward strand.
TAAAACCCTAGATAAACTTGACCCACGTTTTCAAGGCTTTTTCCTTCTTTCCCACGCAGTGCTCCAAAGCATCCGTTGGTGGATTTTTCCTCTTGTTGAGTTGTCCATGATCCATCTTCTTTGTTGATCTGTCCTCCTCGTTATTCTCGTTCAACGACTTGTTTTCCCTCACTTCGCTCCTTCTTTTATGATTCTTTGACCACTTCAACCCAATATCAGTCACTGTGCCTTCCGTGTAGTTCGTACTTCTCCTTTCTTCCTGAATCTTCGATTTCTTCTCTAACCAAGGGTCAACAATCATTGATATTCTAGCAGAAATATGTGGACCCCTCATCAACACTGAGTGTATCGATAGTGCTCTCCTTTTTCCTCCAACTCAAATCCTTCTCACTACACCCATTTTTCAAGTTCCTATAATTCCCAATGATTATGCATTCCATACCTGACTGACCACATTCCATGCATGATGACTAACTACCTACCTTTCTTAATCTACATTATGTTGCAGTCATAATTAAGTATGTTTTTGTCGCCAACAATTTTCATTACACATACCATGCCAGGATGCACGTTTTGTTCCTTATTGATTTTATGAATAACCATGATTATGAAAGTTTCATCTATCATCAGGTGGGTTGATTGTAGAATATAGAAGACTCGCACTGCCTTTGAATTGCATCTCAGAGGAGAATCAGTCCTCCTAGCTCCTAAATGCTGTTAAGCGCTCCAAACGTCAATTAGTTGTTTTTGTGGGATTATATTTTTTAGCCACTACCATAGGACTTCATCTCCAATGGATGAATTAATATCTTGTATAACATAGATAACACAGGAACTGGCAGAATGGAATTTGAGCAAATAAGCAGTGAGAACGGGGTCCAAAATTTCATTAAAAAATGTCTTTGCTCGTAATTTTGGGTACTGGTCAAAGTGGATTTTTCACTCCTAAAAAAAGATAGATGTATGTTTTATGGGATTACAATTCCAACACCATTGATGAAATAAAAATTTGAGTTCCATAAGTGTCATAAAGATCACCAAGAATTTCCTATCAAGCAAGCCTCGTTAATTGTGACCTTCATTAAAAATGAATCTCCTCAAATGATTGAATTAAGTTGTAAGGTCTCTCACTAGAATCCCCTCCTTGTGCCCTCTACATTGCAAAAAAAAATTCCTCAATCAGACATTGTATGAGAAAGTTATGGAATTTTGAACTCAAGCTCTTGTTGTTTCTTGCTGGTAAAAATGACACTTCGAAATTTTTCGATTTATCTTCCTATAGAGAGTTTGTGCTTAAATTTTCGATACAGAGGAGAGTTAGTGCTTAAATTGTCGATACAGAGGATATATATTTCTCAAATTACCGATACACATGAGATTTTGTGCTCATCATGTTGATACAGAGGAGAGTTTGTTCTTAACTTGCCAACACAGAGGACAGTATGTGCTCATCGTGCCGATATAGAGGAGATTCCATGCTCATAGTGTGGATACATAGGAGAGTTCATGCTCACCGTGCCGATACTAAGGAGATTTTGTGATTAACTTGCCGATACCGAGGAGACATCATGCACATCATGCTAATAGAGAGGAGAGTTCGTGCTCATCATGCTGATATATAGGAGAGTTTGTGCTTGGCTTGTCGATACTGAGGAGAGTTCATGCTCATCATGCCGATACAGAGGAGAGTTTGTGCTTAACTTGTCAATACAGAGGAGAGTTCGTGCTCATTGTGTTGATACATAGGAGAGTATGTGCTTAATTGTATGATACATGGGAGAATTTGTGCTTAACTTGTCGATACAAAGGACAATTTGTACTCATCATGTCGATACAAAGGAGAGTTTGTTCTCATCGTGCCGATACAGAGGAGAGTTCATGCTTAACTTGCCAATATAAGGGAGAGTTTTTTCTCATCATGCCGATACAAAGGAGATTTTTTGCTTAACTTTCCAATACATAGGAGAGTTTTTGCTCATCGTGCAGATATAGAGGAGAATTTGTGATTAACTTGTCGACACAAGAGTAGGATCGTGCAAAACTGTCTTTCATATTTTGGTCGTAAATTTTGACTCCGATGTTTGTTTCATGTATTCCTTATATCATTGGAAAGGTTTTTCCAAGATCTACAAATTCACTATTATATTATTTTATAGGTTCCTCACCAATGGTTCACGTTTTTAGGATTAAGATCTATCACATTTGCAAAAGCCACGAAGAACACAACACTTCGACCAAGAGTAGAGGAGCCAGGAACCGAACTCAGGGAAGCATATATGAACTCTCACTTAGATAATGTTTCATTTCTATAGGTTCACATGTGTGGTTTTGAAATTTTATATTTCAATATTATTCTATGGTCACTTATCTATTGTGTGTCGAATGGTGCCAGGTACCAATGCTAAAGGAATGTCATACTTAGAAATTATAATAGGTAGCATGTGAGGGGAGAAAATCATGATGGAAAAATAGCTACACATCAAATCGATCTATCAGTATACAAAAATACCCTCTCAAATACACTCTACTACTAAGGATGATGGAGCAACAACAACAATAATAATTGTCATAGCAGTAGAGGAGAAGTGAAAGGGAATCATACTCAAATAGTCAAAGAAGAATTCTAAATCCCGTGATGGTAGAATATCAAACTCGGAGGGAGAAGAGTATCCCAATGTCCAAAATAGTCATCATAGCGGGTGAGGTGCATTATAGCCAAAATATGTGATGGAAAACTAGCACTAAAAGGAAAATCCAAAATATAACTGCATATAATACATTAAATTATAAACATTTCTGCTATCATTGTTCTCTCATCATTACAAAGAGGATAAGGATAAAAGTTTGTAAATTAAAGTTCATGGGGGGGAGGCAGAAGGCCAAGAGTCAAATTGAATATCAATAAATACAGGGATTGTATTTGAGGAAAGGGATTTTGGCTCTTGTATATTTCATGTACTATTACCAAAACTTTTAATGAGGAGAAGCATGTTCGGCCAAGCTATTTTCTGGAGAACTTTCATTCTTTTGTTGGACATATTGTGGACTATTCCTTTGAATTTTGATCAACATTTGGGTTTTGTAAGAACCTATTTCATATTGTAGACTATTCTCATGTGTGTTTGATGCATTCTTATTTCAGTTCTTCATGGAATATTTGTCTAAGTTCATGGGCACAGAACTGTAAATGATTGTTTAAATGTTAGACTATTATGTGCTTTAAATTATTTATTAGTATTCTTGTCTATGATCCGTGTGAACTATTTCTCAGTCCATCAATAGGAGCATGTATGGTTCTATTTTTTATTTTTGGTTACCTTTTTCGTCTGGACACATGCATTTTAGATTAGTTGCATTTCATTCTTTAGATTAGAAACCTTCATCAGTGGACCAGGCCGCAATCGACAAACCAAAAACTAGAAATGGATAATATGACAGAATATGGATGGGTTCCCTATTCCAAATTGTGAGAGGTCTAATTGGGAATTTGTACCAGGGAAAACCCCTACTGTTGATAAAGGGAATTTTTCCCATGTCAATAACGAGGTATTGGTGTGCCCACTTCCACTCCTTTATCTCCTTCACCAAGAACATCTCAACCCTATTCCCCATGGTTAGAACCACCCCAACTCCCTTACCTTTTATGGTCAACTTGATTATCTCATACCTAAACCAATTGATCAGTGATCCAATATGACATGACCCTACCTGGCCTCCCATTCCTATAAAACTTCCCTCTGACATCCCTAAGTTTGAGGGTAAGTTAGGAGAAGACCCATCCAACCATGTCATGACTTTCCACCTGTGGTGTTCTTCAAACTCCATCATGAAATAATCTGTTAGACATAGGATTTTCCAAAGAACCTTGATGGGTGTCATTGTAAAGTGGTATATTGAAAAACCTAGGAACTCTCATTGTACCTTTGAATCCATTGCTAAGGTTTTTCTCACCTTCTTCCAGTTACCTGTTTTCCATGACCTGGGGATCAAGATCCTTACCTCTTGTTATCAAACCACGACCAATATATCTCAAACCATATCCATGAGTGGCGTGGAAGGTGTGTCTTGTGAAAATCCAAGTTTGAGGACATCTTCTTGAAGTCCCTCCTTGGTCCCATTTCCAAGGATATTTCTATGACATGTCCCTATAGTGAAGAAGATGATATCCATAAGGCCCAACGGTATGACTTGATTTACACCGAATTTGGATACCTTTACACCATCATCCCTAATGCACCCCATTCTCGAGCAGATAACTCAACCATCTAGGGACTTCCCATGTAGCTAATGGTATAATCAACTTTGTCTCTTAGCCATATCCACTGCCTCCTCCACTTGTACCTAGTGGATATTCCCCTCCTTATGGTGGGTACCCCACTCCTTATGGATACATGACCCCACATCAATACTTTTCACGTGCGTCATCTCAGATGAGCTCCAATACTTCTTACCATACCCCTCACGCCCATTCAAATCATCATGGGCATGGTATCCCTTGTGGTAACCTTTCTTGTAGAACTACCACCAATCCTTATTATACTTTTCATGGTCCACCACCAGTTGCACCTGCCCCTCCTATATTTGTTCCCCCTTTCCATGCTATTCTTCCTACACCTCCTCCCTAATTTCAAGTGTATACGCAACATAATGCTCCCCGTCCCCCACACCAACCTAAGAATAATAAAAAAAGGAAACAGAAGAAAAATAAACAGAACCAAGGGCCCCAAGGAGTTCAGAATCCCACCCCTAACACTAGGGGAAAACAACCCAATCCCAACCAAATATAAGTAGTCAACCCACCACCCAAATAAGGGAAGAACCAACCCCTATGCACCAATAACCCTTGTTCTTGTGGTTTCTACGAGAATTACACACATGAATTCCCTCTCCTACCCCAGATGTGATGAGAATGGGAAGAAGTTGAGGCTTCTCAGAGAGATAGTATTCAACCCACTCCTCTCTCCTCGTCACAACCTGTTGTGTTGAAAACCCCTTTCCTATCCCAAGGGTTGGTGTCTACTTTTGGTCCCCCTTCTTCTACCTTTTCCCATGTTCCCCTCCCTTCTGGTAATGGCACTTACCAAATTATTCTTTTAGATTAAAATAACATTAATATCACTATTTGATCTTTCCAGTACGGTCTACCCCCCAAGCACAATCAACAACCCCCCCTAATCCTCCCTTGACGCAGCCTCCTAACCCACAGGTCAAAAGTCCACGTACATATGATCGTTCTTCTTCTACAGCCCGAAGATCTCTCGGCAATTGGCTCTTCTATTTTCCTTTTGGGAAAATCTGCACCCACAGCAAAACCTCGTGGAATTCCCCCTTCGCGTTTCGGGAGATCGGACTTCGCGATTTCGTGAATCCTATAATCAAGTGTCTTACTCCTCAGACCCCCAAAACCCAAATTACCGAACTCTAATGTTCAGTCGCCAAAATAAATCAACAGTTGTGATTCCCTACTTGATCCAACGGTCAGCACGTTTTTCGCGTATCGGAAGTTCAAGACTCTCGATGCCAAAATCTCTTGTCGATGCAAACCCCGAATTCCCAAATCCCGATATCAATTTCGGCTATTCGTCTTTCGTGAGTTCGCGAGTTGCGATGGCATGCAACTCTACTCCACGACCTATGAAATCCTGACTTTCTATTTCCTGAAAACCCCGAAATGTCAAACTCCGACATGATTTTCGGCGCTGGCCCACAACTAGACTTTCCACCTTTTCGGGACTTTGCACTTCATGATTTCGCGAGTCTTGATACAAGGCTTTCAGTCTCCCAACTCCCAAAACCCCGAAATGAAAATCCATGCCCAAATCCAACGACTCATGTTGGCTTGGATCTACGGCTCTGCCTCTCCTCAACTTGAACCCTTTAAAAACACTCGTCGTAACTCCCCTGCTACTCTGCGAGATCTGACAGCTTGTGGGACTTCGCGAATTCTCCACGGAGAATTCCAACCGTCCGTTCCTCTTCCTTCTCAAGGACTTCTGCAACTTTTTACCAAAGTGTTTTTCAACAGTACTTAACCGCCTACGACACAAACTTGTGACGCCTTCTCAATGCTCCAATGCACCAACTTCCTGTGCTCCTCTTTGACAATTTCAAAGGATTTATCCTTCCTGAGATTTTTCCAACTCCAAGTCTTAAAGAAGACACCTACACGCATTCCTTGCGGAAAATTCCTCATCTACTCCAAGGAATTGAAGTCCTTCGACTCTGCGCACTCCCTGAAGCAGTAGTCCTTCAACAATTTCTCAGGTTCGCAAACTCTGAGACTTTACTCGGCCTGCGCACACTTCGCACGGCTCCTATGCCTAACTGCACTTCTGAGGGAATGAGAACAAAAGTTATCTTATCTGAGCTTTCAGAGACAAACCTCTGAACCCTTTTTCAACGCACTCCTTGCAAACATTTCAACTGCACTCCTTGCAGGAACTCTTGCTCAGATAGAGAAACAATTGAAACTCATCTCCCTTATTCTCTCTCTCTCTCTTTGTTAGATTTCAGACATTTAACAAGAAATCATACACACATAGCATAAACAACAAATGCATGACAGAAAGAGTAAAACATCCATGAGCATAACGTTCAATAATGCATACACAGAGAATATTTGAACACCATGAGTCTGAATCAAATCCCTTTTTGTATTAATCCAGAACTTTTGTACATGGAACTCATCTACATAGCTCTCTGCTTCTTCTCTTCTATGCTCTATGCTCTCAATTGACATAATCATTCCTGTTACGATACACAATGAGGGTGTCTATATCTCGTTTCCCTCTTTCATTCTAAGTTGTCTAATCCACGCATTAAATTCTATCTACTTGCATTAACTATTATAAATGCATTCTACCTACTAAGGACAAGAGAGGATCGCTCAAGGTCTGTTTATATTATACAAGTGTCCCCTCCATTTAATGATCTCATTGTCATTACATAATATTTTCAAATTTTGCGTTGGGTTCTTTTCCAGCTGTCTTTTATCTCTGCGCTGGCTCTCTTGAGATGCTCTTGCATCATACTCCCTTGCTTGAAAATTTTCATGGGCTCCTATCCATGAGCTCGCACACGGTCTGTCCATGCTTCTGGATCTCTGCTTCATTTTCCCAGCTGGCATATTCAACTAGATGGCCCTTCCATTTGACCAAATACTCAAAGTATTGCTTTCACCTAGTCTTCTTGCTGACCCTTTTGTCCAGTATGCACTCCATCTGTGGCTTTTTTGCAACTGGCACCTGCTTTCGCCAATGAACCTCTAGTTGTTCATTTCTTTCTTCTGCTTCCTCAGCTTTATATGGGTACAAGTCTGAGACATTGAATATCAGATAAATTCCGATCCCATTGGGTAATTCAATCTCGTAAGCATTTGCCCCAAATTTCTTCAAGACCTTGCATGGTCCGATCTTCTTCATTTTCAGTTTATTATATGTTCCTCTCGGGAACCTTTCCTTTCTCAAATGTGCGAGGATCAAATCGCCAACTTCAAATTGAAGTTGTCTCCTGTGTTGATCTTCTCTCCACTTATATTCCTGGCTCGAACTTTGCAATCATTCCTTCACCTAGTTGTGAAGTTCCTTCATCGCCTCTGCGAAATCTTCTGCACTAGCGCTCCTAGTCGCAGTCTGTTTTGAATCTCTCATCTCAAAAACTCCTCTCGGATGCATGCCATAGATGATTTGAAACAGACTCTATCCCGTGCTTCTGTTAACCGAGTCATTATAAGCAAACTCCACCTCTGGTAATATGTTATCCCACTGATTGTGGTGTTCTGTCACCAAGCTTCTCAGCAAGTACTCCAGACTCATGTTCACCGCTTATGTTTGTCCATCCGTCTGAGGATGATAAGTTGAACTAAATGACAATTTTGTTCCCATCTTCTTCCATAAGGTTCTCCAGAAGTGTCCTACAAACTTAGTGTCTCGATCCAAAACTATGCTTCTTGGTAAGCCATGAAGTCGAATGACTTCTTTGAAAAACAGATTCGCAATGTGAGTTGCATCACTAGTTTTCTGGCATGGAATAAAATGTGCCATTTTGAAAAGTCTATCCACCACCAAAAAGATTGAGTCAAAGCCTCTTTGTGTTCTTGGAAACCCCAATATGAAGTCCATGCTGACTGCATCCCACGACCTCTTAGGTATGGGTAATGGTTGATAAAAACCTACATTCTGCCTCTTTCCTTTTGAATGTTGACAAATTCTACATCTATCCACAAATATTTTGACGTCTTCTCGCATTCCTGGCCAAAAATATGATTCATTCAACTTTGCAAACGTATTTTCATGACCGAAATGCCCGGCCAACCCTCCACTATGTTTTTCCTTCAGCAAATTCTCCCTCGTGGAGCTTTTTGGAATACAAAGTTGATTACCTTTAAACAGTAATCCTTCCTGGATCATGTATTCTACCCATTGGATTCTATCTCTGAGAATTGGATTCTTAGTTGCTTCGTACGCCTCTTTAAAATCTGGATCAGCTCTGTACATGTCCCTGAGATCATCAAAACCCAATGTTTTGACTTTGAACTCCTGCAATAGCAAACACTTCCTGCTCAAAGCATCAGCAACTTTGTTAACAGTACCAGAAATATGTTTAATTACAAAAGTGAAATTTTGCATATATTCGACCCATTTTACATGTCTTTGATTCAACTTTTCCTGTTGAGTCACAAATTGCAATGCATGATTGTCACTGTATAAGAAAAACTCCTTCAGGATCAAGTAATGTCTCCATTTCTTCAATGCCTAAATAATAGAATAGAACTCCTTGTCATACGTGGAGTATTTGATTTTCGCTTCGTTTAGCTTCTCGCTGAAGTATGCTATCGGCCTGTCTTCTTGACTCAATACTGCCCCTATTGCAAATCCACTTGCATCGCATTTCAATTGAAATGTATTTTGGAAATCAGGCAACACCAGAATTGGTTGTTCCGTGATCTTCCTTTTCAACAAATTGAAACTCTTCTCAGCCTCTTCTGTCCAGTGAAAAGATTTGTGTCTCTTCTTCACTGTGTCCATCATCGGTGCACTAATTCCACTGAAATTCTTGATGAACTTTCGGTAGAAACTAGCCAATTAGTGAAAACTTCTCACCTCAAAGATATTCTTTGGTGACGGCCAATTCTTGATTACCTCCACCTTATCCAGATCCATCCTCAACTTATCTACAGAAATAACAAACCCCAAATAAATGAGCTTTGTCTTCATGAACGAGGATTTTTTCATGTTTATCAGTAGCTTCTCCTAATGTAACCTCTTCATTACTGTAGACAAATGTTTCCGATGTTCAGCTTCTGTTTTGCTAAAAATCAATATATCATCAAGGTATACAATAACAAATTTTCCGATGAAATCCTTGAGGACTTCATTCATCAACCTCATGAAAGTACTCAGCGCATTTTTTAAACAAAACGGCATGACAAGCCATTCGTATAACCCTTCATTGGTTTTGAATGTTTTCTTCCATTCGTCGCCTTCCCTCATGCAAATCTGGTGATAACCGCTTTTCAAATCAATCTTCGAAAAATATTTTTCTCCACTCAAGAAATCCATCAAATCATCCATCCTTGGCAATGGAAATATGTACTGATGGTTATCTTGTTGATTTCCCTTGAGTCAGTACACATCCTCCAGCCTTCGTCTTTCTTCGGGCTGAGTACTGTCGGAACATCACACAGACTCAAGCTTTCTCTGACCAAACCTTTGTCCAACAAATCCTGGACTTGTCTTTTGACCTCTTCATTCTCCTGCAGCGTCAATCTGTACGCTGCTTTGTTTGGCAAACTAGCTCCAGGTATGAGATCAATATGATGACTCACACTTCTGATCGGTGGCAACGAATGAGGTAGTTCGTCCACTACTATGTCAGCGAACTCTTCCAGCAGTTCTTGAACCTCTTCTGGTAAATCATCTACCCTTGTGTTGGTTAAAACAATATTTGGTTTCCTGACCACAATGAATTGAGGTTTCTCCTTCTTCTTAACCTTTGTAAGAAGTTCCTTCCCACTCATAAGAAGTACAGTGTTGCTTACTTCAGGTTTCACCTCCTTATCTTTGATTGGAAGCAACATGTGAGTTCTCCCATTCTTCTCTAGGGTGTATGTGTTCATTCTCCCGTCATGAATCACATTCCTATCATACTGCCATGGTCTACCCAACAATAGATGACAAACATCCATAGGGATATCACACCAGATCTTATCATTATATCCTCCTATCTTAAATTCAACTAAACATTGTTTAGTGACAGTTCCCTGATGTCCTTTTTGTAGCCATGAAACTCTGTATGGGCTTGGATGATCAATCGTCTCCAGCTCTATTTTTTCTACCATCTCTGTTGAAACGAGATTATCCGTGCTACCACTGTCCATAATGACTTTGCATACCCTGTCCTTGGTCTTGCAAGCAGTCCGAAAAAGTCTATTTCTTTGGACTGAACTCTCCACCTCTTCATCTGGTGTCAAAAGAGTTTTTCGCATCATTAGCGATCTTTCACCTTCAACATCCTCTGCCTCAATATTCTGCCTTTGAGCTTCGGCAATGTGAGCCTCTCCTTCCTCTCTCTTCTTGTCTGGACATTCATAAGACTTGTGTCTAGCCTTCCCGCATGTGAAGCATGTTATTACTCCACCTCTTCCTCTTCCTCTACATCTAGTACGAGGAAACATGTTGGTATCAGCATACTCTCCTCTCTGATCAACATACTGCCCTCGTTGTCCAGCGTATTGTCCTCGCTGTGAGATTCCACCTCTCTCAATCCAAGGTTGGGGTTTCTTCCATTCTTCTTTAGGCTTCTGATTTCTATCTTGGACGACTGATTTTCCCCTGGGCTGACTTCTTCCTCGACCTCTTTGACCCTGCTTTCGGCTCATCTTCTCTTCCGCCTTTAGAGCCATTTGATAAGCATCTTCCACCGTTCGGATGGTCAACATAATCATCTCATCCTGAATTTTGTATCTCAGGCCATTCATATACATGGCAACCTTTTCATTAGTACTTTCACGATGACCTGCTATGATGTTCAACCTGTAGAAATCTTCAGTGTACTCCTTCACTGTTGTCGAGCTGCAGATATACCATGTAAATCAACATTTAATTGTCAACACAGGAAGGTAGACTTAGAGGAACCAGCACAAGAAATGCATGGCTGAAGAGGGGGTTTAAAGAATGCCAAACTAGTCCCTGAACTGTTAAAAGAACCTTGCTGAAAGAAGCTACTGTACTCTACTCTGTTCTGCACGTGTTTGCACTACTCTGTACTACTTGGTACTAACTGGTACTGTTCTGTATATGCATGTAAAAGATAAACCCTCTACTGTAATCAAAATCCTCTACTGTAATCAAGGAAAACTTCTCTATCTCATGAGATATCCAGGCTAGTTCCTGAATGTTAAGCAATCTGAACTAAAAATGAAATCAATGGCTGAAAAAGGTAATGTCTAAACTGGAATCTTGAAACGCTAAACCCTCTGTTGCAATCAAATGAAATTCTACTTCTATGCTATTAAACCCATGAGAAGACTGGCAATGTAGATTGGGGTCGAATCTTTTCTGAAAAGTAATGGATGAAATCTACTGTAAATACAAT
>JZKD02S1369266.1:584270-596769 GCA_000966675.3 Picea glauca
TCTTTGAAAATCACTCATTTGTAGATTGACCTCCATGATCCTTCTTTGACCTACAAAAACTCGCATTTTGCTTGCAACACAAGGTGAGATTATGGATGAAAATAGATATGATGACTTTCTTCCTCCAATAAACATCAAAATGATTGCATATAAAACAAATCTCTTAAAGGATTCATTGAAAAATTTTCATTGTTACCTACTAAGGAGTGGTGCCCAACCTAGACTACTCGACAATAATTCGATTATAAATTCTTTGTCTGATGTCTGATCAGAGTGATTCCAAAGCCGAATTAAAGTATATTCATAGGGCTATCTCTAGTACAAACACGTTTGGAAATTGGTTTGAAATGATAAAAATGCCGAGCAACATGTTGTAGTACATCTCTATTCTTTATTTCCAACCTTGACCAACAGTCATGGCATTTTTGGCATAACTTTGTGTTTGATGATAGATTGACTTGATTCCAATTGGAGATGAAAGTAGATTCATGTAAAAACAAGTTTTGCAAACTTGAAGAATTGATGGGTCAAATATACCAAAGAATGACGTAGGAAACATAGGTGTATCGGTGCAAGATAGGGAATTAGTAATTAGGGAATAACTTTCTCGTACGATATCAGAATTAGATGATTAGGTTGAAACTAAATTCATAGGAGGATACACCCTAGAAACAAGTTTTTAAATATCTATCCATTTACTTACTGAAATTTCACTGCCTGAATTCTATCCTTGGTGAGATTAGTGATCCTAGATGCCACAAGAGTCTGATCAACAAGTTGTTTCTTCCAAGTGATGATTTAGGTTTATGTGAATTTTTATAGGTGTAAAATTTTCAATGTAATGCACCCATATGCCAAAAATTGCAAATTCTCAGCTCCTAAGTTGCGTGATATGACCCTCGCAAGATCCTATGGTTATACCTAAAGCAAGAATACAATCAAATATCTAATTCAAACGTGATATAATGATAATGGGATCTTGACATAATCATCATGGGAACACGAAGTGTCACGTTATCTCTGGGATTGATATAATGAGAGCCTGACATAACCATCGCGAGAGCCAAAGAGTGTATCACTATTCGTGAAACAACTTCCACATTTTTTCTCATGGCATTAAGATTCGTGTATAATGATGGTTTAAATAGTTGATCAAGGAACACAACCATCATAAAAAAATTGAGTAGTGTGCAGTTGTCAATATGCTAGGATCAAAGAGTCAAGGTGTAGGGCTGAGGTAATCATTGAATTTTTGTAGGTGTGTTTTTCTCAATGTGATTCTCTTCTCCACCAAAAATTTGTCCTAGATCATAATTTGCAAGATGTGATTAATTTGTTATAAGCCAAAATGTGAATGTGCATGCCTAGGACATCAAGAATTGAGTTTCAAAGCTATGAGAGGTCTTCCAAGCTTCATGAATTCACAATCAAAAGCATACATCCTTAAAATTTAATGAAATGGTTAGAGGTTATTTGTTATAGCATCGAGTTCAAGTGTGGTATGAGATGATGAGATCCTGAGATAACCATCGTGGGAATCCAAGTCCACAGAGTGTCTCATCATCTAAATTACAAAATTGATATAGTCCGAGTTTTCCACACTTGTCCTTGAAAACTTAGATGTTCTTCAATGCATTCCAAATAAAAGTGATGGAAGGCTTATGAATTTCAGAATGCATACCTTCTTCAAATAACCTCTCCTTGATTTTTCTTCTAGTGGAATACCTCTTCCTCCTTCCAAGCTTCCTGCAAAAGGGATTAGTACCATGGGTGGCTCTTACAACGCCACAAAATAAAATATTATTAACTTAACTCATGCATCCTATGATGATTTTAATGCACAACATCCTGAGCAAGGGATACCAGAGGGGTAGTTGACATTTCCCTAAAGTTCCCTTTAGCTTGGTATTGCTCCTACAATGATCCTAACAAAAAAGTCTTAATTCCCTAAGTGCCTCCTTAACAACGACGCCAAAATAACGAGGTGTAAATATGATTCCCAATTATTTGGTGTCACTCTACACTCTTTCACTTAATTTGTCAACCCGAGGTTCAGTTTATACTTGCGATGCACCCAATGCAGTATACACAAAAGAGAACTTTCACCAAGCTATCGGAAAAGACCAACTAAAATAAACTATGCATAAATCAAAGGAAAGCATAAAAAGATGAAGTCACAGTGTTGTAACCCCCAACCCAGCTGGTAGTACCTCTTAGAGTAAGATCTATGAGCTCTCATAACCTTACACCCTCGTGTGTTCACCTAATGGGGTCACAGATAAAGTAATTTTGTAGCACACCAAAGCAAAGCAAAGAAAACTATCTATTTCACTTTAACTCACACATTAAAATATTAGAAATGAAACTATTACTTGATTAATATGCCATGACTAGATTAACAAATCATATAATTCTCCAGTTTACAACTTTGTTAATGATATTCCAAATATTGTTACAGATAAGGAATGCAAACACACATTTGACATATATTATTAATATAAGCAAACACTGATCAGGAAATTAATAATCTGCATAAATCTAAGTCCTAGCACATCCTACTCATCATTCTGCAGCTTGACACAGGTGGCCATTATGCAGCATGTGTCCAATCTACAACATTTAACTCAAAAGGAAATTAACATAAACTAACTACTATTTAGAAACTAATAACTAATAGCTATACGCTGAAAATTAAATAGCATAGAGTCGTACCTGTGAGTGGGACCAAGCTCACAGGCAGGTTTGTGTTCACAACGAATAATTCACCAGTACAAAATTAGATTACTACTCCACACATGAACAACAGTACTATATTAAATCAACAAAGTAACCAAAGTCTGGAACAACTCAGTCTTTCTCACTATCACTCGTACTAGGCATCCCTTTCTCTTATGAGAGCACACATATTTATACAATAAAAGGGGGTCTTGCACTCTAAACATGTAGCAACAACCTCCCCCTATTATGTTGCTAAGTGGTTTAACAAACTCTAAAAATAAACTAAATTGTTGTCCTCTGATTGGTTGCCAATATGATCCATCAATCAACCAATGAGAACATAGATGCCTTCAGTTATGCGCCCAAGTGGTTATGTTGCACGTGCAAAGGTGTTTTGTATGCTAGCTGCTAAGCTCACAAATGTACGCTAAAGGTAAAGTATATTATAAATCTTTTATATATAGCTTCTTGCCAATATCATGTGCAAATTAGACTTGGAATCTTCACACATTGGATGCCTTTGATATCATGATTTGTCTGGCTCCACATGCCTGATATTTCAACCAATGAATTATCCATCATTTCCAGATTCCATGGCTTATTAGTTAGATATCTCGTGCATGTGTACCAGTTCCTATTTTTAGACTATCAGGCTGATTTGAAAACATGAGAACCTCACAATTATAGTAGCCATCACAATGAATTAAGTATGTGAAACTTTAAAGGAGAATCCTATAACAATTTGTCCACATTTGAGTTGTCACTTCAAAAGTAAATATAGAACACGCTACTTCCCCTAATGTTAATCAGAAATCCAAAGAAATATTAAGAAATGCAATTGGAAAATCACCTCAAGCCTAAATCCTGCATATGAGAATGAAAAATGGATAAGACAAGGTTATAGGTAAATGATAAGGGGTTAAAAAGAAGGAAAAGAGGATGTCAAATGATGGTAATTTTTTGGCTCATCAAAGATGCATCTTTTGAACCTCCAAATAAGGCAACCAATCACAACGATAATTAATATCACCACTCAAAAAGGGACAAAATGACATAAAAAAATTGTTGTAGATGTTGTAAGAATTGGACTCTAGGGCATATATGTGAAGACCCATCATTATATTAATTTAAAATAATGGATGGAAGGGAGGTATGAGTCTCAAACCTAGAAATGAAATTACCATAAGCTACAATTCAGAATCCAATGACAAAACACCATTAAAAGTGTCATTAGCATTAGTCTCATGCATACCACAAAATAAGAATGAATATAAGGTCCTCCAAAAAGAAACTACTTCTCGAAAAGAACAAATTACAAAGTATATTTCACCTCATGTAAGGGAGGTCAATAAGACCCAAGATCTAATGAGAAAGGGGCAAGAAACATAGTTAAGCACCCAAATAGGGAGTGTTTATTCCATGCAATGTGTGCATTGTGCATGTCAAATGAGATTGCTAGAACCTCATCAATAAACAGGTTTATGGTTTGTCCCTAAGACCCCAAAAGGTGGAAGTGCGATAACCATTAAATTGATTAACCATAAATGAAGCAGTCTCAAAGGTCCAACAAACACCTCAAGTTGAGTTTACATTACATATTCTCACATCCTCTCTTAAACACAACTTGGAGGACTTATGAAGGTGGAATTATCTCAAAACTGCCCCTTAATGACAACGTCATGCAACAAACATCATTATTGCCACCTGTCATATCAATATTCTAGAGATATTACATCTCCCGACATCCCTTGTTTTTTTTTTCAGTAGAAAAATTACTCATAAAATTATATTAATATAATGTTTACATCTTCAAAAAAAGATAAAAAACAATACAATTCTGCATTGGTCCTTCTCCACAATAAACCTCCCAAAAAAAGACTTTCAAGACTATCTCTATCATCTGACTTTTTAACCAATCGAAAAAGGTCAATACAAAAACTGCTCGAAGATCATACCATGTTCGAGGAACAACAAATAAAAAAACATTCACTCAGTCTGAAAACCAAAAACAAAAATTAGAACATCCCTTGCTTAACACAACTGGACTAACACTACTAGATTTGGTTATAAACTTTGACATTGAACTGACATTGTTATTCGGAAAAATGTTTGAAAAAAATTATATTTTAACACAAATTCGGTGAGTCGATATTTTGACATCAATTCGGAGGCATTGGTCAGACGTCAATTTACTGACACCTTGCCAATCCATGTGGTAGCTTCTTCATGATCTCAATTTTTTTAATTTATGTCGTAATTCCAAAGTACCATTAACATCGAAGGTATAACAAGGATGTCAGCCAAGCATTGATGGACCGACACCAAACTGACGACTTTGTTATACCACCAATGCCAAGGATGTCAATGTGATGTTAGAAAATTTACATATAACTTTGATGTTATGTCGATATTCCAATGTCCAAGGCCATATATATATATATATGGAAAACAACCTACTTCAATTTTGATCTTTAGTTTGAGTCATCTTAGTCTCAAGAGGAACAATAGTGTAGCTGCCGCAACTATGAACCCCAATAAAGTTGATATATCAAATTGTACTTCCACTTGTTGTTGATATGTATAATGACTAGCGTGCAAGCCAACAAGTGTAGCATTAAACATTTAAGACATATTTCTTAAAAAAAAACATAATATGCCCCTATATAGATATGGAAATTAACATACATTGCTCATTTTCATTCCATGATGTTTGGCGTGTTGCTCCATGAAAGGCCAATCTAAGAAATCTCCATTATATGTCACATAAATCCTAGGCTTCAATTCTTGCATGCGATTGAACTGCCGCCTATGAAGTTCTTTGTAGAAAATATAGCAAATTAACTGCCGCCTATGAAGTTCTTTGTAGAAAATATAGCAAACTTCTAAGGGATCAAGATCGATAAAAAAATTTAGCATGATAGTGTTAGGGACAATAAGTAAATGCCAAATCTACCTCATTTAACACATTTGGTACTTTGAAGTTTCCTTCAAATTCAAGGAGTTGGAAAACTAAAAAAGAGCGGTGATGTCCATAACAATCAATGCAACATCAAGTTGAAAAAATAAAAATATATGTCATTTACAAACAAAAATGTATATGTCATTTACAAACAAAAATAGGTTTGGTCTAGTGGTATACACCAAAGAAGGATGTAGATCACCTATTCAATCATTTACTTTCTGTTGTATTGGCAGAAGGACCCGCTTATTTTGGAAGAATCAATTTTTGTATAATCAGAACCTTTGCCACCAAAATCTAGACCATAATCTAAATCTAAACCATAATCTAGCTCAATTGTAGAACTTACTATAAAAAGGTTAGAGAGGGGTCTTGATGAAAATAATGTCAATACAACCTATCATGTGCGTACTGACCAAAATCTAGGTTAATCATGGATTTCACTAAGTTGAAATTAACAACAGTGAAATATGTAAGGAATATAGGACCTCTATAAAACAAATTAAAAAATTAAGAATAGACTGCTTCATGGAGCTATATAGACTTTTACAGTCATGAGGCCACTCAGTGGCTTACAGAACAAAAAACAAAGTACCATCTAAAACATGCAGAAGTTTCCAAAAGATTACTTGAGTTTGTCAATATATCTACACTTGCAGCATAGTCCAACTGAAAGAGACTATCTCCTACTCCTGGATATTTATCACTTGATACACCTAGATTGAGTGTAAATACTAAAAAGCATTTGCAGAGCTTAGAAGGATATTGTTAATATGTTTCAAAATGGACAAGAAGCTTCAGAATATTTTCAATGGAAACCTAGGATTTCCTGGTGCAAAAGCTAGCCTTCTTCCTTTGAAATTTCACCCTTCGTACAGGAACTTGCATACATTTCCATCCTAATCACATCATTCGATTTTTCCATGACTATTAGTTTCCCTACAATAAACTAATCAATACTTTGAATTTTTCCCAAGACGTTACCTATTTCTCCACTAGAGCAGTATAATTATCTGTTTCCAATTCACACCACTTTCTCTCTCTTACCAGCTTATAGCATAGATGAAAGAATGCCTAAAGCAAAGAATAGTCTAACAAATGGGCATAAGATAGTGACGAGTGCGATTTATAATAAGATAGCCTTGGCCATCCACCACTGTATGAAATCATCATTATCATGTCATACTCAGCATCAGGGAACTTGAAAGGAAGCTTGGTTATCTCTATATCAAAATCACACACACGAACTTCAGCTCGTTGAGAAGATCTGCCCTCTTTTCCAAGGTAACTTTTGAAGAGTCCACTTTAACAGTGTACCATAGTCTACATCTTGCATCTGCAGAAGTGCAAAATCCGTAAATAAGTAAAGAGTGAATGGAGTAAGTTTTTGCCTAAAAGCTCTTAATGCAAAGGCTATTGAATGAGGACTTATGATGTGGAGACAAGCCATTATGCATGACTGAATTGAAAGTGCATGTTTCTATAAACCTCTTGCTTATCATTAAAATAGTATCATATTTGCAATGCAACATTAACCAACCAATGCTGAAAACCAGTATAGTGTATGCAACAGAGTCTAGGTGTGCAAGTGAATCCCACCAAGTTTGTCAACAAGTTTTTAAGGCCAAAAAAATAGCACTATAAACTGCAACCAATCAAACTCTAGATTTTATTTACAAAAACATAATCAAGAAGCATCTCACCATTATCAAAGGAAAATCTAACATGATAAGACACGTCATACTCTCACATTCCAATTATGCAATCCAGATAATTTTGTATCCGTTGCTTGTTATCGCTGCATATAATAAGCACCAAATAAGTATGATGCATATGAAAGCTCAGATTAGTCATGTGAAAATAGCAAGGTAGAGTCAAAATGAGATAGATGAGCTTATATTTTAATCTTTTTCCTATAGTGGTTGCATATAAAACTGCAATTATTATCTATGTTAGCAAGAGTGATTGTTGAAGAATTATTTATTCCCATAAACAGTTTGATGGCTAATTGCACTAGGAGGTGCATTCTACAAACCAAGTGGGATAGATGGCTGGTACTTTGAGTGTATGTGCCTTCATGTGTTTTTGTGTGTGTATTGCTTCATGTTTAAGGGAAACTTAAAATATATTATTATATGTCATAGTGTTTAAATCATAAGCATAAATGGTGCCATTAGATCTGTCTTAACCCAGGTTTTTATCCTTCTTGGCATTTAAGAGGTCTGGGGTTAAGATGGATGTATGTTAGTTCATATGTAGATTGCGGAAATCTATAAAATCAATCCCTTTAGAAGAACTCGAACATATTCAGAGAAATAGACACCACTTAAAACCTAAGTAACAGGACACAACCCCCATAGGTGTTGTGTTTGTATCCTATGTGTCGAACACATGACACTCTAGGACATGTGTCCAACATGTGTTTGGTACGTGTCCTAAAATAGGACACATGACAAACACATGTCGGACATGTGCAATAGACGTATTTGACATGTGTCCATGGAAAAGGAGACTAGTTGGGCCTCTAACAAGACACAGCCCCCAAGGGTGTCGTGTCTGTATCTTGTGAGTCAGACACATGACACGCTAGGACCTGTGTTCGACACATGTTTGGCACGTGTCCTAAAACAGGAGATGTGCCAAACACATGTCAGACATGTTCCCTAGACGTGTCCAGCATGTGTCCATGGAAAAGGAGACCAACGGGGCCTCTAAAAGCATTATTTTCATTTTTTTGTCATGTTCAACTGCAGGGAAGGAACTCTCATGGTCTATTATTATGCTAGTGAAGGGTAAAATCAATATTTGAAAGGATTCCAAGTGCTTTGAAGGTGGATTAGCAAACTAGATTTGTTCCTTTTTCCAACAACAACATTTTTTTTAATTCATTCCACATAAGTCATGGATCAATCAACAAGGGCAGCTGGTAAAGGTCAAAGAAAAGGGAGGAATGCCATTGTTGGTGTCTCCCTCGTCCTTTAGGTTCATCTCTCTCTACTAGTGTTCCATGTAATGTTCCCAGCCCGATCTGATTGGAACATTGTGTTTTTATTGTGTTTTATGTGTTTTCTGGTTGTGGCATTTTGTCAAACACTTTGTTGATGTTAGTCTCTTGAGTTGCGCTGGGGTTTATAGTGATGGTTTTATGTGTGTTTGCAGCCAAAAAATAATGAAGATATAGCAATGGAATATACTCAACAAGATGCAAGATCAACAACACATGAAATAGCCACAAATACCTCAGATCTGATTTATTAATAATATATTTCTGACCTCATGCAAAATGGAGCAGATCTGGAATACATATAAGAGAATAGGGTGTATGGCTGATAAAGCCTCCAAGACACAAGATAGATGAAGATCCAGGCTTCCAAAAGCCTCTCCAAGCTGTAGACCAAAAACCCATATGATCCAACTCAATCCCTAGCTATCATGTGGTGTCCTCTCTATGCATGTTGCACCCCTCCTGGCTGTAGAAGACCAAGAATTCGGCCTCTAAATCCTCTAAGAAAGATACCAAACTATAGATCGGGCCACTAGAAACCCCTTGGCGGAGTTTCCTGTTGATCGAAGGTGTTTAGACCCCTCAGATGAAGAGATCCCCTTTCTACCATGCACCCTCCTCCTGTAGAGTCGTGCCAAGCTCTAATAAATAATATGATAGAGGAATCTCCTCCAAATAGATTGGAAAAGGCGCCCTAAGCCATACAAAGAATACTCAAAAGTCCTTTTGCTCAGAATCCTTCTCCTCTTCCTAGATCGAGCTATTCTCCTCAAGATGGTGCTCCCTCCTGCTGGAAACCCCCTGAAGCTGCGCACTACCTCTCTCTGAACCTGTAACTGCTGCAGAATCCACTTGTAACTGAGATAGAACTGATGTAGAATGGTGAGGGAGGAATCTTTCACCTCCGTGACCAAGCTTGGACCAGGTTGGGTGGAATCTTTCACCACCGAACTGATCTCTAGGGTTTGTTCAGTCAAAACCCTCAAAACCCCCAAGTGCATGGGCTCACGAGCAAGAAGCCAGATCTCAAACTGATAATCAACATAATGAGAGAATAGAGGCCCCTACCTCTCTTTTATACTCCCTGTTCACCTTTTCTCTCTTTTATACTCCATGTTCACCTTTTCTCTCCAAGTGACTTTTACTTTATTTAATTATTATTTAACTAATTAAATCACTTAATTAATTAATTAACCATTTTCCTCTAAAAAGTGATTTATCCATCCTCATGGCTTCTCCGGCCACTGAAAGTCACTTCTCATCATATTATCCTGTAGTGTTTTTCCTCGCGATTCCGATGAGCTATTACACTAAGAGGTTCCTCCAAGTATTATGCCCAATATGACCTGCTTAGTGGATTTAATTAAAATATAATCCATAATAACTCAAAAATATGAAAATCGTCGGAATTCAACGGAACCAAAGCCAAGCTGTGCGGAATGGATCCTGATGATGAAATATGATGAACGATGCAAGTTAGGCCCAATAAAACCCCTCAATAGCTCCTATACTCTCTATCACACCCATCTGGCTACTCTGGTCAGCATAACACTCTGTAATATAATGATGTCCAAAAGTGGGGACATTACATTCCATCTACTACAAGTGGAGTTGCAAGTGTAGCTTCCAATTCTGAAAAAAACTTTGTTGTAGCAAGATAGCATGCTCAAGAAAATAAATGTTCGTTGTGGAAGTATGTAACAAGACAAAAAGGGCCTAGGGAAAAGTTTGTTGGGGGAGGGAATGTACTTTGGACGTGTAATTTCTGCAACATTTAATACAAAAGCACCAACTACAGAGTTAAGGGCCATTTGTTAGCCCTTGACAATGGACTTGCAACATGTAAAGAGGTGAATTCTACCAACGAAAAGAAATGGAAAGAGAGGATAATATTGGCTTGGGGAAGGTGGCAACAACAAGTATGAAAAAAAAAATGAGGATCCTCTTCCATTCTTGACTCTTGAGGAAGCCATTTAGCAGATTTTTGGGTGGGATTGCAATTCAGCCAATAAGAAAGAGACCAGCTCCAAGTGGTGGTCCAATGGACAAGATCTTTCAACGAGAGAGGCGAGAGGAAGTTGGATCTTACCATTGGGTTCTTTTTCTATCTCAATTTCATTTCATTTAATGTTTCACAGTCTCCTTTATTTATTGAGATGTGTCGAGTTCTAGTTGAATGGGCTCCAACCGTGTATATGCCTCCCAGTTCAAAGAAGGTTAGAACCATATTGTTTGTTAAGGAAAAGAAGGAAGTGAATAAAGTCCTAGAGCCTATCAAATCATCATGGTCCTCATACGGTGTCAGTATTGTTTCTAATGGATGGATGGATGCAACATGCCATCCAATCATCAATTTCATGGTGTCTTCCCTGAATGGACCAATCTTCTTGAAAGTAGTGGATGCTCTTGGAAAATACAAGGATGTACAATATATGGGTGAGTTGTTCATTAAAGGATCCAACAAGAAGAAAAACCGGCTAACCTCATCCAAAAACTTTTTCAAGTTCAAGGATGAAGATAACAAGCCATGAGTTCCCTCTTAAAGAATACTTTGTCTAACTATTTTGAAGTGGAGTCACCAGATGACCAAGTTTATCTCAAACAAACAAGAGCACCAAACAAAGCAAAAACAAGAAGGAAAACAAAAAGTTGTTAGATTATTATGTACAACAAGAGATGGACATCATAGATTGCTTCCTCTCCAAAACTTTCAATCAGTCTACAAGGAGAAAGAGGATTGCTCCCTGTAGTATACTTCAAACAATTTTCAGATGGAGTCGCCACTTGGAGAGTAAGCAAAAACAAATAACACAACCCAAGTTAAAAAAATTAGGGAGAAAATTTATTACTTAGTTTTAAAAGAATAAATTAAGTTAAGTCGTTAAGACCAAGGATAAAAGACTTGTCCCCGACAATGGTGCCAAAGATGTTTTGGTCCTTATACACACTTGAAAACGTGGACTAAGTCTCAATCCACTTAGTGTGTCCTCGGAGGCACAATGCCTAAGTTCAAGCCTGTTATCGCTCAGTTTGTAGTCTTGGTCAGGTAGCTTAAAAGTAAAGGTCAAACTGGCGTAACAGGAGCTTCCCCACCCATTGTCACCTCGATGGGGGGCTCTTTCTATTCAGGGTGGCTAATCCCAAGGGATACATCCCTAGGAAACTGGGGTTTTGAAAGGAAAAGGATCAAGAAATTAAGGCTCAAAGATCAAAGTAGGTTTTCCCTTCACAGATTACTGCCAGGAAGATAGTCAAGAATAGAAGCACCTGTTTGCGAGACAAGGCAACAAATAAACTAATACATGCAAATAGTGGTTAATGCTTCAATTGTCAATGACTATCAATATGAAATACACATGAGCATAAATCAAAGTAATTATTGACGAAGTCAATGATTGCAATAAAGGCTATGGCTTATAATATTACTTCTTCAATAAATACAAAATGATAATAGCATTCAATGTACAAAATCAATCCTTGGATTATCACAATGCATTAAATATGCTCACATATAATGTTGTTGCATCAAGCCTACTAGGGGTGACGTCAGCTTTTATTCTAGGTTAGTTTGGTAGGCAAAGAGGTGGGTGTTTTGCAAAATAAGCTAATGAAAATACTCAACACTTCTATGTCTATCAATAGATGACCTAGCTGCAACTTTAATACCAAGCAAGAGTTCAAAAGAGGCAAGATGTCATCATAGAATTAGGGTTAGTAAGTCGCTAGGGTTAGTTAGGGTTTCAAATTTTGGAAGTTTGAAAGGTTGTTCTAACACAATTGACTCAACGTTGGAGTTCTAGACTAGTGCCTTAGGGTAA
>JZKD02S1369266.1:596779-608172 GCA_000966675.3 Picea glauca
CATGTGGCAATCTGTCTATTTGATGCTATTGTTGCTTTAAATGTTTCAAAAATTAAAAAAAAAAAGAATATTTTTGTATTTTTTTAAGTTTGCCGATATATTGCCGATGTTTTGCCGATTTTTACGAAACGTTGTTTTCTAGACCCCGACGATTTTTTCCCCGAAACGATTTTTTCAACACTGCGTACAACAACTATAGGTGAACCATTGATTACAACAACTATGGGTGATACAAGGGGTTCCTCTCCCTCTGAGCAAGAAGGCCATTCAGTCCTTTTTTGACCATATCATCTTCGTGAGGAGGTTCATTCCAAACTTTGCGAAGATAGTAAAGCCCATATCTGATGTGCTAAAAAAGGGACATGACTTAAAGTGGGGTGATGAGGCCCAAGAAGGTGTTTGGAGACATAAAACAGGCTTCGTGTTACACCCCTATTCTTATTAGTCCTGATTGTTATCGCACAGATTGTAGGTTGGGAAAAGCCCGACCCAATCCACAATAGTATGACAACTATGGAAGTAACTACCCACTGTTACCTTAGATAGATACTCCCCTTGCTTTAATGATGATCAATCAGCACAAGGGGGGAATCTCGGTGACCCTAGGGGGATTGAGATGAAAAGTGGAGTAATGGTAAGTGAAACCCCTATAGGTCAAGTTTGAAGTGGAACGATGGATTGGAAAAGGGTCTTGAATGAGGGAAAATGGTTTCCAAAGTGTAATGTACTTGCAAGAGAGTGTTGTATTTGCCCGAGACAAGATAATTTATCGAAATACAAGCCAGATAATCAAGGGGACAAGCAAGTGAAGCTTACTGTCCTAAATTACAGTAGTAAACAAATATATATATATATATATATATATATCAGCAATGATAAGAGTTGTTAACTGCATAATTAACCATTAAAATTGTCAAATATTTATTGGACAATGAATTAGATAATATCCCAATACTTAAGTACAAACTTTGATGGTGAGATAGGGATGCTAAATGAAGTTATCAGTAAATTATAAAAGGAACCCTATGGCTGTAGAAAAAGGTTGCTATAGCAGCAAATTCTACTCAAAGAAATCAGTAAACAACTCGCCCTAAAGATAGCCAATACCAAGTAGATTAACAATAGCAACTTGCCAACTATTTTCAGTGGTAGAAGAGTGAGAGATAAGAGATTAATAAGTAATTTTGAAGCAGCCCTAGTGGCTGTAGCGTAAGTTTATAACAGCAGAAAGAAATCCTTGGCTAAGAAGGACGCCCTAGTGGCTCAAGCAAGCTAATAACATATAGAATTGATTCCAATATAGACAAATGCAATATCTCAACAAATCATGCTTTCCAATGCAATGATTTTGTTTATCCAATGCTATTTCAGATTAGTGTCTAGTCTATTGGGTTTTGGAGTCTTGGTTGTAAGAGTTGGATCCACTACTTCTCTAGGGATGTAAGCCCTTTTACTCCCTAGAGCAAGTAAATCGAACAAGGTAAATCTAGGAGGGTGTAAACCCTTTTACTCCTCCTAGCAACCTTGAAAAATGACTTATCCAATAACAATTAAGATGAACTTGGTGGAGAGTGTATGCCCTTATACTCCTCCAAGGGTTTTAGATAAGAATAACATGAAACAAGAAGAAATTACTAACAAATGCAAAAACTTCCTTACCAATTCCACAAGATAGCAAGATAAAACCCTGATCTACCAAGTAAATTTCATCAACATGCAAAAGACAAGTCTCCAAGAAGGTAGCGCACCACTTAGCTCCACAATAGACAAGCCAAGCATCCACATTGTTACACAAGAGAGAGATATAGATCAAATGACCAAAGAGGGTGAAAATTTCAGCCAAGAATGTTTTGTTCTCAAGTGAGAATCTTATGATAATGAAATGATCTAGGTCTTTTATTTATACAAGACCTCAAAATAAAGTTTGTCCACATAACTTTAGGGTAAAACACAATTAGGGAGGCCAAACTCCTCTAATTTCCCCTTTACAATTCAAAAATTGATTTTACACAAAAAGAAACCCTAAAAAGATGACATCACGCCCCTAAAGGGTGACGTTTTGGCCATTTTGAGCAAGTCATCGAGTCGTTGAAGAAGATGTTCGGCCTCCAAAGGCCACGTGTCAGCGTGCCAAATGTCCTCTTCTACATCAATCATGCCAAGCATCATAAAATATCATCACCATCATCAAACCCTATCCCTAAGTGAGACGTCAAGCCCAAAAATTGTAGCGCATAGCTTCCAAAGGAAAATCGTTAGGAAAAAGAGGGCTAGGTGTCATCCTCCAAGGTGTCCTCTCATGCCTCCAAATGCATTGTTCATCATTTGTCTTGCCCAAAGGTGTGGTTCATGGCATCCATCTATGGGCTTCGTGCCCCAACGAAGGCCCAAGCTAGGCTTGTTCCTTCACCATGTCCATCAAACAAGGTCTTGCAAGGACAAGTGAATTCTCCCTCCAAGGGTTGTTGAGTTTTGTACCTTGGGAGGTGTTCCCCATGTGATTTTGCTCTCCTTAGCACATGTGGGATGGACATTACACTTTGTACCTTGTACTTTTGTCTAATTTCACTTTGACTTAGGAGTTTTAAGTCAAAAGTGAAATTTAGTCATTTTTGGCCTAAAATAACTATTAATTCACAAAGGGGGTGAATTAGAGACATAAAGTTGACTTAGGAAACTTAACCCAAAGTGGGTTATTGATTTAGATATTTTTGGGAGATCTCAACCATCGATTAGATGGGAGATGAGATGATCTCCACCATTCATATCTTAGGTTTCCTTATGGATGTCTAACAAGGGCGCAAAGGGTGAAGGAGAGGTTCATTCTTCTTCTGTTCATTGTGAGAGGAGCACTTGGAGGATGAGCATGAGGTTTGTTGCATGAGGATGCTTGAGCTTGGGCGCTAGCTTTCATGGAGGGAGGCTTGCATCATCTAGCCTTGTTTATTTAGTGGAGAGGTTTCACTTCCGAGGAGGGCACATTGCCAGATTGAGGCGCATCAGTTGTGGGAGGACTTCTAGCCATCAGATTGTAGTGAGATCAGTTGCAGAGGGAGGCCATCCAACAGAGCTTCATTATTGTGGAGGGGTTTTCAGATCTGAGCTCACAGTTAGCTTCTGGAGCAGTTTCAGTGGTTTTGCCAGCTTGTATGTGGGGCGCACCTTCTTGGGGCGCACTTGGAGGCTTTGGGCTTGTATATTAGCTCAGATCGAGTTGCTATTGTATCAGGTTCCATTATATATTGTACTTGTTGTATTCCACCTTCTGCTTTCCTCATATATACATATATATTCCAAATTGGTTTTCCTCAGGGGGTTTTTATCAAGGGTCATGTTGACCAAAAATACTTGTGTACAAAAATGCATGTGTTAGTCTCTTAGATCTGTTTATTTTCAGCTGTAAAGATCTTTAGGTGTGTTGTATTTATTTTGGAATGCATGTACTAATTTTTGGTTACAAAAACTACATGGAAGAGCACCCAAAATCGCAAATATAACCATAACAAATCAACAAGAAGTTCTTGGACTGTTGGCTGTTATAAAACAGCAGCAAATACTTTATTAGACAATTGAAACTTAGAGCCTATCTGTGGTCAAAGACAGACTCAGTAGGCAAGCTTGATAGTACCTGAAAATCTTCAAGGTATCAGAGCTGAGGTGGTTGAAATTTTGAGCAGTTGGGACAGCATTTTGTTGGCTTTCGTATACATCTTCTTGGCAGATTTTTGTGGACAGCCATTGACTCATTCAGTGGTTGTTAAAGGGCAGATTTTTGCAGAGGAAAGTTGGGCAGGTTTTAGCACTTCTCATGAGTCTCTTTTCACACCTTCGCAGTAGGAGTGAGGTTGATTTGACTTGACCTCTTTTCACACCTATTTTGTTAGGAGTGAGGTCAGATTACACCTGTCTCTTTTCACACCTGTGTTGACAGGAGTTAGATAATGTTTTCCTTGGCAGTGTGAGCATCAGTTGGGATTTGCAGTTTGGCAGACATGTCAGCATCTCAGATGCAAGTTGAGGACAGGATAGCAGGGGATAGCAATTGGTTGCCTTGGAAGGCGAGGATGGTCTTCGTCTTAGAGGACCTCGAGCTATGAGACATAGTCGACGTAGCTGTTCCCCCCATTCCTGTCACTGCTCCCATCTTGGTGGCAGAGTTCAGGAAAAGGAACAACAAGGCGAAGAGGACCATTTGTGACGCAGTTCGTGACCATATCATACCCCATTTGACGGGGAAGACTTGTGCATTTGAGATGTGGGCATCTCTATACGAGTTGTATGAGAGCTCCAATGAGAACCGTATTATGGTTCTTCATGACCGACTTCGGGGCATTCACATGCTCAAGGATGAGTTGGTAACTTCATTCCTTGGCCGTTACACTCATATCAAAGACGAGCTGGCAGCCGTTAGAGAGATTGTGAACCCTAACTCTTTGGTGAGGCAAGCTATGAATAGCTTCACCAAACCATGGGGTCCATTTGTACGGGGCATTGTTGCCAGGGAGGTCATGCCTACATGGGAGAGGATGTGGGATGACTTTGTCCAGGAGGAGATTAGGCTTGCAGTCGAGGCTTCTGGACAGCGGCAGCAACAATAGCAGCAGATTGGTCCGGGTGAGGAGGATCTTGCTCTTTGGACAAAGGGCAAGAAGAAGGTCGGCCGCGAGGTCGACAGGGTCCCAAGTTTGGGGCCCAACCACAGGGTTGTGGAGGAGAGAGCAGCAGTGGTCAGGGCAGTGGTCAGAAGAGAGATATGAGAAATTTGTAAGAAGTTCAGGCACTATGCTGGATAGTGTCCGAACAAGAAGAAGAAGAAGGGTGGTACCGTAGCTACAACAGAGGAGGCAGATTTTTAGACACAGTTTCAGAGAGAGTGTGCTTTTCTCGTATGCTGCACTTCAGTTGAGATGGCTCCCAGTGTCTGGTATATTGACAGTGGGGCTTCGAGCCATATGACTGGAGTTCGAGAGGACTTTTATGATCTCAGAGACATTGAGGTCATGATAGAGATTTCTCTTGGAGATGATAGATTGGTCAGAGTTGTTGGGATTGGCACAGTTACCTTTCAGAGAGATAGCATGCCACCTATATTGTTCACGGAGGTTCTTTATGTCTGTGGGATGAAGAAGAATTTGATTTCAGTTTCCACCCTCCAGGATAGAGGTCTTGAGGTGACATTCAGAGGCATCGATGTACTGATTCATCCTTGGGGATCTTCACTAGCCTCAGGACAGGTGAATGGAGTGAGGGATGGGAAACTGTTTAGATTTCTTTTTTAGCCACTTCATGCATTGGCAGCGAGTAGAGACAACAACAGACAATTATGTGAGTTATGGCATCACAGGATGGCCCACCTACATCATGGGGCTCTTGGAGGACTGAGAGAGGTTGTGACCGGAGTGCCACAGATCAACATAGAGCATCAGGATGTTTGCAGAGGGTGTGCGCTTGGTAAGTTTACCAAGGCATCGTTCCCCAGCAGTGACACCAGGTCAGCGGGGATACTGGATTTAGTACACATGAATGTGTGTGGGCCCATGACTCGGAGGTCCTTGAGTGGTTGTGAGTACTATCTCACATTTATTGATGATTACTCGAGGAAGACTTGGATCTATTTCCTGAAGGCCAAGAGTGAGGTCTTCACACGGTTCCAAGAGTTCAGAGCTCCTGTGGAGAACCAATCGGGAAAGAGGATCAAAGTCTTGCGGTCGGATAATGGGGGAGAGTATTCCTCGAGACAGTTTGTAGACTTCTGTGCCTAGCATGGCATTAGAAGACAGATGACCGTACCCTACAACCCCCAATAGAACGGGGTTGCCGAGAGGAAGAACCGGGCCATTACCGGTGCAGCGAGATCCATGCTGCATGATCAGATTTTGCTTTTGTACTTATGGGCAGAGGCATGTGCTACTGCAGTTTACCTGCAGAACAGGAGCCCCCACAGGATATTAGGGAAGATGACTCCTGAGGAGCCCTTCATTGGTAGGAGGCCCGATGTTGAGCACATTAGAATCTTTGGGTGCTTGACTTTCTCTCATGTCCCCTCGGAGAGGAGGACAAAGCTAGACCCCACAACCAAGTAGGGGATTCTAGTTGGATACTCAGAGGTGTCGAAAGCCTATCGCATCTACATTCCGCCACTTAGGAGAGTGGTGGTGAGCAGAGATATCAGATTTGAGGAGGATAGGGATTTTGGGAGATCTCTTGAGTCGAGAGTTGGAGTTGAGGATGATGCAGAGTCGCCGATTGCAGTCTCAGAGGGAGCATAGCCTCAGATATCGAGTACACCAGTATTAGGGGTGACAGGGTCACCATGCACAGCTTCAGGGTCACAGTCAGAGCATGTTCAGTCAGATTGGGCACAGACTTTAGAGGGAGCATAGACTTCAGGATCTCAGAGTGTTGAGACGAGTCCTGAGGTAGTCACTCTTGGGCAGAGAGACCTTACTTCTCCATTGACCACTTCAGGGAAGAGGAGACCTAGATGGTTTCAGGAGACCCTAAAGGAGGCCAAGGAGAATGTAGGGGAGCCCAAGAGCCAGATCAGAGAGAGCAGGCCACCAGTCGGATTTGGAGCATACTTAGCACTTGTGACAAATATCAGGGATACTGAGCCACAGACTTTTGCGCAGGTAGTGGACCATTAGGTTTGGAGAGAGGCCATGGTAGAGGAGTATGACTCCATTGTGTGCAATGATGTCTGGGATGTGGTTCCGAGGCTAGTGGAGAAGTCAACTGTGACTTCCAGGTGGTTGTACAAGACCAAGATGGCTATAGATGGCAACATTGAGAAACACAAGGCCTGTTTTGTGGTGCGAGGCTTCTCACAGATTGAGGGAGTCGATTATGACGAGACTTTCGCACCAGTTGCGAGATACACTTCTATCAGGACTATCATTGCCATAACAACAAAGATGGGTTGGCGCATTCGCCAGATGGATGTGAAAACTGCATTTTTGAATGGATTTATTGAGGAGGAGGTGTACATAGAGCAGCCACAAGGGTTTGAGGTGAGTGACAAGGAGACTCACATGTGTCTTCTGAGGAAGGCACTATATGGTCTGAAGCAAGCTCCCCGAGCTTGGTATTTATGCATTGATACTTATTTTCTTCAGATGGGCTTCGAGAAGAGCGATGCTGATCCGAACCTTTATTTCATCATTAGGGGTGAGGATACTCTCATTCTCATTTTGTATGTGGATGATTTATTCATTACTGGAGCCGAGGATCTCATAGCTGAGTGCAAGCTGGGACTTGCATCAGAATTTGAGATGAGTGATATTCGATTGATGCACTACTTTCTGGGTATGGAGGTATGGTAGGAGGAGGGTCACATATTTCTCGGGCAGGGGAAGTATGCAACATATATTTTGAGTAGGTTTCAGATGGAGGACTGTAGACCCATGTCTACACCTATGATCACCAACTGGAAGAAGTTTAGTGCCTCAGATAGCCAGTTGGTGGATGCCATAGTATACAGGCAGTCGATCGGTTCACTCATGTATCTGGTTAACACCAGACCAGATATATGTTTTTCCATGAACACTCTCAGTCAGTACATGGTTGAGCCGAGGAGTGTTCACATGGTTGGGGCAAAACACTTCTTGAGATATATTGATGGGACAGTGGAATATGGCCTAGACTATGTCAGGGGAGATGGAGTTAGTTTGGTTGGCTACACAGATTCAGACTGGGCAGGATGTGTTGCTAACAGGAAAAGCACCTTAGGGTGCTGCTTCAGTTTGGGGTCAGGACTTGTTTCCTGGTTTAGCCGGAAGCAGAAGTCAGTTGTTTTGAGTTCGACCGAGACAGAGTATATGGCGTCCAGTCAGGCCAGTTGCGAGGCCATTTGGCTTCGTAAGATGCTGGTTGGTTTATTTGGTCAGGAGATGTCACCGACCGTCATTCACTGTGATAATTAGAGTTGCATATAACTCTCTGAGAATCTAGTGTTTCATGACCGGTCGAAGCATATTGAGATTAGGTACCACTTCTTTCGTGACTGGGTTCAGAGAGGGGCAGTTTAGTTGCAATATGTATCTACAGATGACTAGGTTGCAGATATTCTCACCAAGGCCTTGCCACGGGGTAAACATGTCTACTTCAGAGACAAGATGGGCTTGGTGAGGAACACCTTCCTCGGTAAGAGGGAGTGTTGAGTTTTGTACCTTGGGAGGTGTTCCCCATGTGATTTTTCTCTCCTTAGCACATGTGGGATGGACATTACACTTTGTACCTTGTACTTTTGTCTAATTTCACTTTGACTTAGGAGTTTTAAGTCAAAAGTGAAATTTAGTCATTTTTGGCCTAAAATGACTATTAATTCACAAAGGGGGTGAATTAGAGACATAAAGTTGACTTAGGAAACTTAACCCAAAGTGGGTTATTGATTTAGATATTTTTGGGGAGATCTCAACCATCGACTAGATGGGAGATGAGATGATCTCCACCATTCATATCTTAGGTTTCCTTATGGATGTTTAAGAAGGGCACAAAGGGTGAAGGAGAGGTTCATTCTTCTTTTGTTCATTGTGAGGCTTGCATCAACTAGCCTTGTTTATTTAGTGGAGAGGTTTCACTTCTGAGGAGGGTGCATTGCCAGATTGAGGTGCATCAGTTGTGGGAGGACTTCTAGCCATCAAATTGCAGTGAGATCAGTTGCAGAGGGAGGCCATCCAGCAAATCTTCATTCTTGTGGAGGGGTTTTCAGATTTGAGCTCACAGTTAGCTTCTGGAGCAGTTTCAGTGGTTTTGCCAGCTTGTATGTGGGGCACACCTTCCTAGGGCGCACTTGGAAGCTTTGGGCTTGTATATCAGCTCAGATCGAGCTGCTATTGTATTAGGTTCCATTATATATTGTACTTGTTGTATTCCACCTTCTGCTTTCCTCATATATACATATATATTCCAAACTGGTTTTCCCCGGGGGGTTTTATCCAGGGTCATGTTGACCAAAAATACTTGTGTACAAAAATGCATGTGTTAGTCTCTTAGATCTGTTTATTTTCAGCTGTAAATATCTTTAGGTGTGTTGTATTTATTTTGGAATGCATGTACTAATTTCTGGTTACTAAAACTATGTGCAAGAGCACCCAAAATCGCAAATATAACCATAACAAATCAGTAAGAAGTTCTTGTACTATTGGCTATTATAAAATAGCAGCAAATACTTTATCAGAGAGTTGAAACTTAGAGCCTATCTGTGGTCAAAGACAGACCCAGTAGGCAAGCTTGATAGTACCTGAAAATCTTCAAGGGTCTCAAGTCAAATGTAGCATGCCAAGTAAAATCACATTTAATACAAGAGCCACCTAAACATGTGCATCAAAACTACCTTTTCAAATTAAACAAGTGCTCAAAGACCCTATGCATCTTTCCAAGTTTAAGTATGGGAGGGTTTCCATGGTGACCTATTAGGTGAATCATTCCTCAAGTTAGGGAGTGTTTCCTAGGTGGACCCTCTGTAAGCCATGTAAAGAGTGTGAAGTGGATGGAGGTAAAACTTCTGGGCATGGAGTTCATGACATACAAGGGTTCGTATGGTCTCATTTATGGGTGCCTTTGTAGAGGGTGTTCTGCACCTTCGTTTTCAATGCAACCTTTTTCCAAGCCCAATTATTGCCATTAATTAATTAAAGTCCAAAACAATTGGGTACTATAAGACATGGAAAGAAAAGATTACTGCAACGTCACTTGAAGCTAGAGGTACACAAAGTGCCATATGCATGGATAGAAAGGGACACCGCATAAGTGTACACACCTCAACAAGAGAGACATCTATATAATGTAAGTTTGCTTTTGCAGGTCTTCAAATTCTTTTAGGAGAAACGTTTCATTGTTTTCAAGACCTCTTTGGGCGAGCATCTAGAAGGTCATAATTTGGATTTTATCTTTTTCCAGCTACATTTCCCTCTGAGCCTTTAGCCCCTTCTTCCTATGAAATGAGGTACAATCCCTTCTTGGGTTATTACACCCGAAAATCCCAAAAGACGAGGGGATGAAAAGGATGGAGTGTGGAAAGTGACAAGTATGATCGAGAATGGTACAATATCTCATCAAGGAGACCACCCAATAGCAAACCTTTCCCCGAGGATCACCACTTACTAGGACACCAAGTCAACCTCCAAGGTGAAACAAGGCAAAGAGCATAATTTCCAAGCAATCATTCTATAATCAAAAGAAGATTTAATGCAACATATTCAAATGCCTCAAGTATTAAAGTGATACTTACCATAATACTTGACTTGTACCTCATGGAGAAAGACCCACTGTCTTCTGGAAGCAAGTTGATATAGTGAATGCCATCATGGTGAATCAGAGAAGTATGGTGGTGAAGCAAGTCTTCATCTGTGTGTATGGACACTACCAGTCAATCCATCTCTCGGTACTCCATGTCTGCAACCTGAGGGCCTTGAGACATCACCTCCTTTGTTATCCCTAGAAATGGGGGATAACACTGATTATAACAAAGAATTTCAATTGTTTTCTTTTGCATTTGATTTCACTATGGTTGTTGTGGTTTTGCAGAAAAATCACAAAGGAATGGAGCAACTTATTGCATTCATGAGCAGAGTTTTCTAAGGGTCAGAACTGAAATACAAACTTATAGAAAAGAAAGCTTATGCACTGTGTTGACCACCCATTTCAACATGGGGTAAACTCCATGTGCCATGAAGCTATGTACCTGATGGTGCAACCAAGTTGAAGACTTACTGATTCTACAAGGCAATTTTGGCCTCGACACTTTTTTTTGTAACTGAAATTTTTGCTCCTCTGCATGGGATAATAATGTAATGGGTCTGCATGGATCATATTGTAGGTTAGTCACCTAGGAATTTATCATTAGGGAAGTCCTTTCATCGAGTTTTTTTTTTCCTCATGTAATTAATTTGGCCTAACCAACCTTTTAATTACCCTTGAGTTTTTCACTCCCACAATAATCCTCCAAAGTGGTGAAAGGCATTCTAATAATCGAGCCCAATGGGTGACTAGGGTCTACGAATATTGTAAATGACCATGCTAGACATCTCCTAGAGTCTTGTGGAATTTTGTAGAGTCTAAAAAGTTTTTATTTTTATTTTTTAAAATTGCCCAGTTAATGGTAATTTTAATTAAATTTGATGTAAAAACTAGGTCCTTGGGATTTTTGATAGGGGTGTGAGTACTCAAAATAAATGGAATGAGACCCCCTACACCCTTGGACCAAGTTTTATCTCAATTGGACAAGTTTTGCTAGGTCATTGTCCATCAGGAGTCCAAGTCAGTCTTGAGTCAGCAATTTAATTGCTTAATTGACAAAGTCAAAATGTCAATTTTTTGTAAAAATAAGCAAAAAGGTTAGAGAGAGAGTGGGAAAGGTTTCCTAACCTTTTTCCTAAGTTGGAAAAATAATT
>JZKD02S1369266.1:608273-626103 GCA_000966675.3 Picea glauca
AGTGAAAAAAACCACCTAAACCCTAAATTCACCCTCCTTGGTGTTCAACTTAATGTTTGACCATAGGAAAAAGTGTTTTCCCCCTTTACACCTCACCCTTCAAAGCCTAACTCACTACCAAAACCCTAAAAGTGACTCTTCCTTGACTTTGTCTATTTCTCTTGGATGTGTGACACTTGTAACTCATCCAAGAGAGGTCTCTCTCCTCTCCCAAGTATAAAAGAATACTCACCCCCCACTCATTTCACATCTACTCTCAGCTATTGTTACTATGCCAAAATCTCTCCCACTCCTCTCTCTCTCTCTCTTCTTGTTCTCATTCTTTCTTCTCAAGCTTGTGGGAAGTATTTGCTCAAGCTTGCTTCTATTGAATAAAGAAATATTTGGAGGATCCATGGTGTTGAGAGTCTTCTTGGTGCCATATTGCAACATATGAGGTGATCTTGTTCTATTTTCCTTTCTTGTGCATGTTTTAGTTATAGATCTAGAGTAGGAACTCCAAGCAAAGTATTTTTCTTGGATAGATTTGTGGTAGTATTATCATAGATCTAGTGAAGTGTTTATTTGAGTATTGCAAAGTATTTTGTTTTACCATATAGATCTACTCACATTCTCTCTATTTTTGTAGCTTTTCTCACAAGATTTGCAGGTTACCTAAGGGTTTTATGTAAAGATTTCAGATCTGGAAATTTTCCCATTTCACCCAGTTAAAACCTCTAAATATTTATGTTATTTATTTTTGTTCTTTTCTATACTTCTTTTGGCATTCTAATATACTTGGATAGAACATTTAAACATATTATACTTGCTGATTTTTACACAAAAAATCTATGCTTTGTTCTAATAGAAATTTTCCCAAGATTTTGGGTCTTTTTGCATCTTTTCCAGCAAGTTTTGCTTGCTGATTTGTTGCAGGTCTGAACCAATAAGGAGGTGCTACAGCCCATTTGGGGCCCTAAAATGTCCAAGAGTAACCTCCTAAGCTAGGGTATTGAATACCCTCTTCTTCCTCTACTTTCTCACATTGTAAGCAAGCCCAAAGAGAGTCTCTAGGGCTTGCATTTCTCAAGTTTATTTAAATTTCTGCAATTTTTTATTTCTTGTGCCTACACCTAACAAACAGGCTTGACTTTGCCACCCATGCTATATCATAAGGCTAAGATTTAGATTTTATTTTCTGTTTTAAGCATTTATTTTGTTGCTCCACTTGTCCTTAAGACAAGGTTGTGTGGCTAGATTTGCTTGTTCTTTTTCAAGTTAAGTTATTTTCTTGCATTCTTTTGCCTACACCTAGCAAAGAGGCTTGGCTTGGCTTTGCCACCCATGCTATATCGTAAGGCTAATTTAGCTTGTTAGATAGTTCCATGGTTTATGTTTCATGCTTCTAGTTCTTTTCCTTTCAAGTTCATGTGAATATCTACCTAGTTAGAAGCATTTATTTTTCTTGCTTAAGCCCTTGGAGGCATTTCTTTTTCTTGTACATTTTATTTAAGTACTTGTTATTTCATTCATTTAAGCTTTAACACAAGTAACTTTTAATTGCTTAATCAATCTATTTAGGCTCTAGGGGAATCAATTTACTTAGCCTAATTAGATCACCCATTACTGATACAACTTTAGCCACCAAAAAGGAGGCTTGTGGAGGTAACTTGGGGTGCTAGATCAGGGATGATCTCACGGCACTAGGTGTCCCCCTTGTTGAACACCCAAGTTTTCCGGATTGACCCGTGGAGCTAGGGTAAGGCCTTGTTTGCCTTGCTTCTTGAGCACCCAACAGTCCTTTTGGCCAAAGCGGTAGGAGTATTGGGGTAGTCACCTAGCCTAGGAGTGCAACTTGACTAATTTCAAATTTAAAATCTATTCACAATAGCCTAAGCCTTAACTTCTTAATCTTATCTAAGTGGTTTATGCTCTTTTATTTCATGCAACCTTTACTTCAAGCTTTATCTTTCAAGTATTCTAATTGAGCATTGTTGTGATTGAGTAATTTATCTTAAGTTGCGCACTAGTGCCCGTGGAGGCTTCTCTTTCAAGTTTTATCTTTCATCTCTTGAGTTGCGCACTTGTGCCCATTGGTGGCTTTACCTTCATCTCTTGGTTCCTCTTAAGTTGTGCACTTGTGTTTCTAATTGCCTCCTTGAAGTTGCGCACCTTTCATTGGGGCACTTCAAGCTTGGTTTGCACATGGTATAATTGTGGTGAACATATCTTTGAGCTCTCTTCTTTGCTTTTTTGCAAAAATATATCAAGTGGTTAGTTCATTGGTAATTTGGTATAATAGATCTAACTATTGCTTAATTCATTTCATTTGTAAGTAGTTGTACTTTTGTGTATTGTTTAATCATCTAACTATTCTTTATTTGTTGTAATTATAATTCTTTTGTATCTAATCTAATTTGTAGAGTTATTCTTTTCTATGTTTAGATCTCTTGTTGTAACTTAATTGACCCCATTGCCCAACCTTAGGCACTAGTCTTGGTTGTCTTAGGGAAATGTTTACTTTTGCATTTGCATTGCTTGCCTCTCATTTAGGCTAGTTTCCCCCTACTTTTTAATGAATTAAAGTTAACTCCTAGATTTCACCTAATAACTCACATAGTAACTAGGGTCACCCCCCTTGGCTTCCCTAGGAGTAAGCCTAGACAAAAGAAGTTCAAGTCGAGGTGACAGTGGGCTTGAACTTAGGCATTGTACCTCCGAGGACACACTAAGTGGATTGAGACTTAGTCCACGTTTTCAAGTGTGTATAAGGACCAAAACATCTTTGGCACCGTTGTCGGGGACAAGTCTTTTATCCTTGGTCTTAACGACTTAACTTAATTTATTGTTTTAAAACTAAGTAATAAATTTTCTCCCTAATTTTTTTAACTTGGGTTGTGTTATTTGTTTTTGCTTACTCTCCAAGTGGCGACTCCATCTGAAAATTGTTTGAAGTATACTACAGGGAGCAATCCTCTTTCTCCTTGTAGACTGATTGAAAGTTTTGGAGAGGAAGCAATCTATGATGTCCATCTCTTGTTGTACATAATAATCTAACAACTTTTTGTTTTCCTTCTTGTTTTTGCTTTGTTTGGTGCTCTTGTTTGTTTGAGATAAACTTGGTCATCTGGTGACTCCACTTCAAAATAGTTAGACAAAGTATTCTTTAAGAGGGAACTCATGGCTTGTTATCTTCATCCTTGAACTTGAAAAAGTTTTTGGATGAGGTTAGCCGGTTTTTCTTCTTGTTGGATCCTTTAATGAACAACTCACCCATATATTGTACATCCTTGTATTTTCCAAGAGCATCCACTACTTTCAAGAAGATTGGTCCATTCAGGGAAGACACCATGAAATTGATGATTGGATGGCATGTTGCATCCATCCATCCATTAGAAACAATACTGACACCGTATGAGGACCATGATGATTTGATAGGCTCTAGGACTTTATTCACTTCCTTCTTTTCCTTAACAAACAATATGGTTCTAACCTTCTTTGAACTGGGAGGCATATACACGGTTGGAGCCCATTCAACTAGAACTCGACACATCTCAATAAATAAAGGAGACTGTGAAACATTAAATGAAATGAAATTGAGATAGAAAAAGAACCCAATGGTAAGATCCAACTTCCTCTCGCCTCTCTCGTTGAAAGATCTTGTCCATTGGACCACCACTTGGAGCTGGTCTCTTTCTTATTGGCTGAATTGCAATCCCACCCAAAAATCTGCTAAATGGCTTCCTCAAGAGTCAAGAATGGAAGAGGATCCTCATTTTTTTTTTCATACTTGTTGTTGCCACCTTCCCCAAGCCAATATTATCCTCTCTTTCCATTTCTTTTCGTTGGTAGAATTCACCTCTTTACATGTTGCAAGTCCATTGTCAAGGGCTAACAAATGGCCCTTAACTCTGTAGTTGGTGCTTTTGTATTAAATGTTGCAGAAATTACACGTCCAAAGTACATTCCCTCCCCCAACAAACTTTTCCCTAGGCCCTTTTTGTCTTGTTACATACTTCCACAACGAACATTTATTTTCTTGAGCATGCTATCTTGCTACAACAAAGTTTTTTTCAGAATTGGAAGCTACACTTGCAACTCCACTTGTAGTAGATGGAATGTAATGTCCCCACTTTTGGACATCATTATATTACAGAGTGTTATGCTGACCAGAGTAGCCAGATGGGTGTGATAGAGAGTATAGGAGCTATTGAGGGGTTTTATTGGGCCTAACTTGCATCGTTCATCATATTTCATCATCAGGATCCATTCCGCACAGCTTGGCTTTGGTTCCGTTGAATTCCGACGATTTTCATATTTTTGAGTTATTATGGATTATATTTTAATTAAATCCACTAAGCAGGTCATATTGGGCATAATACTTGGAGGAACCTCTTAGTGTAATAGCTCATCGGAATCGCGAGGAAAAA
This sequence comes from Picea glauca, assembly GCA_000966675.3. Taxonomy (NCBI): domain Eukaryota; kingdom Viridiplantae; phylum Streptophyta; class Pinopsida; order Pinales; family Pinaceae; genus Picea; species Picea glauca. Next base: position 612,683 of record JZKD02S1369266.1, read on the forward strand.
CACTACAGGATAATATGATGAGAAGTGACTTTCAGTGGCCGGAGAAGCCATGAGGATGGATAAATCACTTTTTAGAGGAAAATGGTTAATTAATTAATTAAGTGATTTAATTAGTTAAATAATAATTAAATAAAGTAAAAGTCACTTGGAGAGAAAAGGTGAACATGGAGTATAAAAGAGAGAAAAGGTGAACAGGGAGTATAAAAGAGAGGTAGGGGCCTCTATTCTCTCATTATGTTGATTATCAGTTTGAGATCTGGCTTCTTGCTTGTGAGCCCATGCACTTGCGGGTTTTGAGGGTTTTGACTGAACAAACCCTAGAGATCAGCTCGGTGGTCAAAGATTCCACCCAACCTGGTCCAAGCTTGGTCACGGAGGTGAAAGATTCCTCCCTCACCATTCTACATCAGTTCTATCTCAGTTATAGGTGGATTCTGCAACAGTTATAGGTTCAGAGAGAGGTAGTGCGCAACTTCAGGGGGTTTCCAGCAGGAGGGCACACCATCTTGAGGAGAATAGCTCGATCTAGGAAGAGGAGAAGGATTTTGAGCAAAAGGACTTTCGAGTATTCTTTGTATGGCTTAGGGCGCCTTTTCTAATCTATTTGGAGGATATTTCTCTGTCATATTATTTATTAGAGCTTGGCACGAGTCTACAGGAGGAGGGCGCATGGTAGAAAGGGGATCTCTTCATCTGAGGGGTCTAAACACCTCTGATCAGTAGGAAACTCCGCCAAGGGGTTTCTAGTGGCCCGATCTATAGTTTGGTATCTTTCTTAGAGGATTTAGAGGCCGAATTCTTGGTCTTCTACAGCCAGGAGGGGCGCAACATGCATAGAGAGGACACCACATGATAGCTAGGGATTGAGTTGGATCATATGGGTTTTTGGTCTACAGCTTGGAGAGGCTTTTGGAACCCTGGATCTTCATCTATCTTGTGTCTTGGAGGCTTTATCAGCCATACACCCTATTCTCTTATATGTATTCCAGATCTGCTCCATTTTGCATGAGGTCAGAAATATATTATTAATAAATCAGATCTGAGGTATTTGTGGCTATTTCATGTGTTGTTGATCTTGCATCTTGTTGAGTATATTCCATTGCTATATCTTCATTATTTTTTGGCTGCAAACACACATAAAACCATCACTATAAACCCCAGCGCAACTCAAGAGACTAACATCAACAAAGTGTTTGACAAAATGCCACAACCAGAAAACACATAAAACACAATAAAAACACAATGTTCCAATCAGATCGGGCTGGGAACATTACATGGAACACTAGTAGAGAGAGATGAACCTAAAGGACGAGGGAGACACCAACAATGGCATTCCTCCCTTTTCTTTGACCTTTACCAGCTGCCCTTGTTGATTGATCCATGACTTATGTGGAATGAATTAAAAAAAATGTTGTTGTTGGAAAAAGGAACAAATCTAGTTTGCTAATCCACCTTCAAAGCACTTGGAATCCTTTCAAATATTGATTTTACCCTTCACTAGCATAATAATAGACCATGAGAGTTCCTTCCCTGCAGTTGAACATGACAAAAAAATGAAAATAATGCTTTTAGAGGCCCCGTTGGTCTCCTTTTCCATGGACACATGCTGGACACGTCTAGGGAACATGTCTGACATGTGTTTGGCACATCTCCTGTTTTAGGACACGTGCCAAACATGTGTCGAACACAGGTCCTAGCGTGTCATGTGTCTGACTCACAAGATACAGACACGACACCCTTGGGGGCTGTGTCTTGTTAGAGGCCCAACTAGTCTCCTTTTCCATGGACACATGTCAAATACGTCTATTGCACATGTCCGACATGTGTTTGTCATGTGTCCTATTTTAGGACACGTACCAAACACATGTTGGACACATGTCCTAGAGTGTCATGTGTTCGACACATAGGATACAAACACAACACCTATGGGGGTTGTGTCCTGTTACTTAGGTTTTAAGTGGTGTCTATTTCTCTGAATATGTTCGAGTTCTTCTAAAGGGATTGATTTTATAGATTTCCGCAATCTACATATGAACTAACATACATCCATCTTAACCCCAGACCTCTTAAATGCCAAGAAGGATAAAAACCTGGGTTAAGACAGATCTAATGGCACCATTTATGCTTATGATTTAAACACTATGACATATAATAATATATTTTAAGTTTCCCTTAAACATGAAGCAATACACACACAAAAACACATGAAGGCACATACACTCAAAGTACCAGCCATCTATCCCACTTGGTTTGTAGAATGCACCTCCTAGTGCAATTAGCCATCAAACTGTTTATGGGAATAAATAATTCTTCAACAATCACTCTTGCTAACATAGATAATAATTGCAGTTTTATATGCAACCACTATAGGAAAAAGATTAAAATATAAGCTCATCTATCTCATTTTGACTCTACCTTGCTATTTTCACATGACTAATCTGAGCTTTCATATGCATCATACTTATTTGGTGCTTATTATATGCAGCGATAACAAGCAACGGATACAAAATTATCTGGATTGCATAATTGGAATGTGAGAGTATGACGTGTCTTATCATGTTAGATTTTCCTTTGATAATGGTGAGATGCTTCTTGATTATGTTTTTGTAAATAAAATCTAGAGTTTGATTGGTTGCAGTTTATAGTGCTATTTTTTTGGCCTTAAAAACTTGTTGACAAACTTGGTGGGATTCACTTGCACACCTAGACTCTGTTGCATACACTATACTGGTTTTCAGCATTGGTTGGTTAATGTTGCATTGCAAATATGATACTATTTTAATGATAAGCAAGAGGTTTATAGAAACATGCACTTTCAATTCAGTCATGCATAATGGCTTGTCTCCACATCATAAGTCCTCATTCAATAGCCTTTGCATTAAGAGCTTTTAGGCAAAAACTTACTCCATTCACTCTTTACTTATTTACGGATTTTGCACTTCTGCAGATGCAAGATGTAGACTATGGTACACTGTTAAAGTGGACTCTTCAAAAGTTACCTTGGAAAAGAGGGCAGATCTTCTCAACGAGCTGAAGTTCGTGTGTGTGATTTTGATATAGAGATAACCAAGCTTCCTTTCAAGTTCCCTGATGCTGAGTATGACATGATAATGATGATTTCATACAGTGGTGGATGGCCAAGGCTATCTTATTATAAATCGCACTCGTCACTATCTTATGCCCATTTGTTAGACTATTCTTTGCTTTAGGCATTCTTTCATCTATGCTATAAGCTGGTAAGAGAGAGAAAGTGGTGTGAATTGGAAACAGATAATTATACTGCTCTAGTGGAGAAATAGGTAACGTCTTGGGAAAAATTCAAAGTATTGATTAGTTTATTGTAGGGAAACTAATAGTCATGGAAAAATCGAATGATGTGATTAGGATGGAAATGTATGCAAGTTCCTGTACGAAGGGTGAAATTTCAAAGGAAGAAGGCTAGCTTTTGCACCAGGAAATCCTAGGTTTCCATTGAAAATATTCTGAAGCTTCTTGTCCATTTTGAAACATATTAACAATATCCTTCTAAGCTCTGCAAATGCTTTTTAGTATTTACACTCAATCTAGGTGTATCAAGTGATAAATATCCAGGAGTAGGAGATAGTCTCTTTCAGTTGGACTATGCTGCAAGTGTAGATATATTGACAAACTCAAGTAATCTTTTGGAAACTTCTGCATGTTTTAGATGGTACTTTGTTTTTTGTTCTGTAAGCCACTGAGTGGCCTCATGACTGTAAAAGTCTATATAGCTCCATGAAGCAGTCTATTCTTAATTTTTTAATTTGTTTTATAGAGGTCCTATATTCCTTACATATTTCACTGTTGTTAATTTCAACTTAGTGAAATCCATGATTAACCTAGATTTTGGTCAGTACGCACATGATAGGTTGTATTGACATTATTTTCATCAAGACCCCTCTCTAACCTTTTTATAGTAAGTTCTACAATTGAGCTAGATTATGGTTTAGATTTAGATTATGGTCTAGATTTTGGTGGCAAAGGTTCTGATTATACAAAAATTGATTCTTCCAAAATAAGCGGGTCCTTCTGCCAATACAACAGAAAGTAAATGATTGAATAGGTGATCTACATCCTTCTTTGGTGTATACCACTAGACCAAACCTATTTTTGTTTGTAAATGACATATACATTTTTGTTTGTAAATGACATATATTTTTATTTTTTCAACTTGATGTTGCATTGATTGTTATGGACATCACCGCTCTTTTTTAGTTTTCCAACTCCTTGAATTTGAAGGAAACTTCAAAGTACCAAATGTGTTAAATGAGGTAGATTTGGCATTTACTTATTGTCCCTAACACTATCATGCTAAATTTTTTTATCGATCTTGATCCCTTAGAAGTTTGCTATATTTTCTACAAAGAACTTCATAGGCGGCAGTTAATTTGCTATATTTTCTACAAAGAACTTCATAGGCGGCAGTTCAATCGCATGCAAGAATTGAAGCCTAGGATTTATGTGACATATAATGGAGATTTCTTAGATTGGCCTTTCATGGAGCAACACGCCAAACATCATGGAATGAAAATGAGCAATGTATGTTAATTTCCATATCTATATAGGGGCATATTATGTTTTTTTTTAAGAAATATGTCTTAAATGTTTAATGCTACACTTGTTGGCTTGCACGCTAGTCATTATACATATCAACAACAAGTGGAAGTACAATTTGATATATCAACTTTATTGGGGTTCATAGTTGCGGCAGCTACACTATTGTTCCTCTTGAGACTAAGATGACTCAAACTAAAGATCAAAATTGAAGTAGGTTGTTTTCCATATATATATATATATGGCCTTGGACATTGGAATATCGACATAACATCAAAGTTATATGTAAATTTTCTAACATCACATTGACATCCTTGGCATTGGTGGTATAACAAAGTCGTCAGTTTGGTGTCGGTCCATCAATGCTTGGCTGACATCCTTGTTATACCTTCGATGTTAATGGTACTTTGGAATTACGACATAAATTAAAAAAATTGAGATCATGAAGAAGCTACCACATGGATTGGCAAGGTGTCAGTAAATTGACGTCTGACCAATGCCTCCGAATTGATGTCAAAATATCGACTCACCGAATTTGTGTTAAAATATAATTTTTTTCAAACATTTTTCCGAATAACAATGTCAGTTCAATGTCAAAGTTTATAACCAAATCTAGTAGTGTTAGTCCAGTTGTGTTAAGCAAGGGATGTTCTAATTTTTGTTTTTGGTTTTCAGACTGAGTGAATGTTTTTTTATTTGTTGTTCCTCGAACATGGTATGATCTTCGAGCAGTTTTTGTATTGACCTTTTTCGATTGGTTAAAAAGTCAGATGATAGAGATAGTCTTGAAAGTCTTTTTTTGGGAGGTTTATTGTGGAGAAGGACCAATGCAGAATTGTATTGTTTTTTATCTTTTTTTGAAGATGTAAACATTATATTAATATAATTTTATGAGTAATTTTTCTACTGAAAAAAAAAACAAGGGATGTCGGGAGATGTAATATCTCTAGAATATTGATATGACAGGTGGCAATAATGATGTTTGTTGCATGACGTTGTCATTAAGGGGCAGTTTTGAGATAATTCCACCTTCATAAGTCCTCCAAGTTGTGTTTAAGAGAGGATGTGAGAATATGTAATGTAAACTCAACTTGAGGTGTTTGTTGGACCTTTGAGACTGCTTCATTTATGGTTAATCAATTTAATGGTTATCGCACTTCCACCTTTTGGGGTCTTAGGGACAAACCATAAACCTGTTTATTGATGAGGTTCTAGCAATCTCATTTGACATGCACAATGCACACATTGCATGGAATAAACACTCCCTATTTGGGTGCTTAACTATGTTTCTTGCCCCTTTCTCATTAGATCTTGGGTCTTATTGACCTCCCTTACATGAGGTGAAATATACTTTGTAATTTGTTCTTTTCGAGAAGTAGTTTCTTTTTGGAGGACCTTATATTCATTCTTATTTTGTGGTATGCATGAGACTAATGCTAATGACACTTTTAATGGTGTTTTGTCATTGGATTCTGAATTGTAGCTTATGGTAATTTCATTTCTAGGTTTGAGACTCATACCTCCCTTCCATCCATTATTTTAAATTAATATAATGATGGGTCTTCACATATATGCCCTAGAGTCCAATTCTTACAACATCTACAACAATTTTTTTATGTCATTTTGTCCCTTTTTGAGTGGTGATATTAATTATCGTTGTGATTGGTTGCCTTATTTGGAGGTTCAAAAGATGCATCTTTGATGAGCCAAAAAATTACCATCATTTGACATCCTCTTTTCCTTCTTTTTAACCCCTTATCATTTACCTATAACCTTGTCTTATCCATTTTTCATTCTCATATGCAGGATTTAGGCTTGAGGTGATTTTCCAATTGCATTTCTTAATATTTCTTTGGATTTCTGATTAACATTAGGGGAAGTAGCGTGTTCTATATTTACTTTTGAAGTGACAACTCAAATGTGGACAAATTGTTATAGGATTCTCCTTTAAAGTTTCACATACTTAATTCATTGTGATGGCTACTATAATTGTGAGGTTCTCATGTTTTCAAATCAGCCTGATAGTCTAAAAATAGGAACTGGTACACATGCACGAGATATCTAACTAATAAGCCATGGAATCTGGAAATGATGGATAATTCATTGGTTGAAATATCAGGCATGTGGAGCCAGACAAATCATGATATCAAAGGCATCCAATGTGTGAAGATTCCAAGTCTAATTTGCACATGATATTGGCAAGAAGCTATATATAAAAGATTTATAATATACTTTACCTTTAGCGTACATCTATGAGCTCAGCAGCCAGCATACAAAACACCTTTGCACGTGCAACATAACCACTTGGGTGCATAATTGAAGGCATCTATGTTCTCATTGGTTGATTGATGGATCATATTGGCAACCGATCAGAGGACAACAATTTAGTTTATTTTTAGAGTTTGTTAAACCTCTTAGAAACATAATAGGGGGAGGTTGTTGCTGCATGTTTAGAGTGCAAGACCCCCTTTTATTGTATAAATATGTGTGTTGTCATAAGAGAAAGGGATGCCTAGTATGAGTGATAGTGAGAAAGACTGAGTTGTTCCAGACTTTTGTTACTTTGTTGATTTAATATAGTACTGTTGTTCATGTGTGGAGTAGTAATCTAATTTTGTACTGATGAATTATTTGCTGTGAACACAGACCTGTCTGTGAGCTTGGTCCCACTCACAGGTACAACTCTATGCTATTTAATTTTCAACGTATAGCTATTAGTTATTAGTTTCTAAATAGTTGTTAGTTTATGTTAATTTCCTTTTGAGTTAAATTCATGTTGTAGATTGGACACATGCTGCATAATAGCCACCTGTGTCAAGATGCAGAATGATGAGTAGGATGTGCTAGGACTTAGATTTATGCAGATTATTAATTTCCTGATTAGTGTTTGCTTATATTAATAATATATGTCAAATGTATGTTTGCATTCCTTATCTGTAACAATATTTGTAATATCATTAACAAAGTTGTAAACTGGAGAATTATATGATTTGTTAATCTAGTCATGGCATATTAATCAAGTAATAGTTTCATTTCTAATATTTTGACGTGTGAGTTAAAGTGAAATAGATAGTTTTCTTTGCTTTGCTTTGGTGTGCTACAAAATCACTTTATCTGTGACCCCATTAGGTGAACACACGAGGGCGTAAGGTTATGAGAGCTCATAGATCTTACTCTAAGAGGTACTACCAGCTGGGTTGGGGGTTACAGCACTGTGACTTCGTCTTTTTATGATTTCTTTTGATTTATGCATAGTTTATTTTAGTTGGTCTTTTCCGATAGCTTGGTGAAAGTTCTCTTTTGTGTATACTGCACTGGGTGCATTGCAAGTATAAATTGAACCTCGGGTTGACAAATTAAGTGAAAGAGTGTAGAGTGACACCAAATAATTGGGAATCATATTTACACCTCGTCATTTTGGCGCCGTTGTCAAGGAGACACTTAGGGAATTAAGACTTTTGTTAGGATCATTGTAGGAGCAATACCAAGCTAAAGGGAACTTTAGGGAAATGTCAACTACCCCTCTAGTATCCCTTGCTCAGGATGTTGTGCATTAAAATCATCATAGGATGCATGAGTTAAGTTAATAATATTTTATTTTGTGGCGTTGTAAGAGCCACCCATAATACTAATCCCTTTTGCAGGAAGCTTGGAAGGAGGAAGAGGTATTCCACTAGAAGAAAAATCAAGGAGAGGTTATTTGAAGAAGGTATGCATTCTGAAATTCATAAGCCTTCCATCACTTTTATTTGGAATGCATTGAAGAACATCTAAGTTTTCAAGGACAAGTGTGGAAAACTCGGACTATATCAATTTTGTAATTTAGATGATGAGACACTCTGTGGACTTGGATTCCCACGATGGTTATCTCAGGATCTCATCATCTCATACCACACTTGAACTCGATGCTATAACAAATAACCTCTAACCATTTCATTAAATTTTAAGGATGTATGCTTTTGATTGTGAATTCATGAAGCTTGGAAGACCTCTCATAGCTTTGAAACTCAATTCTTGATGTCCTAGGCATGCACATTCACATTTTGGCTTATAACAAATTAATCACATCTTGCAAATTATGATCTAGGACAAATTTTTGGTGGAGAAGAGAATCACATTGAGAAAAACACACCTACAAAAATTCAATGATTACCTCAGCCCTACACCTTGACTCTTTGATCCTAGCATATTGACAACTGCACACTACTCAATTTTTTTATGATGGTTGTGTTCCTTGATCAACTATTTAAACCATCATTATACACGAATCTTAATGCCATGAGAAAAAATGTGGAAGTTGTTTCACGAATAGTGATACACTCTTTGGCTCTCGCGATGGTTATGTCAGGCTCTCATTATATCAATCCCAGAGATAACGTGACACTTCGTGTTCCCATGATGATTATGTCAAGATCCCATTATCATTATATCACGTTTGAATTAGATATTTGATTGTATTCTTGCTTTAGGTATAACCATAGGATCTTGCGAGGGTCATATCACGCAACTTAGGAGCTGAGAATTTGCAATTTTTGGCATATGGGTGCATTACATTGAAAATTTTACACCTATAAAAATTCACATAAACCTAAATCATCACTTGGAAGAAACAACTTGTTGATCAGACTCTTGTGGCATCTAGGATCACTAATCTCACCAAGGATAGAATTCAGGCAGTGAAATTTCAGTAAGTAAATGGATAGATATTTAAAAACTTGTTTCTAGGGTGTATCCTCCTATGAATTTAGTTTCAACCTAATCATCTAATTCTGATATCGTACGAGAAAGTTATTCCCTAATTACTAATTCCCTATCTTGCACCGATACACCTATGTTTCCTACGTCATTCTTTGGTATATTTGACCCATCAATTCTTCAAGTTTGCAAAACTTGTTTTTACATGAATCTACTTTCATCTCCAATTGGAATCAAGTCAATCTATCATCAAACACAAAGTTATGCCAAAAATGCCATGACTGTTGGTCAAGGTTGGAAATAAAGAATAGAGATGTACTACAACATGTTGCTCGGCATTTTTATCATTTCAAACCAATTTCCAAACGTGTTTGTACTAGAGATAGCCCTATGAATATACTTTAATTCGGCTTTGGAATCACTCTGATCAGACATCAGACAAAGAATTTATAATCGAATTATTGTCGAGTAGTCTAGGTTGGGCACCACTCCTTAGTAGGTAACAATGAAAATTTTTCAATGAATCCTTTAAGAGATTTGTTTTATATGCAATCATTTTGATGTTTATTGGAGGAAGAAAGTCATCATATCTATTTTCATCCATAATCTCACCTTGTGTTGCAAGCAAAATGCGAGTTTTTGTAGGTCAAAGAAGGATCATGGAGGTCAATCTACAAATGAGTGATTTTCAAAGAAAAACTTTCATGAAATGGGCATGTCACCAAGACATGAAAACAAATGCGCTATCATGTAATGTTGAGTTCTTGAACGAGCTATGTCTAAAGTTTGTTCTAGTTGTTGACCAACACCAACATCAAGACTTTTTAGATGGACAAAGAACAAGACAATTGAAAAACTGATTTTCAAACTAAAGACTCGCAATATAGAAGTCAAGTTCCGTTGCTACAACAACAATGCCACTGCTACAAAGACCTAATGTTCATCATACTCTTTCACCAACACCACAATATGCCCATGCATTTTCTTCTTCCCAGCTCAAAGCTAATTGCCTGCTAAAGTTAATAAAGTTTTCTTTGCCTATGTGGTTAGCTTTGAAAGTCGACAATTTCCTCGAAATATCATTCATGTGACCACTACTATCACATCATGACTTCAGCCCACTTCCTTCCTCCACAAGACCTCCATAACTTCCTGCTTTGCTTACTCCTAACCCACCCATTAAAGTAATTTGGCTCACTTACAATGCCAAGCTACCTATCTAGTTTCAATAGTTGTTGAATAAATGGAGCTTGTTGCTACCAATCCAATAAAGTTTTTTTTTTCTATTTGCCCGATGCTAATATTGTCTAGCACACCTCCTTCATTCTCAAACGTTTAACCATGTGTTATGAACATTGCAGTATGTTTTCATCCTTAGTAGTACTTCACATATCCACCCTTGCTATAAAAAGAACAAAAAAAATACAAAGTTCTAAGGACTTCATTGGTACTGTTACACAAGAACCATACAATAATCCCTGTGGTTGTCACACAAGAACCAACTACAGGGGGGAGCTCATAAAAGAATAAATAGGTGCTGTCACACAAGAACCGACACCTACCATCCTTGTGGTTGTCACACAAGAGCCAACCACAACATTGCTAAAGAAGTAGGTGTTGTCACACAAGAACCAACAATAAAGAAACCAGTTGAAGAAATTCTCCAAGAGGAAGAGACTGTTGCCCCACAAGAACCTGTAGCAGAGTAAGATGTTGCATAAATGTTCTTTCCTCAAAGCTTCATGAAGATATCTCAAAACCAGGAAGATATTTTGTTGATAGTCCTTGGTACATATTTTCAAAGATGTTTCTCTTTTCCATGGGAACTTGTGAAGAACCTTCTATAGAAAATCATATGCTTGCTACATAGTTCATGGACTTCTTAGGCAGGTGCATGTACACTTCTTCTTTCTCTTTGTTATCGGATTCATTGAATACTTTAGATTTGTATTTGGAAAACCACTTAAGCCTCTTTTATTTTCTATCCTACTTCCTTACCATTTGTTATTTTTCCAAGGACGAAAAAATTCTTCAGTTTGGGGGAGAGGGGTACCATCACCTTTACATTCTAGGACCAATCCATCATTTGTCATGTCCATACCATCCCTATCCTTATTCAACCTAAAACCTTCACCACTTCATCTGAACCATGACATTTTCTTAGTCCACTTCCACAATTTAAATCCATTCCAACACTTCCCTAAATGTCCCAAAATGAGGACCAGAAGTTGTTCAAGGAAGGACATTAGTGTTGCTACATCAAGCATCAATGCTGCTATAGAAGAACCAACATCAAGAAACCCTATTCAGAGAAAATGAATTTGACACAGTGATGCACTTAGTTGTTGTGGTTTGTGTGGGCTCGACATCTTAGCAAAGAGGTGTGCATGTTTTCTTCTAGCATGAAAAATTGTGGATCTTTATTCACATTGGTGGTTCTTATGAGTTAATAGTGCTCTTGAAAATGTCTTGGAATTAATCAACGTATTAAGTCTATCCAATTGAATATGAAGAATAGTGGTTTTGTTAGAATTGGCTACTCTAACAAATCGTGGGAGAGAATATGAAAAATCCAAGAAAACAATTTGACAGTAACATTGAGGATCCAAAGCCAAGGATACAGATGAAGACACCAAATATGTAGACAATAGATGCTCTTGTTGTTGTCACACAAGAACCAACAACAAGAGCGAAAAAGAAAAAGAAAAAGAATGAAGTATCTGATATGGACAAGCCAAGGAAATGAACATGCTACCCCACAAGAACCATCAAGCAAAAATCAAGTTGAGACTCATTGGAGGATACACTACATATGGTATGAGGATTGCAAATCATTTCTTGCATGTCGTGTACATTTTACAAAGACACTTGTTGGGTTTTGAAATTCATAATTCATAGAATGTTTTGAACTACATATAATGCTAATGGAGTATTCAAGAATCAATTATGTTACCAACCTCTTCATTGGAAACCACAACTATAAAGCTTAGAACACTCATGTTTCAGACCTCCTGGCATGTTGTGCTGAGAAATAGGCCATTTATTAGTTGTTGTGGATCCATCAAGTTGATACAGATTGCCTCTCATAGGGTGTTCCATGGCATCTTAGACCAACACAAATAATTTGGGCATATGCATATCAGGAAGCAAACCTAATTGACAACAAAGGAAACATTATAGTCTTGTGTCCACTCACCCTATTTTCTTGTGCAAATTTGAAGGAGACCTCATAAATTGATCTATTCTTCGAAGGGGAGTCATTATAGTGAGAACAAAATTGATTGGTATGCATTAAAAAAAGGAAGCATCATTCAATGTGTGTCCTTACATCTTGGTTGTTGTGAAGCAGTAGGGTTGCATGAGGGCATGCAACATATTCAGTTTGGGGGAGATGATGAGAAAATAAATTACCATCATTTGACATCCTCTTTTCCTTCTTTTTAACCCCTTATCATTTACCTATAACCATGTCTTATCCATTTTTCATTCTCATATGTGGGATTTAGGCTCAAGGTGATTTTCCAATTGCATTTCTTAATATTTCTTTGGATTTATGATTAACATTAAGGGAAACAATGTATTTTGTATTTACTTTTGAAGTGACAACTCAAATGTGGACAAGTTGTTATAGGATTCTCCTTTAAAGGTTCATATACTTAAGTCATTGTGATGGCTTCTATAATTGCGGGGTTCTCATGTTTTCAAATCAGTCTGACAGTCTAAAAATAGGAATAGGTACACATGCACGAGACATTTTACTAATAAGCCATGGAATCTGGAAATGATGGATAATTCATTGGTTGAAATATCAGGTCCGTGGAGCCAGACAAATCATGAGATCAAAGGCATCCAATGTGTGAATATTCCAATTCTAATTTGCACATGATATTGGTAAGAAGCTATATATAAAAGATTTATAATACACTTTACCTTTAGCATACATCCGTGAGCTCAGCAGCCAACATACAAAACATCTTTGCACGTGCAAAATAACCACTTGGCCGCATAACTAAAGGAATCTATGTTCCCATTGGTTGATTGATGGATCATATTGGCAACCAATTAGAGGACAACATTTTAGTTTATTTTTAGAGTTTGTTAAACTGCTTAGCATCATAATATGGGGAGGTTTTCGTTCCATGTTTAGATCACAA
>JZKD02S1369266.1:628831-646004 GCA_000966675.3 Picea glauca
TGATCACTCTTTGCTTATATTAATACTATATGTCAAATATGTGCTTGCATTCCTTATTTGTAACAGTATTTGGAATATCATTAACAAAGTTGTAAATTGGAGAATTATATGATTTGTTAATCTAGTCCTAACATATTAACCAAGTAATAGTTTCATTTCTGATATTTTGACATGTGAGTTAAAGTGAAATAGATAGTTTTCTTTGCTTAACTTTGGTGTGCTACATAATCACTTTATCTATGACCCCATTAGGTGAGCACACGAGGGTGTAAGGTTATGAGAGCTCATAGGTATTACCTTAAGAGGTACCACCAGCTCAGATGGGGGTTACAACAATGTGACTTCGTCTTTTTATGCTTTCCTTTGATTTATGCATAATTCATTTTAGTTGGTCTTTTATGATAGCTTGGTGAAAGTTCTCTTTTGTGTATACTACACCGGGTGCCTCGCAAGTATAAACTGAACCTCGGGTTGAAAAATTAAGTGAAAGAGTGTAGAGTGACACAAAATAATAAGGAATCATATTTACACCTCGTCAATCTTGTTGACCAATGAACTCCCTTCCAATCATTTTTGTGATACTTCTAACTTCAACCAATTTCTTAGGTCTTGATAGCCTTAGCTTGCTACAAATAATGTAGTTTAACCTCAAAATATATATTTTTAGCAATTGATTATCTGTAAGTTCGAGAAATCTAGTTGCTAGGACTTCCCATTCATGGGTATATTTGTTAATTGTCCATGTTTGCTATAAATAAGAAAACCTAGTATATGTGTCATATTCTTCATCGTTGTGAAGTCTTTTAAGATCTTCTATGAACATTTTCCATTTAACTAAGAAACCACTAATTTTCTTTGACCACCATGTGGACCAATTGTAAGCATCACCTTCTAAGTGTAAGGATTCTATTGATATATTCTCTAATTAATTAGCAAGTGGATTCATAGAAAAAATCCCCGCGATTTTATTAACCCACATGATATTCTTTCAATTGTCTAGTCCATCATATTTATGTATCTTGATTTTGATTTTATTTAGATAACATGTGTTATATCATTATCTCTAGTAACGTGTGTTTGGTGATTTGGGGATTGGTGGTAGTCTTTGGTAGACTAAGGGTTGTTCAAATAATGCATCTACCCTTTCAGTTAGTTGGTCAATCCTTTCTCTATGATCATTATGTATCTTTGATGTTTCATGCTTGTCATTGTTTCTCATTCTTATTAGGGCTTTCCATGGTTTTTCAAAATCTTCTATTAACCTGTTTTTTTTTAAAATTATTTTATTAATTTGTTGATTTTGTTTCTTAATTTTTTTTTTCATTCTCCCAACTCTTTTTTTTCCTTTTCAAAATTATAAAGGCAGTGTCTTACACTGTTGACTTCATCTATACATTGCTTAATATATTCATGTTGTTAGAATATGATGGATTATGCTCATTTTACCATAGACAATATCACTATTGTCACCCAACCATAGGCCGAAGCCACCATCCGAGCACCTTAACCTTGACAGAGAATCACTCCAGAAGAAAACCCTAGGCTAGATAGCCAAACAAAGGGTAGCGCACCTTTCTCCAAGGATAACACACCAAACAAGAGCTGATAAGATAGTCCAAATCATAACCAAGAGATAGTCCAAGCCAAAACGAAATATGCTAGCTGCAATGAAAACTCTCCTCCAGACTTGCGCACAAAATTTCCCAATTGCAGTGCGCACAAGTGTGCTCTGCAGTTATGAGAATACTGGCTAGAATGAAGATTGGCCTCCTGTATTTATACTAAATCTGACAGACTGCCAGGGCCGACTTCTCATTCTGGGTACTAATTCGTTAGTATATAATATTTCTTCTAGCCGACTTCTTTTCTTGGAGGCTAATAACCGAATACAAGTTATCCTCTTGAGCCGACTTGTCTTATAGGGTTATTATCCAACTCATTAGGGTTTCTTCTTTCTTTCTGGAATATTCTATTCTCGTTAGGTTTACACGTGGAGGTAAATACCTCTTGCAACTACCATAATATCAACACTCCCTCCTAGCAAGGGAGGTATTGAAGGTAGTGGTCTTGAGCACAAACATACCATTCACCCAGTAGCATCAACATAGTCGTATAGACTATCTCATGACTAGATCATGAGTGCCATCATTACTATCAATGTCATTAGTTGCATCATCTCTCAAAACCATACTCCATCTGAGTAATTATACATGATGCTGGATAAGTCACTCACTCCACAAAGTGACACAAGAGCCATTATTCTAATCCGGACATATGTCCTAGAAGAATAATGTCCTGGACCATTTTCCTGTCTGGGAAATCTTTGTCCATTGATCATCCATCCAACTGATAATCGTATCAAACACTGATGGAAGTCTTCAAGGCAATCGAAACAATATCATTCAATAGAACACAATTGTGTCTATCCATAGTAGTACACAACCACAATCCAGTGGTACACTACCATGCCAAGTATCACACATATACTTGATCAATGACATATAATCATAATCAATGGAACACATCCACCACAATAGCATGCATCTACTGTCCAGAGACATACAGTCTCCATAACAATCATTTGATATCAACCTACACAGAAAACATTGTTATGATATAAACTAAATCATCTAGGCCATTCTTCCACTCACATTTGTGAGGTCTGGAAGAATATCTGCCCTTAGAAATTCAAACATCAATGATGAGCTATCTGGACTATTCTTCTCAATCAAGGAAGAATAATTGTCCTGGTTTTTGAGCCTGGACCATTCCTCTGACACTAAACAAAGTGCAACATGGAGAGAATGAGTTTGCCCTAAGGAATTCCTGTCCCTGATTGCTGAACCTAGACCATTCCCCACCTTGGGCCATTCCTCCGACACTAAACAAAGTGCAACCTGGAGAGAATGAATCTACCCTAAGGAATGACTATCCGGACCACTTCCTAAGGAAATTACTGTCCTGCACCAACCTCCAAAATGGACCATTCTTCGAAACTGCTCACAACTGTGAGCTTCGAAAGAATGACTGTCCAACGAGGCAGGCCAGTCTTCTTGAGTAATCCTCAAGAAGAGAGTCTGCCCTAGACCATTTCCCATGTTAACCACAATGGGAATTTGCTTTCTATGGTACATCAACAATCCATCGAACCATTTTCATTATGAAAATGACCGTTTGATATGGACCATTTTCCAAACTGGAAAATGCCTGTCCATCAGGAATCTCAAACCACTTTCCGAACTGGAAAGGAACTGCTCATCCTGGACCATTTTTCGAATTGAAAAATGATTGTCCATAAATCAATAACACATCAGTGCTCCCTCCCAACCTGGGAGTCATCTCTTCCTTTTTCAATAAGGAAGTCATCTCCACGAGCTTCATCTTGAGTACGCAAACTCTTTCATCTTGGACAGAAGCTTTACCAAAATGTCTGCTTATCTGCTCATCTGTGGAGATATGTATTAGAGAACCACTTTCTCCTTTTTGGACTTCATCACGGAGGATGTAATGCTTGATCTCAAATGTACTTCGGTTTTTATGGAACACTGGTTTTCTCTGAAGGCTTCATATAACACTGATCAATAAAGTATATCATTGTTGGATTCCTCTTTGGTTCTTGCTAGCTCACAACATCGTGGCAAGGGTCAAACTGGAACATATCCAAGTGGTACTTCTTCTGCCATCATGAGATTTTATCATGGATTAACAATCCATCATTTTGAGCTTCTGAGTAACCACTCTGATACAACATCTCTGATATAGAAAGTCTTCATCACGCTTCTGTTGTGCATTGGAAGTTCTCCACCAAGTTGTCGTCTTCCATTTGCATACAAGGGTCTCTTTATGGTATACCTCAAAGTCTTGAGGTTTCTCTTCATACACTTTTTGTTCAATTGCTCTGGAGAACAGTCTTTGCATTCATTTGATGTAGAACTCCAACTCATGGATATTGCGGATGATATAATAACTCATGTAGAGGTATGTCTAGTTTACTAGAACAAGCAATCATCATAGTCTTCTCCCTCCATTTGGGAGAACCTCTAGTTCTGGATCTTGCAATGCTTGCATTCATATACACTGTTCTTCATCACAACTTTCGGTTCCTTTGCTTGATTTCTTTTAGTGAGTTCATATCTAGATGGTAATCTTGTGATTCTCGATACAATGACTGGTTGTTTTGGCTTCTCTTTCTTTCTTGGAATCTTCATGTTTTTCCTCATGTTTTTCTTTAGCCCTTGGGTCCATGGAGTTTCTTATGGATTCCATGACCTAAATATTCCACTTATTTCTTTCATCATAGGATCACAGATGTGGATGGACAACCAGGGATACTTTAAGGCTTTTCTTCGAAGAAGACTTCTTCTAAGGTCGAACTGAACACATACTTCTTTTCATGGTTGCTACCATGGATATATACTTCATCATCTTCAATGGATCATAGGATTAGCTCCCTCCTAATCCTTGCTTCATGTATGAATGCATGCTCTTCTTTATATAATCATATCCCTCCATCTAACAGAGTCCATGCTTCTGTCTGCATCCTTATTGCCTTCTGCAAGGTGTCATAGGTCTTTCTCCAATTTATTCTTGATTGATGATTTCGACTTAACTTGCAGCTTGTTACTTATGTAATAACTTCCACATGATTTGTTTAATGTACTTCATCCTTTCATGTGTTTTGTCTGACTTGTAGTCATAATGATAACAATCCTTATCTTGTTGTTCTTCCTTAGGTATAGGTCTTCTTCGAAAATATTATATTCTAAGAGATAGATATACAAGATATGTACATAAACTATGCAAACAAGATATGTACAAGAACTATGAAGAATAGTGTTACCTTGTCTTTAGAGGAAGAAGTCTGATTTATCCTGCTTGGTTTTCCTTGAGGGTTTCCTTTCTTCGAAAAATGATGCTTCATGTGTCTCCTTCCTTTTCTTTAGATCGGGACAATGATTCTTGTAGTGACCATATTTTCAACAGTTGAAGCATTGTATTTTTGAAATATCCTTCTTTTGATTTGGCTTCCTTTCAAACTTCCTTTTGTTCCTGAAATTCTTGAATCTTGCTATGAAGGCTTGATCATCGTACTTATTTTGAGGTTTCTCTTTTTCACTGATCCTTGATTCTTCTTGAGCACAACAAATCCAAAGTTCTTCAAATGTAGAATACTCCTTCCTTATGTTCATGCTTGCGACAAATGCATCCCATGTCTTGGGAAGACTATTGAGTACTATGTTTACCAATTCCTTCTTTGAAATGATCTCTTCGATAACTTGTAGTTGATCTCTTAACTGAGAGATTCTCACAAAGTATGATGTTATGTTGTCATCATCATTCATCTTCATGTCACGGAGCTCATTCTTCAGACTCATTATTTGTCCAATGTTTTTGACTGAGAAGAGGTTTGTTAGGGCATCGTACATCTTCTTCGATGAGTCAATATGGGAGATGTAGGATATACAGTGGTGTTTTATGGAGTCCACTATGATACTCATGGCATTGATGTCACCGTCTTTGAACTTCTCCATAAATGCAACGTTCTGTGGTTCCTTCTCTTTTCCTTCATCAAACTTCGGTTCCACGATCTTTCCTTTCACAATATCCAACACTTTATTCTTGGAAAGGATGAGGTCAATCCTTGTTTTCCACGCTCTAAAGTTAGAAGCTCCATCTAACTTATTTTATGAATTCATAGAGTAAGTCACGGCTGCTTTGATTTGGTCAACCCTAGATTTGACCAAAAACTCAAACTTGATGTCTTGGCTTGCTGAGAGTACTAGGAGATGCGCTAGGCTAGGGCGCACTGGTCTATCCAGAAATTAGGTCAATCCCTTCACTTAAGGTGCCTCAACAAGAGGATTAAGGTTTCTGCAACTTCACCTGCTAGTAACCCTAGCGACAGTGCTTTGGTGACTGCTCCTACTAGAAACCCTAGCGACAATTCTTCAACGAGCTCAATATCCTTATGGCTATGCTCCCTTCTAGTGGTTAGACTGAATGAAGGAGGTGTGGGCCCATAACCTGTTAGAATATGATGGATTGTGCTCATTTTACCATAGACAATATCACTATTGTCACCCAACCATAGGCCAAATCCACCCTCCGAGCACCTTAACCTTGACAGAGAATCATTACAAAAGAAAACCCTAGGCTATATAGCCAAACAAAGGGTAGCGCACCAAACAAGAGCTGATCAAATAGTCCAAACCATAACCAAGAGATAGTCCAAGCCAAAATGGAATCTGCTAGTTGCAGCAGCTGCAACGACAACTCTCCTCCAGACTTGCACACAAAACTGCCCAACTGCAGTGCGCACAAGTGTGCTCTGCAGTTCTGAGAATACTGGCCAGAATGAAGACTGGCCTCCTGTATTTATACTAAATCTGACAGACTACCAGGGCCGACTTCTCATTCTGGGTACTAATTCTTTAGGATATAATATTTCTTCTAGCCGACTTCTTCTCTTGGAGGCTAATAACCTAATACAAGTTATCCTCTTGAGTCGACTTGTCTTCTAGGATTATTAGCCAACTCATTAGGGTTTCTTCTTGCTTTCCGGATTATTCTATTCTCGTTGGGTTTACACGTGGAGGTAAATACCTCCCGTAGCTACCATAATATCAACACATGTAATACACCATTTCTAACCATCTTGGGGTTGGTTTTTTCTTTGTAGACTCCACCCTATTTTTATATAACGTCTTTATAAATCAACTTTAAAAGACAAAGGTTGAAAATTTTAATAAATCTGACTTGGATTGAAAAATATTCCAATTAAAATAAAATTTAATGATAATTTTTGGTGGGGTGTGACTTGATAAAAACATCACATGTGGATGAAAATACAAAAAATACTTGTGTGCAAACGAAATTAAAAAAGCCATGGCTGAGTTATGGTTGAGTTGGGAATGTTGTAGCCATGTATAAGGTACAAAAGTTGGTGGTTGAAGATGACATAACATATGGTCAGTCGACTTGATCCTATACAGAACAACGTAGGGACAATGTATGCACATGATGATTGGTGATGACAACGTATCGCTAAAACCATGGCAAATCGTACGACAATATAAGGCTGTTGTGTAGAACCCACAACTGTATGGTAGTTTAATTAATTGCTACGTATGGGACGACATTTTTAGGGTAGCTTTATATGCAGAATTAACCCACAAGGTGGCCAAGAGTTGGATTTGATATCAAATGGAATGAGAATAAACAATCCTTGTTTACCATTGAGATTACATGACTATTTCTACAAGTATATAAAGATATATTAAGTAATATATTGATTGATAATGAATTTATGATGTTACAATGAGGCTTGTGATAATATGTTTATATGCATTGACTAGTCATGAGGTGAAATGGTATGTTCCTTTTGACCTTTCATTAGCCTAATTATTATTATTATTTATTATGATGATGATTATTATATTTAGTGTTAGTACATTAATTATATTGCACACAATGCATTACTTTTTTTTGGATTTTCTTACGAAGATGTCTTTCATTTTTTAAGGGTGTTTATGAGCACCACCGTTCAACTCAGTTACTCAATCTCAAAACCTTAACGAAGAGGAGGCATGAATTAGATAATTCAAAAAAGGAAAGAGAATCGATTCTTTTATCCTCATCAAATGATTCAATGTATTTAATGTATTTAGTGTTGGTAGAGACTCCAACAATCATAAAGATCCACTAGTTGAATTGAAATAAGAAAAAAAGGGAAAAAGTGGAGTGCCTCAATTTGAATGATCCTAGTTGATGGGTTTAGAAGGATGCCCCTTTGAATTATTGTAAAGTAGCTATGTTGAAATATTCCTTTAGCATGCAAACATCGTGATCAATCATTTAGATTCAAAGGAAAAGTTAAAAGTTGAAAATCTAACATTACATTTGAACTTTGAAGTTTAGGGGTCATATTTTTAATATTGGACTCCAAATAGGTTGACATAGTTTGTAAATTTTTTCAATGGAAATATAAATACAAGCTTGTAAATTTTCTTGATGAAAATATAAGTATTTTACTTATGATCAAAAAAAGAAAAACAAATATTATTTTCCAACTCTAAACCAAGGTTTCTCTAAGAAGGTATTAATATGTATCATTGGTAAATATCTTTATGTCATGCTTAATTGCATTCCCTTTTAAGAGTACTCAAAATATTAAACTACTAAAAATTGAACTTTATATTGGGTCACATGAGACAATGGCCCAAGAGTGCAACCAAATTTCAAAACATCGATTAATTTCCCAATATAAGTCCAACATAAATCTGGCATGTGAAGAAGAGAGAATTTATGTTCACTGTCAACTTAGAACAACTCTGCATGCCAGAATTCTATGAGATCAAAGTGTATGTGTTCAATTGTAGGAGGACTTGATGAATAAGGTGAACTTATAAATAATTTTTTGAAGAATGGAGTCTCCTTAGAAGGGGACTTGATACTAACTCTCCTATAATCAATGGACTAGGTGTTTACATCCCTCATTGACCAAATTGAATACTTTTACTAGATTATCATGTTGCTCCATTTTCTCTTCAAATCTCACAAGAACACTCAAGAAAATTGAATCATGATAAATATACAAACCAAAATGAATATGTCATAAACACCTACCAAACTTTAACAAAATTGGGCCAAAGTTGGGATGATAAATTTTCTTGAAAATTGTCTCATCGCAATGAAAAACACGATGTTGAAGTTTACCATGAAAGGGTTTCCACTAACGTAGATATAAAGAACAATGATGAGGACAATACACCTCATGTTGAAAATAATTCTACCTTCTCTTGTGAAGGCTTCACTATCTAAGGTGGTACTTGGTTTAATTAAAGTTATGTTTTTATATATGGAACTTTGTGGATACTAAATTGGTTTGAACCATGGTTGAAAAATACCCCTCCATATGAACTTTGATATTTGACCATGTCTATGAAAGAAAGAAAAATAAATCCCTCCATGTGACAAATAAAGTACTTTGAGGAAAAATTAACATTTGGGTAAGGCCAACTCCTTTATTATGGGCACATTAAGACGCAATGGTAGTTTTATGTCATGCACCTTTTTTAGTTGTTCAAAATTATCCTTCTAGTAAGGGAGACTAAGATAGTTCCTTGATTTACCAAGACCACAATTTACAAGTGTAAGTGGTATGAATAAGAATAAGTGAAAATTTTTAAACACTCATTTTGGACCTTTTGAACCATTAGGAGAATTTCTAGCATGCTCAAACGCTACAATTCCATCTATGTAGCATATCCAATGCTTTGATACCACTATGTAGTGTATCTATCCACCTTTTTTAGCCAACAAGGTATTAAATCGATAAAAGAAAATCCTTCATTTCACATATTGTAACTTTATTTGCACCTCACACAACCCAAACCATATTTATATACAAATGTAATTCAGAAATCGACTATGCACACACAAGAATCTGAATTGCATACATACATTTCATTCCCCTGTGCATTTTTCCATTCACACACAACATATATACAAGACAAATTTAAGAACTTTGAATAATTCCCATAACTACATATGCAATGCATATGGCTTTAGCCATTTGATTTTAACATTAAAACAAATAATTCATGGTAGCATACAAATTTAACAATAATCATATATATCATTCATCTATATAAATACAACATTTGGATAATATTACAATAAAATTATTACAAAATATTATTTTTTTAGATGTTGTGCTTGTGGAACTAGTTGCATAACAGTGATATTCCTCTTACCATTGGAATCCACTATGGATACCAATCCTAAGTTGCATTATGGGGCAACAAGAAAAAATTATTCCTACAAGTAATCTTACCTGGAAACAAGCCAAAATATGATGCCTCATGATATAATTCAAACAACAACAATTGTCGTGAATCCCAATGCCAATGGAACTAGTTTAGATTTATGTAGCACCCTCTACTAGTGCTCTCTCAACATACAAGAATCTCTCCATATCAACACTCACCTAGATCAACCATTCACCATTAGAAATATCGTTGTTAGGGAATCCTTCAACGCCATATTATAATTCTAGCATAGAGAATCCCAACCAAACTATAATTCTAGTAAGGGCCATGCTCAAGTAGTGCAACCCATCAAYWTTCCATCACCRTATCCTCCATTGGTTTGATTAAGGAAATCAATGACTTATCATTGGTTTGTTTCCATTGCACCAATTCYATCCCATACTCATAAGMTTGTTACATGGAATCCATATCCCCTTCATAATAGTGGTTTTCTCATAACGATCCAAAAGCATTGTTGAAGGGGATGGAAGAGAAAAAAGCTTGTTACATGGAATCCATATCCCCTTCATAATAGTGGTTTTCTCATAACGATCCAAAARCATTGTTGAAGGGGATGGAAGAGAAAAAATACGATGAAAATAAAGAYGGATGAAATACCTAGAAGTGAAGGCTTGGCTTTTTTACAAAGCCTTGAATGATAAGAATGAGGAGTTGGAATTMTCCTAAAAGTATGGACAMCTTTTCAAAATATCTAAAGGGGAGTTCTCATGTTGACAAGTGGAAAGTCWACTAAACACATTTATCTCACCCKGTCTTCCYCRCTTGTCCCATCATAGCCCCTTCTTACTCATAGGCAAGTCAAATCCACGTGGATTTTTTAATCATATTTCATATTCTCACTTCATAGTCACATTACTTTCATATTTAACTTAGCAAAAATGCCTATTAAGTCTAATATTCTCTAGTGGGGCGTTGGCCTTTGGCTCCCACTAGGAATATTTGTAAACTAATTTATAGATATATATCATGAGTGTTTACACACATAGCCCACATGGATTGAAACCAAGCAAAAATGAACGTGGCATGACATTTAATATCTAATTGTTGCAAGTGTTACTCCTCGAAAATGCATGGTTCATTTGCATTTTTAGAGGGATTCTTTTCAATGACACTATATCACAATATGTGAACTATGGGAGTTTGGTACGAGTCATGAGCATTGTATTGGAAATTGGGTTTGAGCATCATCTTTCTTGCCATGCATAGGAGAGATAGTGGTGGAGATCCATGTGGTACCTTTCTTTCACATGTTGGAAGATGTTCACACGTTTGGATATGTGTTTCATTGTTGATTTCACATATTTGGAGGCACTATTTCACATGTGGAAGCATCTTACCTTTGGGGATTTTTTCTATATATTTTTATGCATATTTCTCCGTTGAGGGTACCTTTCACATTCCCCATGGAAAATTTGCATATTTGGAGGCATGACTCATCATCTTGTGGACATTGGAGTGCTTTACAAGGCATGATTGGGGTTTTTAAGAGGATGCCCTAACTTGGAGATGGAAATTTGGTTATTAATGTTTTTGAGGAATCTAATAACCACCTTCATCCCACGTGCACATGTATCAAGAAAAGTGGTTGTTTTAGAGGAGAGCTCCACTTCTTAGGGGTTCTTATTGCTATTTTTGGAGAATAGGTTTATAGAAGATCTCTTCTTGGAGAATTCCCTACATAGGAAGATTGACACATGGCTCCCAATCCTCTTCTTCAAGGCCAAATGCACAAATTTAAAGGGACAACTTTCAAGAAAAGAAGTTATGATGATTCTTGGATAAAGTACACTTTGGAAGACACCCTACATAGTGTGCCTACTTTTGCACATGTGTAAATGAATATTTTGGTTAATGGATCCCTTCTCGTAGAATGCCTTCACATGGAGCTACCATTTGGCATGTGGAACTATTTTATTTGAAGGATAAAATCAAGACCCACCATCCATGGGAGACACTCTTCATTGGAAATTGTTCTAGTAGCATATTTCATGGATTTGAAAGAAAAAAAAGAGCATTTTTTGGAGAACCCTATATAGGGAGGTGACGCATAGTATCAATGACCTATTCAATACCTTCTTTATGGATATTTTCACCCCTAATGAGGAACACTCTACTTCAATGGGACTTTTAGACCTTATTATGTATATTATTATTGTTTTTCAGAGGAAAAGATGGATCTAGGAGCTTCTCAATGATATTTTGTTGTAAAGTGGTTGAGATTAAGGTTTATAAAAGGATGAGAGATCTCATTTGCTAGGTAGAAGTTCAAGAGGATGAAAATCCCCTCAAGGCCAAAGACTATGTAAGGTAAAGTGATGACTTGGGATTGATGAATTGCAGCTTACGTCTTCTTTCCATGGATCTTCTATGTATCTAAGGTTGCCATGGATGTATTGCTGCCATATCTTTGAGTAAAGCATTGTTTTTTGCTTGTCATAGTTGGTTTTTATTTGCCTAAAGAGGAGGATGAAGTGTGGTCTTTAAACCCCTTTTACTCCATTTTGACATTAGATTTGGATCATGATGTATCAAAGGTTGTTTATTCAATAGAAGGATGTCTCTTTTACTCTAATCTCATCTTGAGTTTCTATGCTAATAAATTCCATGTTTTAGAGGAGAGCTCCACTTCTTAGGGGTTCTTATTGCTATTTTTGGAGAATAGGTTTATAGAATATCCCTTCTTGGAGAATTCCCTACATAGGAAGATTGACACATGGCTCCCAATCCTCTTCTTCAAGGCCAAATGAATAGATTTAAAGGGACACCTTTCAAGAAAATAAGTTATGATGATTCTTTATCAACCCAAAATAAAATGAAATTCTCTCCAAGTAGAAAGAAAAACGCTATTCAAATTTATTTTTCTTCTTACTCTTCATGTCTATTTAGAAGATAAATATTCGTTAAAGTCCAACAAATTCAAGAATTTCTCTCTTGAATTTGTGAGGACCCCACTAGGTAGGCGAATAGGTAGTTGTATTAACATCTAGAGTAGAATCCGCGAGGAAAGTGGTGCAAGACCTCACATCAAGGGACATGATTCCCTTAGCACAGATTGCGCCATCCGATGAAGATGAGCAGTAGGAGGCATGGGTGCCCCCCCCCCATTTTGGTACTTAATTTTCATGTGATGGACATGTCGGTTGTATAGTAGAGTAGTTGACTCAAACTGATACAACTTTGTGCGTTTTTTTTTTTGTTTGAATCTATAGTATATTGATGGGGATATATATACATGTTCTTAATGATAAATGTAAATGTACAATGTATGGTATGTACTAATATGTATGCATGATAGTGTAAAAATAAATGCAAATGATTATCTTTTTATAGATGCATGTGCTAGATGCCAATCTAGGATAATATTGGCAATGTTATCCACAAAGTTATTGTGAATTATAGGTACATGATTGAATTTAATGGACTAAAATGATTGCAATAGGAGTCGAACTTGGAGATATTTCCTAAAAAAAATGGTTGGCGCACATGATACACACCATTCAACTACATTACGAGTAGTTGGGAATATAAACAAACATGAATGTGAAGGATGTGATGAGCAAGGGAATATGATAACAAACCTATCAATGTATCATATTCGGTCTAATTATTGGTTGTAAGTCCAATGCATACACCAATTGAATGGATGAGGGTAAGCGTGGGGGTAAATAAGGTCCAAGTTGGTGAGGCTAGATTTCAGGAATGACGAATCACACCATTGTGTAATATAACAGATATAAAAAGTATGCAGAACATAAATAAAATGCTAGAAATGGCAGAGTACCAACAATATAACTAGAACAATCACCACAATAACACTGAAATGATATAAGAATAACAACATAAATAACACTTTGATTCTGAGAGAAATGTTCATGGGCCTCTTCGAGGGGGCAACCTCTAGTCGAGTAGAGCTCTATTACAATAATATCCAAGCTAGGGTTCTCATACCCTCGACTCCTATTTATACTAAATATGTCTATCAAAAGAAGCATCTAGAGGAAGATACTTCTAGAAGCAGAAGCTTCTATTAGGTCTTCTTACATTTGACTTATTCTATTTTATTGAAAGGCCTTATTAATATTGACCTTTATTACATCAGAATATATTTTTCTACCTATGTGCGGGTTAGGATCTTCCACTGTTCCTAATTGTTTCAAATTTTTCAAATGGAGCAAATGGTTGGTGTCAGTGTCAAAGCATTCATAAAGATCTACCACAAATTGTGTCCAAGCAATATACCCTTGACGGGAAGTTTTTCTCCATTGCTACCATTGCCAACGTTCTTGATCTAGATGGAAAAAACCATACCGAAGTTTGGCCAAGTCATCTGTAATTACATATAAAGAGAAATAATGTTCCATTTGGGTTACCCAACCAGTGGGATCCGAGCCATTAAATTTGGTCACATCCACCCGTGGAAGGTGTAGGTCATGTTGAAAGTGATGGTGTTGAAAGTTAGAGGAATGTTTAGCTTTAGTATCTGAAGGTGGGTTAGATAAAGGGTTATCTGTAAGGATATGCATCTTGGTGCATAGCATCAAAACTAAGGAGGCTAGACCGTACCCTTAGTCGTACTACCTAACTACCAAGGTACTAGAGAGTATCTTCTCGAGTGTTGTTCTCGATGGAACTATAGTAGTTAGGTGAACGATCGATTTATCTGAAGAGGGCCTTAGGTAATCTAGGCCGATCCATACACATGTGTTTTATGATGTGATACCACTTGAAGGGGTACCAACAAGGGTTACAATGGTGGCCAACATATGTGTGCTTAAGTACCACTTGTATTTATTGTGTGTATGAATCCCTCAACCATGGTTTTATGCGCATAATGACAGATATTTGTGGCTTAAAGACTCCAGAATATATCTCCACCCTGAAAAAAAATTTAACCCACAATTTTTGCCAAGGAAAGTGCTTTGATACCACTTGTAATATACTAGATATAAATAGTATGCAGAACAGAAATAAAATGCTAGAAATGGAAGAATAACAACAATATAACTAGAACAATCACCACAATAACACTGAAATGATATAAGAATAACAACAGAAATAACACTTTGATTATGAGAGCATTGTTCACAGGCCTCTTCGAGGGGGCAACCTCCAATCGAGAAGAGATCTATTACAATAATATCAAAGCTAGGGTTCTCATACCCTCGACTCCTATTTATACTAAATATGTCTATCAAAAGAAGCATCTAGAGGAATATCCTTCTAGAAGCGGAAGCTTCTATTAGGTCTTCTTACATTCATCTTATTCTATTTTATTGAAAGGCCTTATTAATATTGACCTTTATTACATCCAAATATATTGTTCTACCTATGTGTGGGTTAGGACCCTAACACATTGACATAACCAATGTAGTAGGAGGACAAGGGGTCCATCCGAAAGGTGCAAGAAGATAACCAATGAGATGCAAGATGTGAAAAGTGGATGCAACACAAATCTATTAACTATATACACTATACAAAGAGAGTGAAAGAAAATGATGATAAGGGACTATGAGAGGGTTCTCCAGAGAAAAGAGGTTGTAGGGACTGTAATCTCAGATATTTAGACACATAAAGGATGTGTGTGGCTTAGGAATTGGATGGAGGCGGAGGATGGCCAGTCTTGATGATTAGTGAAGGATTGGCTTGAGAAGACTAATCACAAGAAGGTGTTGGGTCTTCATTCATCCAGGTTGAGACATTCTCGTGGGTGACCTCCAGCTGGAATATAACATGAAGGGCATCCCAATACTGGGTTATACTGGGACAATGGTGAGAGTAATGATCATAGGTTCCACATAACACACATGGGTATTTAGTGCACAAGGAATTTAGACATTTTGTTACTGGTTCAGGTAGGTGCAATCACACAATAGGGATGGAGGGGTTGACCTCTAAGTCATCGTCATCATAAATGCAGTGTAACTCAAGGAGTCGAGGGAAGTTCTGGGTAGCATGGAAAAGGAGATCAAATAGGGAACACAGGAAAGGTTGCATGGAAGAAATGGGTTGGGTGGCCATAATTGGGTTGGTAGACTCTTTGGTGCCTTTTCCTTTGGCCTTTCCTCCTTTTTATCTTTCTTAGGTTTAGGTTTGGGTTGAGGTGGTACCTATGGTGGTTGAGTGGTATCTTGGGTAGGCTCTGGTAAAATATCAAGAATGGGGGGGGGGAGGAGGGGTAGGTTGTACAGTTGATTGTGGGATACCAAGGTGCACAGGGATATGTTGCATGGGGGTCAAATACAAATATGTTCTAGATGTATATATTATAAGTGCAGTAGGGGGTGGGTCCAAACACCACACGAGAATCCCCAAACTGAGGTTAGGTAGGTTGAGGGTAGTCATAACCGAGGTACTAACAATTCCAATTGGCAAGAATAGGAAATGGAATTGACCAAAGGGATAGTGTGGATGTAGCTACTGCATGCCTAGAGGAAGCATGGATGGTGTAGGGGTGGAAGGTCCAAGAGAGGGTTGCGGGTATGAACCCACTAGTCCATGATTGGATGAAACCATGCAAACATTAGATGAACTAGGTCTGGTAACTATCATAGGGGGTCCATAGTATGCACCTTATAGGATAGAGTCTTTATAGACTCTAGGTATGATGTCGTCAAGAGAGGTAATGGTTTGATCCCATCCTAAATAATAAACCACATGGTCAGGATGAAGTTGGGCTTGAGGGTCGTTGTATGTTGGCTGGTCAATGGTGATGAATTTCCCATTGTTGATCTAAAAATGAAGAAGACTTGAAATCTTGAAACTATTTGCAAGTAAAGTTTATGTGTTAAAAGCAAATGGATCAACTTTGCAACACATCAAATAATAGGATTTACTCATTTAAGACACAAATAAATAGCAACATAATCAATGAACATAAGCACATAAACACAACAAGTGATAAAGGAGTTCACCCCTCTCTTAGGCTACATCTCCTGGTCCAGCTTCCAATGGATTATTATTATTAATTGCTCAAAGTGATAAAAAACATGCTTTACAATGCTCAAAATGACCAACAAACTGCTTCAATGGCTTCAGAGCATCCAAAAACCCCTAGATGGGCTTTTTCGGCACCTCATTTGGCCAAAATATGAAGAAGTTATGCTTCTTGGAAGTCCCTCCTTCAAGCTTGCTGTCTCTACATCTACAAATTGCACCCTTGTTCATTCAACCTGGCACACATGCAATTTAAAGCATGAAAACCTGGCACCAAATGCAACTGTGCTAATGGTGCGAACTGTAGGACAGTTATGGGCGCGCCAGCCCCTAACCGCCTAGCACTCGGGCACATGAAGGTCATATGACCTTGCGCATTGTAAAAAGGGCTAAACGTTAAAACCATTTTG
>JZKD02S1369266.1:654990-673307 GCA_000966675.3 Picea glauca
ATTCATAAACTGAGTTTTAGAAGAAAACATAAAGATTATTGAAAAATTGGACAAAGAGTATGCATGCATAAATTCTTCTCCATTTACTCTTTTTCAATAATAAGAAATGAGATTGCTGGAATGATAGCAGAAAAATAACTAAAAACAGACAAGGAACACACCACCAACACTGCTACACAAGAATCCTTTAAATCATTTTCTCTATTATTGTTCAGTCATTCAAAAATTACAGACAAAACACCTCCTGGAGTAGCAAGGCCCACAGTCCAGCCAAAAGAGAGAAACTTCACACAGGTCGAACCCTGCTTCCATCTTTTACATGTGTATATAAAGGTAAAGATACTATCAGTCCTAAAAAATTCAAACTCTACCTATGCTTTCTAAAAATAGAAAATAGTTACAATAATTGACACATGTCACAGATGGTCTCCCACACATAGGGGTCGATTATAACAGAAATGACAAATGCAAAACCTCTCCAGATTTCCCGAGTGTTGTTTCAGTAGAGTCCTTTTCCATTCGAAAGGAAGACAACACATTGACAAGTGGAGAAAAAGTGTTCCCTTTACTGGTCTTCACGATATCTTCAATAAATGCCAAGAATATGACAAGGCACTTTGAAATCCTGCTGTGACAGATGGACAATCTTTACCACGAATTTCAAACACCACTTAACCATTTTTTCTTGATACCTGCCTCAAAACTCGAAAAGAGTGATGATCTGTATCACTTTAATCTTTATCTTTAGTTTGGCACCCCTTTCACAAAATCTCGACCTGATCTATGCAAAACATGAACACTTTGTCATCCTTTATGCTTTCGATAGCTTATAGGTGTAAAACAACAAAGGGTTAGCCGTCGGAAGGGTATCTTGCGGCAGCTAATGACGCCTTGAGGAAAACAAATACGCTGTTGAAAATGCTGAATTTTCCACCACTGTCCAAAACTACAAAAAGAGACTTTCTTCGACCTACCTACTCCTGAGGTTCTTCATTTAGGTTCTCAGCAACTTCATCTAGAGCTCTTAAATCAAAATGTGCTCTTGACTTAGGGTTCTTTAGCCTCAGCTTGATCCTCAATATTTTAATCACTTTAAGCAATTTACGATTTTCCTTGAGCAATTTCTTGTTCCTCTTCTGTTCCTTTACATGCATTTTAGCTAATCTTTCAAAGAAATCCAAAACCTCATCTGAGGTGTTGCTTATAGTCTGATTTTGGGATTTGATGACCCTCTCAAGCGTCTTCATCTCTAATATTTCTTTTTGGAGTTTTTCAATCTTTGATGGTTTGTTGACCTTGATGTGCCTGCTGGTTGATGTTTCAGGCATCTCCAAGTCTGAGACCTTTGATGGAAAAGACGCTTCCCCGAAAGCATCCTGTTCAGGAACCTCCCTTTCCCCTGGCTCTAAATCCTCCTCTGAATCTGTATAAGGCATATTCAAAACGTTTTTTCCAGAGGCATTTGTTTTCCCTTCTGTATCTTGGCTAAAAACGAGCATCTTCTTGGCTTTCTTGGACTTTGAAGAAGAAGCTGGGCCTTCTATAATTACTGGGGAAATGGCTCTCCTTTTTCTTTTACTACTCTGTGGTGTTGAAAAATTAATGAGTGAAGTCTTCTTCTGGTCCTTGGGCTGGGGTTCTGGTTCAAATTCACCCCAAAAAATGAGATACTCCCAACTCCTATCCCTCTTCTGTAATTCTTGGAACACTATGAGTTTGATAAGACTGTGATGGGAGATTCTACTCTGCACCTTGCTAGGTAGGGCTTGGACCTGGTGTGCCATATTTGTTAGAATTTTGTGAAGGTAGAAGGGAAGATTTAGAGGACACCTACCTGTGAAATCATTCATAAGCTTGAAATGGAAGAACATCACTCTACTATATCTGCCTTCACATGTTATGTATACCTGGATGGCTTTGAGCAAACGTTTCCACTTCTCTTCCAAGTAGGATCTAGGGATATCCTTTTTCAAAGTGATACATTTGTGTTCGGGTTTGAGATAAGACCTGAAATCAATATCTTTGATAGTGGTCGACTTGAACCATCTTTCACCAGTCCTTGGCATCTCTGTCACCGCTGCAACAACTGTTTCATCAACCTGCACTTCAATTGTTCCCACTTTGGCTTTGGCTTCGTCAAAGGTCAATGCGAATGCTTCAGCCACGCCTTGATGAAATCCTTGGAGTTTTTCACAGAACCTATAACAACCAATGTCTCTGAACATCTAGCAAATCTTAGGGTGAGATTCCAGATAAGTTATGCCACTGAGATCCTTCCTGAGCAAATTTCCTCCCTTCTTCATTTGCAATAATAGTTGTCAATATGTGCACTATAACAAAATCGGACGTGGGAAGATGTAGTGGCGCAGATAGGGAACGAATTGAAGTTCGGGCGAGGCAAAATGTGTGATATGGAGGAAAATATTTGAATGAAAATCCCTTAATAAAGAATGAAAATCCAACCATAGCGATTATTGTACCATTAGATCAAGACGAAAAGAAAAAACCATGTGATGGATCAGGTAAAGACACATGATGTGAACTTATGGGGATCAAATCTATTAGATTGGGGTTATTAAATAATCATAACAGACAACAATCACTTGCCCAGATCGTATTATGATTTGATTTCAGTTGATTTCGGCAACATTTGGGATGATGATGCTATGTACCGATGGCGGTTTGAGAATCCGATGGGACAGCTTGACCGTTAACCACCTCTGTGCTTCCAACAACTTAAAACACATCACACATATCGTTTTAGCTATCGAAATAGACACCTTTCGGCAGCTTGGAATACTTTGAGGAAATGCCCTTAGTTGCCGCAAGTGAAAATTTGGAGTTTTTCTAATAAAAATACAGGCTCATCACTTTCTTTGGAAAAGATAGGCCTAAATCTCCTCTTAAAAACCTCTAACTCAAAAGAAATCATTTGTCTAATGATCTAGGTTGTTTCCCTACTAAACATAACTTGGAAAATTTATGTCAAATAGACAGCAAGACCAACGAGCCATGAACTTCATTACGACACCCACCAATCATATCTGAACGATCAGGTCTCTTATCATTATAGGATACTAACAGATACCATGCCCATGATGATGTGGATGGGTGTGAGGGGTATGGTAATAAGTATTGGAGATCATCTGAGATGAGGCACATGAAAAATCTCTATGTGGGGTCATGTATCCATAAGGAGTGGGGTACCCACCATAAGGAGGGGAATATCCACTAGGTACAAGTGGAGGAGGCAGTGGATATGGCTAAGAGACAAATTTGATTATACCATTAGCTACATGGGAAGTCCCTGGATGGTTGAGTCATCTTCTCAAGAATGGGGTGCATTAGGGATGATGGTGTAAAGGTACCCATATTCAGTGTAAATCAAGTCATACCGTTGGGCCTTACGGATATCATCTTCTTCACTATAGGGACATGTCATAGAAACATCCTTGGAAATGGGACCAAGGAGGGACTTCAAGAAGATGTCATCAAGCTTGGATTTTCACAAGACACACCTTCCATGCCACTCATGGATATGGTTTGAGATATATTGGTCGTGGTTTGATAACAAGAGGTAAGGATCTTGATCCCCAAGTCATGGAAAACATATAACTGGAAGAAGGTGAGAAAAACCTTAGCAATGGATTCAAAGGTACAATGAGAGTTCCTAGGTTTTTCAATATACCACTTTACAGTGACACCCATCAAGGTTCTTTGGAAAATCCTAAGTCTAACAGATTATTTCATGATGGAGTTTGAAGAACACCACAGGTGGAAATTCATGACATGGTTGGATGGGTCTTCTCCTAACTTACCCTCAAACTTAGGGATGTCAGAGGGAAGTTTTATAGGAATGGGAGGCCAGGTAGGGTCATTTCATATTGGATCACTAATCAATTGGTTTAGGTATGGGATAATCAAGATGACCATAAAAGGTAAGGGAGTTGGGGTGGTTCTAACCATGGGGAATAGGGTTGAGATGTTCTTGGTGAACGAGATAAAGGAGTGGAAGTGGGCACACCAATACCTCGTTGTTGACATGGGAAAAATTCCCTTTATCAACAATAGGGGTTTTCCCTGGTACAAAGTCCCAATTATACCTCTCACAATTTGGAATAGGGAACCCATCCATATTCTGTCATGTTATCCATTTCTAGTTTTTGGTTTGTCGATTGTGGCCTGGTCCACTGATGAAGGTTTCTAATCTAAAGAATGAAATGCAACTAATCTAAAATGCATGTATCGAGACAGAAAAGGTAACCAAAAATAAAAAATAGAACCATACATGCCCCTATTGATGGATTGAGAAATAGTTCACACAGATCATAGACAAGAATACTAATAAATAATTTCAAACAAACGATAGTCTAACATTTAAACAATCATTTACAGTTCTGTGCCCATGAACTTAGAAAAATATTCCATGAAGAACTGAAATAAGAATGCATCAAACACACATGAGAATAGTCTACAATATGAAATAGGTTCTTACAAAACCCAAATGTTGATCAAAATTCAAAGGAATAGTCCACAATATGTCCAACAAAAGAATCAAAGTTCTCCAGAAAATAGCTTGGTCGAACATGCTTCTCCTCATTAAAAGTTTTGGTAATAGTACATGAAATATACAAGAGCCAAAATCCCTTTCCTCGAATACAATCCCTGTATTTATTGATATTCAATTTGACTCTTGGCCTTCTGCCTCCCCCCATGAACTTTCATTTACAAACTTTTATCCTTATCCTCTTTGTAATGATGAGAGAACAAAAATAGCAGAAATGTTTATAATTTAATGTATTATATGTAGTTACATTTTGGATTTTCCTTTTAGTGCTAGTTTTCCATTACATATTTTGGCTATAATGCACCTCACCCGCTATGATGACTATTTTGGACATTGGGAGACTCTTCTCCCTCCGAGTTTGATATTCTACCATCATGGGATTTAGAATTCTTCTTTGACTATTTGAGTCTGATTCCCTTTCACTTCTCCTCTATTGCTATGACAATTATTGTTGTTGTTGCTGCTCCATCATCCTTAGTAGTAGAGTGTATTTGAGAGGGTATTTTTGTATATTGATAGATTGATTTGATGTGTAGCTATTGTTCCATCATGATTTTCTCCCCTCACATGCTACCTATTAGAATTTCTAAGTATGACATTACTTTAGCATTGGTACCTGGCACCATTCGACACACAATAGATAAGTGACCATAGAATAATATTGAAATATAAAATTTCAGAACCACACATGTGAACCTATAGAAATGAACCATTATCTAAGTGAGAGTTCATATATGCTTCCCTGAGTTCGGTTCCTAGCTCCTCTACTCTTGGTTGAAGTGTTGTGTTCTTCGTGGATTTTGCAAATGTGATAGATCTTAATCCTAAAAACGTGAACCATTGGTGAGGAACCTATAAAATAATATAATAGTGAATTTGTAGATCTTGGAAATACCTTTCCAATGATATAAGGAATGCATGAAACAAACATTGGAGTCAAAATTTACGACCAAAATATGAAAGAAAGTTTTGCACGATCCTACTCCTGTGTCGACAAGTTAATCACAAACTCTCCTCTATATCTGCACGATGAGCACAAACTCTCCTATGTATTGGAAAGTTAAGCAAAAAATATCCTTTGTATCGACATGATGAGAAAAAACTCTTCCTTATATTGGCAAGTTAAGCATGAACTCTCCTCTGTATCGGCACGATGAGAACAAACTCTCCTTTGTATCAACATGATGAGTACAAATTGTCCTATGTATCGACAAGTTAAGCACAAATTCTCCCATGCATCATAAAATTAAGCACGAACTCTCCTATGTATCAACACAATGAGCACAACCTCTCCTCTGTATCGACAAGCTAAGCACAAACTCTCCTCTGTATCGGCATGATGAGCATGAACTCTCCTCAGTATTAACAAGTCAAGCACAAACTCTCCCCTGTATCTGCACGATGAGCACGAACTCTCCTCTCTATTGGCATGATGTGCATGATGTCTCCTCTGTATCGACAAGTTAATCACAAACTCTCCTTAGTATTGGCACATCAAGCATGAACTCTCCTATGTATCCACACTATGAGCATGGAATCTCCTCTATATCGGCAAGATGAGCACATACTCTCCTCTATATC
Organism: Picea glauca; assembly: GCA_000966675.3. Taxonomy (NCBI): domain Eukaryota; kingdom Viridiplantae; phylum Streptophyta; class Pinopsida; order Pinales; family Pinaceae; genus Picea; species Picea glauca. The sequence continues at coordinate 661,139 of JZKD02S1369266.1, forward strand.
GGCAAGTTAAGCATAGACTCTCCTCTGCATCAACATGATGAGCACAAAATCTCATGTGTATCGGTAATTTGAGAAAGAAATATCCTCTGTATCAACAATTTAAGCACAAACTCTCCTCTGTATCGAAAAGTTAAGCACAAACTCTCTATAGGAAGATAAATTGAAAAATTTCGAAGTGTCATTTTTACTAGCAAGAAACAACAAGAGCTTGAGTTCAAAAGTCCATAACTTTCTCATACAATGTGTGATTGAGGAATTGATTTCTGCAATGTAGAGGGCACAAGGAGGGGATTCTAGTGAGAGACGTTACAACTTAATTCAATCATTTGAGGAGATTCAATTTTAATGAAGGTCACAGTTAACGTGGCTTACTTGATAGGAAATACTTGGTGATATTTACGACACTTATGGAAATCAAATTTTGATTCCATCAATGGTGTTGGAATTGTAATCCCATAAAACATACATCTATCTTGTTTTAGGAGTGAAAAATCTACTTTGACCAATACCCAAAATTGCGAGCAAAGACATTTTTTAATGAAATTTTGGACCCCGTTCTCACTGCTTATTTGCTCAAATTCCATTCTGTGAGTTCCTGTGTAATCTATGTTATACAGGATATTAATTCATCCATTGGATATGAAGTCCTATGGTAGTGGATAAAAAATATAATCCCACAAAAACAACTAATTGATGTTTGGAGCGCTTAACACTGTTTAGGAGCTAGGAGGATTGATTCTCCTCTGAGATGCAATTCAAAGCTAGTGCGAGTCTTCTATATTCTACAATCAACCCACCTGATGATAGATAAAACTTTCATAATCATGGTTATTCATAAAATCAATAAGGAACAAAACGTGCATCCTGGCATGGTATGTGTAATGAAAATTGTTGGCGACAAAAACATACTTAATTATGATTGCAACATAATGTAGATTAAGAAAGGTAGGTAGTTAGTCATCATGCATGGAATGTGGTCAACCAGGTATGGAATGCATAATCATTGGGAATTATAGGAACTTGACAAATGGGTGTAGTGAGAAGGATTTGAGTTGGAGGAAAAAGGAGATCACTATCGATACACTCAGTGTTGATGAGGGGTCAACATATTTATACTAGAATACCAATGATTGTTGACCCTTGGTTAGGGAAGAAATCGAAGATTCACGAAGAAAGGACAAGTATGAACTGCGTGGAAGGCACAGTGACTGATATTGGGTTGAAGTGGTCAAAGAATCATAAAATAAGGAGCGAAGTGAGGGAAAACAAGTTGTTGAACGAGAAGACCAAGGAGGACAGATCAACAAGGAAGATGGATCATGGACAACTCAACAAGAGGAAAAATCCACCAACGGATAATTTGGAGCACCGCGCGGGAAAGAAGGAAAAATCCCTGAAAACGCGGGTCAAGTTTATCTAGGGTTTTAGACACCTATGGTTTTGGGATCTATGGTTTTGACACCTAGACGTTTGTCACGTAATGTATAAATAAAGGTCTAGAGGACCTGGGATGGGTTGGTTTTGAGTTCATCATTGTGGGTCAAGGGAGTGATTATTACTGATCACATGAGAGAAAGAATTGTGTTGTGAGAATACTATTGTATTGTAAGATCTTCAGCTGGGTGTGAAGATCAACCTTGCAGGTAGGTGCACAAGGAGGGGAGAGAAGAAGGGAAAGAGAGAGAGATATGCAAGCTAAGTGCGTAGATAGAACTGTATGTTTTCATATAATATATCAAGAAAGACAATTCCATGGACGTATCCCTAGGGAGAGGGTGAACCACGTATATCTTGATGTTATGTGTGATTGATGTTGTGTTCTTTGCCTTATGTTATTCTGTTATTGCATTATTGTGCTAGATCTGAGATATAGCTGTGCAAAGTAGACTTAAGTTGGTAGAGGAATAACTATATATCCGTGTGTTGTTGTTTTGGATCCAATTTGCATTTCCTCTGGTTGTAGACACCTGTGTCCTACAAACCCCTATTGCTACTTCGGGTGAGACTGCATTTTCTCCGCAGGTGTTGCCAAAAGGGCCAGTGGTTAGGGCTTGTTGTGTGATGTTAGAGTTGAACCATGGGTTTTCCCCTATGCCAACAAATGGTTCTATTTCCGGGACCAGGATCTTCTTGAGGGAATGTCAAGGTGGTTTCCATCGAAGACAGAGATTCAAAAGTGGATAGAAGAACAAGAGAAGGACTTTGCCGAGGTTCATAATAAAAACCCTAATATAAGTACAGAGGATTGGTTGGGAAGGTATATCTTTACCAATATACACGAGATTTTCTTTGGATGAATTCATAAGGAGCTATACGAGTGGTTAGCTAGATTAGCAGATACCCATCTTGAGATCAGATCTAGACCACTTGTGGTTTGGACATCGGCGCTGATCAAGAAGGTCAAGAGAGTTGATAACACCATGTCAAGAGAAGTATATCACTGGTTTGATAACACTATTGGAGGGTATATTATTGAGTTTTCTATTGACCTAGTAGAGTCATATATCCAAGCAGGGAGGTATTTATTTAAGGGATCGAGAGGAAAAATTTTACACTTTTTGAAGTTGAAGATCAAGATTCTATTGCATGAGAAGAACATCTTGAAGATACATTGATTGGTCAGATTTAAGAGCTAATGTTCAAGAACTCAAACAATGATAGAGACACAGAGGTTGGACATACATGCAATGGGAGAACCTTCAGAGAGGTTCCTCTGGTGACCTTGTTTGAGAAGAACCACGAACCACTAGAACAAGATGAAGGGTTATACAGTGGAGAAGAAGAAGAGATATTGAACGAGGAATAGTCAGGATCCGCTGGGGCAGAGGAGGAGAAGACTAAAGAACCTTGTCGAGACAAACGAGAAACTTTAGGAACTACGCCGATTGTCGAAGTAAGTACTATTATTCCTCCTATTGTTTTATAAGTGTTAAGTAACTAGAGGAGCTAGAGCTATCAGAGAACTCAGAGCACTGTTACCAACAGTTCAACACATACTCAGTCAAGCACCCTAGGAAGATCTATGGTAGATGAAATGAGGCTACCTATCTTTAGAGGAGATGGATTTGAAGATCCTGATCAACACTGGTTCTTATGCGAAGCTGTATGGAGTATTAAGCAAGTCAATGACGAAGCTATTAAGAGAGATTAGTTTAGTAATACCTTAAGAGACCGCACACTGAGCTGGTACATGAAGTTTGTTAAAGGAGTTTCACAACCTAAACCACTAAATGATATCAAGACTGCGTTGAGTGAAGAGTTAAAGAAACCCAATTCAGAGTCATAGTGCATAACAAAGCTGAAATAAATCAAGCAGAGAGTAGTTTAACCTATTTGGGAGTTTGATAAGAGGTTTAAGACCTTGATAGGCCATTTGAGTTTTCAGATCCTAGATGAGCAAAACAAAGAATGGTTCATTGCTGCCCTCTTACCACATACTAGAGTTCCTCTGATGCAACAGAAGGTTTCTTCACAGGCTAAAGCGTTGGAGATCGCCATGAAACTAGAATCATCCCCGATGGGAGAATCCAGCTCAGGTATGAGTCAAATTTTGAGTCAACTAACTAGCTTATCTCTACAGGTCGAAGATATGAATAATGAAAAGGGAAAAGATAAAAGAGAATACATTTGTTGTATCCAATGAAAGTCAGAGGGCCATGACAAGGAGCACTCTCCCCTGTTTAATGAGTACTTAGCCTCTAGAGCTCCGAGACCTTTGAAGTAGGTTACTCTACCCTAGTGCGAGGTATGTAGAAATAGACATCTCCCTCGTGAATGCTATTACATGCAAAAATATGTCCAGACAAACAAACCTTTACTTCACATTCTGTAAATTTGTGGGGCATGATGAGAAGGACTGTAGGGATTATGACCTCTTGCATGAAAGATCAAGAGATACATATAGGATTCAAAGTGAATTACATCAGGAGGGAAATGCTACGCAGTTTAATTCTCCAGGAAGAGGAAACTTCAACCCTTGTGGTGGATTCATAGGAAGAGGACGAGGAGGAGGCATGGGTCAAGGTCGAGGTCATATCATTTGTTACAACTGCACACATCCAAGACACTTGGAAAGGGACTTTCAGAACCCTTGTACCACTTGCAGTTACTGCAATTCATTTGAACATGTTATTGGATATTTCCCAGTGTTGTTAGCCAAACTTCAGGAGAGATGAGGAGGAAATCAGAAAGTACAACTAATATCAGTAAAACCTCATGGAGAGGATCCTAGAGTTGCTATTATCACTAGAGGAGACGTTGTTATAGGCGAAGATAGAGTGACCCCAGGAAGGACTACAGAAGAATCAAGGGTTAGAAGAGTTGCAGAGAAGACACAAATGCTTTATTCGAGGGAAGAAAAGAAAACGTTTGAAGAGGAAAGAAGAGAATTTGGAAGAGATTAGGATTCTTCATCAAAGACACAACCATAAGTGAGAGAATGTGGAATGCCTTTGGCATTTGATTAGTCTTCTTTGCCCGGGGAAGGAAAAGAGGTAAGAAAGCTTATGAAATTATTATGTACTTGCATTAATTTGATTAAGGATGAAAGAGTTTTACAAGAAATACAAAATTTGATTAGACAGTATGAGATAGGTAGGATAACTCCTCTGCTAAATAAAGAAGTACATAAAGTAGCCATAAAGAGAAGGACAAATAAGGAACTACACCTTAATGCTTAGATTGGAGATTATGACATATATTATGTGGTCCTCGACTTGGGATCATAAGTCAATGTTATGACAAAGAAGACCTCGACACTGATGAGAAAACCTAAGTTGATTTACTCCCCTATCAGGCTCAGGATGGCTAATTAGCAGGAAGTAAGTCACTTTGGAAGGATGGAGCATGTCCTCGTAGACATCGATGGGGTAAGGACATTTGATGACTTCGAGGTGATTGAGATAGTTGATGATAGTTGTCTTTATCTTGCGTTGTTAGGAATTGATTGGGCTTTCAACAATCCCACTATTGTTGACTTAAAGAAAAGAAGAATGACATTTGAAGGTGATGGCCTTAGGGTCATTGCACCTCTTGATCCTGATGAAGGTCACAGATACACATAACCCATCAGAGAAGAATACCATTCTTATGAACTAGAGAATATATATAAATTAACAGCAATACAACAAGATTACATTAATCCTACAACATATAGGAAATTAAGATGGCGAAGTGACAACACATGCTCATCAGATTCAAAATAAGTGCTAGAGAACTGTAGAACAAAATGTATGAATTTTCTGCACGAAGTTGTGCCAGATTGATCAGGGAAGTTCGTTGGATTGGCATAGAAGTAAGAAATCTTCCCACATTTGATGGTTTAAATCATTTAGAAACATTCTTGTCAGAATTTGAAGAAATTGTACTAGTACAAAAACAAATGTTGGCACTGGATGAAGCCTTGAAAGCAATGCCAGTGAGATGGTGGGTAACACACAATAAGAACATCGTGGAATGGGTGCAATGTCGCACTTTGATGACAATGTGATTTTCAAACCAAATCAAAGGGTGCAAAGTTCGATACATGGGCTAGAGATGTACGAAGGACCATGTGAAAAATTGTGAGGAGGCCTGGGGCATCATTCCTCAAGAGTAGTGGGTGCATAAATTCATTAACACTTTGGACACAATGCCTATTAATTGTTATCTTCAAGTAGAACTATGCCTCACCATTGCATATTGGTACGGTATGACTCAGAACTTTGTAGCTACATTTCTATTTGAAAGTCAGTACCCCACATTAGATCAATCTCTACAATTTGTAAGACATAAAGTCTTTGAGGATGCACCTAACCTCCCTGTGGAGCAAGAAGAGGATGAATGGACTGCACCTCTTCAGAAACTACAAGGCTATTACAATATCAATGCTAATGAAGATGATGATCCTAGGAATGTGAACGTCGCAGAAAATGAAGAACAGAGAGACATAGAAGGAATAGGAGTCGAACTACCCTTCATTGGATAGCCAATCAAAATCAAGAAAGTTAATATTGGAACAGAGCAAGCACCTAAGCTTGCAAACATTTGATATTATTGGGATGATGCCACTATTGATAAGATCACATAAATATTGCATGAATATCAGGACTTGTTCCCAACCAAGTTCACAGACATGAAGGGCATTAAAGGGCCCATGGGAGAAATGAAGATCCCCTTGAAACCAGATGCAAGACCAGTCAAGCAGAGACCTTACAGACTAAATCCCAAGTATAAAAGAAAGTCAAGATTGAATTAGACAGAATTCTAGAAGCAGGAATCATAGAACCTGTTGACGAATCATAATGGATTAGCCCTATGGTGGTCCAAGATAAGAATTTAGGAGAGATCAAAATATGTGTATATTTAAGGAAGCTAAATGATGCATGCTTACATGATCCATTCCCTACACCATTTATTGATGAAATGTTAGATAATGTCGGAGGACAGGAAGTTTACTCCTTCACAGATGGATTTTCAGGTTATCACTAGATCAAGATTGCTAAGGAAGATCTCCATAAGACCACATTTGCAACATAATGGGGTTCTTTCCAGTATACAGTGATGCCTTTTGGACTCAAGAATGCACCAACCATATTTTGTAGGGTGGTGGTCGAAGCATTCAAGGAAATTTTACATTACTTTTTGGAAGCATATTTTGATGATTGGATTGTTTTTAGCTTGTTGCAAAATCATATTGAATGCTTAAGACTAATGTTGGATAAGTGCAAGCAATGTCTGATTTCCTTGAACCTGAAGAAGTGTATCTTATTTTCACTCTTTGGAGTGTTGCTAGGCCATATTGTGTGTAAGCAGGGGTTGTTGGTAGATCCTTCCAAGATTGCCATTATTGTTGATCTACCTCCTCCAACTTCGGTTAGACAACTACACACTACGCTGGGACATACAAGTTCATCAAGGGCTATGCACAGATAACAAAACCTATGAAGAAGTTATTAAATAAATATTGTCAGTTCCAATGGTCAGAGGAATTCCAACAGAGCTTCGATACACTGAAACAGAAAATGGTCACTACACCCATTCTGGTTTTCCTAGATTGGATTAAGGAATTCCATGTTCATGTCGATGCTTCATCTATTGCATTAGGAGCAGTTGTTGCACCTCTTTTGTCACCTAAATGAGCAAAATAGAGCTTCTTACAAGCTTAGTTGGGTTAGCTAAGAAAGACAGTAGTAAAGGAAAGGGTTAGAAAAAGAAACATAAAAGACTAAGATAAGAATTAAACTAAGAAATGAAAGAACAACTAAACTATTGAGCATAAGGACATAGGAACAAAAAACCAATAAGACTCATGTCACCAATGGAAAGGATTATATTAGTGAAAAGAAAACACCAAGAAGAAAGAGGACTTTCGGTCCTTTCTTCCTCCAAGGGAGGGCTCTTGGACCCCCACAACTAATATCTTCTTACAATTTTGAAAGAAATGGTGAAAGAATCCCAAGCTAATCCACTCAAGAGGTGAGATGGATTGCCCAAATGTAATGATGCTAGTATGCTCTTGATGAGAAAAGAGGATTCCCCAAGAGAATAACAGTAGCATAACCTTGCAAACAAATTCCTTGAAAATGTAGTGCACCCATGGCTTTGTTTTATAGCACCACTTTGAGGTATTGTGTAACCAACATATAGTGTGAAAAAGGGCTGTTTAGGGAATTTTTAGGTCTTTGACCAGCCACCCAGTCGGATCCAACAGAGATTTGGATGTCAAATCAACTTGGAAGCTGAACCAAAAGTGGGTGGGAGGCTGACCAATCTCATAAATGCACCATTCTCAGGTGTGTGTGGATTTTAGGGACCACAGTCACGCATCGTGCGCATGTGCACTTTTCTTGCGTTTCTAGATGGCACATGTGCATGCATGCCCTGTGTAGTCATCGCTCACTTTAATTTTATCACTGGTTGTATAGTTTTGGAACTTTTGGGAATATTTTTTTGGTAATTTTGGTCCATGGGTGAACTCATAACTGTTTGAAGATGCTGGATTCCTGTAACCATGTGCGGACAAAATTTCAGTGATAACATATGCCTCTTGATGGATGAGGTTAGGAGCATACGTATAGTTGAAATTCATCAATGTTTCTTCTACTGAGAGTGTTGTTGTAAGAGAGAGAGATAGTGAGAGTATCAAGAGTGACCCGTTGGAGGGAGAAGGGAACCTGTATAACCCGACCTTCCATAAGGTGTGTAAAAAGAAATTGTGTACAAATGAGGCAAACATGCTCCATGCTCGTGTCATCTAACTAAAAAAAAAGAATGGTGTTGTATAGTAACTAAAATGATGTGTTGATGTAGACAACTGCAGTTCCCTTAGGGGTGGTCGTGATAAAGGCAGAGGAAAATTCTAAGGAGGAACATACTCTGAATAGTAGGCAATGACACCTGTAAGAAGTATCACAGATTTTGTAGGCATTGATAGCCCAATCAAGTTCAGAGGTCTTCGACAAATATAAGAAACAACTGCAATAGTCGCAATGTAAGACCCACCGTAACATGAGAAAGTGTTGAAGTCGAATGTTATGGGGGTCAACGATAGAAGAGAGTAATTATGGTTCTTCCTGTGCCATCCGAGACCTCTCATTGGAAAGGTAATGAGAGTCAAGATACTTTCTCCCTTCTGGAAACTGTGATGATGTCGACAAAAGGGGGATGCGACTCCAAGAAGCAAAGGGATTCATGAGATCTGCTAGGTGAGTTTAGGAATTGAGGAGGTACATGGATGAAGTCAAGATGTATGAAGAATCAAGACTTCCCTTGGTTGGGGGTATATGAGAAGTATAAGTGGCCGCAACCGTTCAACTAGGTCGAGTGTCAGGGGGACAACAAGACATGGGATAAGTTGTGCCAGAGGCGGGACAAAGTGAACAAACTCAGAGAGAAGAGGTAGGTGGCTTGTGGGATACTCGGAAGATATGGACGATGTCAGTAGATGATAATGAGTGCCCCAACCAAGGGTGACATGGGTTGCATTTGCCAAGAAGATTGCCAAAGGTGACGACAAAAAGCTATGTAACATGCTGGGAATCATGGTTTAATTACAAAAAGAATGAAAACATCTGTGGGGATAATAATGTAGATACAGAAATGGGTGCCCCGGTGTAAGATGGCTTGGCCCAAGGATGGTGTAAGTTGGTGGAAAAAACGAAGTGGAGGGTGGGGTCCCCATAGGCTGGTTTCTGTAGTAGGGCAATGTATGGAGGGAAATTTGAGGATGGGCAGACTGATGATGGGTAAATGATGTTGCAGGAGTGTAGTCAAAATAATCCATGAGGAAGTGTCCTGGGAGTCCATTGGGAAGGCTAGAAAAATGAGGAGAATGAGTATGTGGTTGATTCACAACATGATGTAAGACTATCGAAACTCCCATCCCTAAAGGGTTGAAAACAACATGAGTGTCGAAGTGCCAAGGGGTACTATGAATGGGACAACTCATGTGGGGGAGAGTGCTATTGGGTGACAGTACCCAAAGTGCAATGGAGGTGGCGGTACTGCAGAGTCGGATAAGGGGACCCTAAAGGAAAATTTCAAAGGGTGTGACTGGAGATGCAGTTGAGATTCAGAGGGACTAATTACATGCCAGTGTTGATTATATACCTGAAAGGGTTGTGCTGATGTATGATGACCAAGTATCTGCACACATGAAAACCAAATACCCGACGTGAACAATATTTGAAGAGAATCAAACATACAAGCATTTATTTGATAATTTTGAACATGAGCATGTGTTCCTGGACATGGTATGGAAAAAATGGCTCCCTGGGGGCTAAGGATGAAAAGTGGTCTGGGGACTGTCTTGATGTAGAGGATGAGGTACTGATCCCATGGCTGAAGACGAATCGAAAAATGAACACCTGGATCTCCCAGAATGGGGTTTGGAAGTTTGGCAAAAAGGACTATATATAGTTGTAGGGCCCACATTGCCACCTCATTTGTACCTGCTGTCAGAGTGATTGGACGAAAGATATTTGGAGATTTGGAGATTCTGGGAGAATGAGGTAGCCGATTTAGGACCAACGAGCTTCAGGTTAGTGGTCTGATCATCCTGCATAGAATTAGGTTTTCTTTTTGTGGGCAGGGCCTGTACGGAGGGTCGTATAGGGGGTTTTGTGGGTGTGGGCCCCCCAGTGCATGGGCGATCTAGAAATATGCGCGCATGGGTGTGATCTTGTTATCCGATAACCTGCACATGGGTGCACCCTAAGGGGGAAAAAAGGCACGCATTGTATGCGCGCCTGTTAACTAAACAACTGGGCATGGGTGCGCAGCTGTGTGGCAGACAGGCATGCTATGATGAACTTCTGTGTACATGACAGGGGTGCATGAAGGCACCTCTGTATGGTGGATATGCACACATTCATGTGCGCCCTTGGGATGAATAGGTGTGCATGTGTGCACGCTTGTGGGGTGAACAGGCGCATGTGTACACGCCTATGGGTTTAAACAGCCGCACCTTGGAGGCAAGGTTGATGGATGCAAAACTCATCTTTTTTGGAGATTTTAATGTGTTTATGCTCGATATGGATGATGTAGGAGTGGATTTATGTGGTTGTAGGTGAGTATTGGGACGATGCTGGTTCATTGGTGAGAGCGGGACTGGTCACAGCTAAGGGAGGCTGTGACTATTGAGGAGTCGACGGTTTGTGCTACTTTGGTAGCTTGTGGGATGCTAAAGTTTTTTGAGTGCCCCTTGATCTGGGCCTAGGAGTACCTGTTATAGTTCTTGATCCGGATGTGGAGTCTAGATCTTCATTGTTTTATGGTGCGAGGTGAGCAACTAGCCTTCATTGCGGTGGAGGATGTGTACTTTTTGACTGGGCTCCCTTTTTGGGGAACGCCCCTACCAGCGGAGCCTGTGTTACCTAGGGACAGGTAGTTGGCTACCTTGGGTCAGAGGTATTGTTCGAGAGATGACTTTGTCAGGCTTTGTAGTGAGTATCGGGGCAATGGATGCTTTGGTTCACCGTTGTGTAGCAGTGATGGTGGTGAGGGTTTATGGGTCCCTTGAGACTCAACGGATCAGTGGTGGTCAGCTGAGGATTATGGGGAGGGCATTGGCGGGAGAGAACTTTGCCTAGGGATTGATGTTGCATGCCAAGATGCTAGGGAATCTTGACAGGTGTCGGGTTACGGACTCAGGGGACTTTTCCTTTGGGTCCATCTTGGTGGCATGGTTCTTGGAGAGGGTGTCGATGTTGCACCCTAGATTTTTATTGGGAACACCTGGTGCGCAAGAGCCATGACTGAGGTAGTGGTTGCGGATTTTGATTCACCACGGTGGTGGTGAGAGTGGCCATTTTTTCACGGCTGAGGCTGTACAAGTGTGGCGGTAGATGCCGCAGATCATACTACAATATCCATACTGCGGGGTTGACTTCTGGGGTGATCCATATATGGTGTTACCTCCGGGAGAGGTGTTTGACCACCGAGGTATGTTTTTGATTGGTTTGATATGTTTATTTTTGAGATAGTGTGACCTATGTATTATGTATAGATGGATGATGATGCTATCCTTTGTTTGTTTGTATGTGCAGATGTGGGACCTTGTGGGTGTGAGGTTGAGTTGGTGAGAATGTTGGCTCGTTAGGGGATGGTGAGGCCTCCACGGGGGGAGCCATGGGCGGGGGAGAGATGACGATGAGAGGATGTGGAGGTGAGACCAGATGGCGAGGAGAGGGCGGCTAGGAGACACTGTTTCAATGACCCTGGTGTAGGGCCATCGCATGCTCCTCCGACTGAGGCTGGGGGGGATTTTGAGGATATTCTCTACCGCTTGGAAGTGGTGCTACAGGGAGTTCTTGAGGGCATGTGGTCATGCATCCGGGATAAGGGCATCCTGGAGCAGTGTGTGGGAGTTCCACTGAAGTGGCAGACTGTGGTTCAACAAGCAGTAGTAGCAGGTGCTGCGATGATTGGGCGGTTACCTCCAGGTCCAGAGGGACCGATAGTGGGTGGGGCACCACCGCTTGAGGGAGGGCCAAGAGGTGGTGCTCTAGAGGAACCATGAGTGTTTCTCTATGTATTTTTGTATATTATATATAGGCTGGTGAGCCCATTTTGGTGTAGTGACACTAGTTTTGTACCGAGGTGCTTCACTGGCCTGTGGATTTTGTATACAATGTATTCTATATGTAAACATTTTGATGGCATTGTTGAACGATTTATATATATATATATA
>JZKD02S1369266.1:677912-697773 GCA_000966675.3 Picea glauca
GGGGGTGTAGAGGGTATGGTGGGAGTGAGTATGGGAATCGTCATTGGGATTCCTTCTATTTGGGGGGGAAGGGATGGTTGAGGAACCATCTCTGGTGGATGTAAATACCAAACTAAGGATTTCCAACACCATATTAGGGAGAGTAAGCTTTGTGGCTACTTGGAAAGCTTATACGCCTAGTGGAGGGTAAAAGAAGGGGATTTGAGTAATGGTTTGGGGAATTGTTTCCCAAACTGGGATATGGCCTTAGGGAGAGGTGAAATCGTGAACTGGTGGAGTTGACGAGTTCTCAAGAGGCTTGTGAGGGAGGAGCTTTGCAACTAGTGGGATGTCAGATATGAGAGAAGCCTTCCTGGGAGGAAGGGTATCCTCCATGTCAGTTCCTTTGGACGATATGACACATACCTGATTGGAAGGATGAAGGAGTGGTGGTGCACCATGGTAAGTTCCTAACAATGATGGGTCTTTGAAAATTCTGGGGCCCATTTCGATGAGTGGGTATGCTTCATGATTAGTATGGATGAGAGGGAGAATGTTATCGATGTTGGCAGAAGGGTTAGGCTCATAATGTGAAACTTGGTCAATGGTAATGATCTTCCCATTATGGGGGAACATCATGGTTCGAAAGACAGAAGATGCAACTGCCTTCATAGCATACATGTAGCTACGACTGAACAAGATATTATAATTGAATGGGGCATCAATAACTTCAATGTCAATGAGAATGGTCTTGCCCTCGAGTTCTATAGGGAAATTTTGGAAGAGCCCTTCAGGAGAAGATGGTCGTCCGTCATAATCTCTTAAGTTAATGGTAGATGGTATGAGTTCGGGGGAACCAAGTTTCTGCCATACAGACTTGGACATGATGCATGAAGATGCGCCTTCATCGATGATGAATCGATGAACTATAATGTTCCAAATTTTCAATGGGATTTGAAAAGCGATGAGAGCAGGGAGACGAGGCTCTCCACTGTTGAGATCAAATGTGATGAGTTGAGTATCCACTGGGTCAAATGCCCCCAAGGCGGAAAGTAATGATTTCCACTGAGTGGGACAAGTTTGAAGGACTTCTAAGATTGACATGGAAGCCAAGGATTGTGCTAAGTCATCAACCAAACTATAATTATGAGCCGCCCTAGCCTGTGGGTTGTGGACATTCCTGCGCAATGGAATGAGAGGGATGCGAAGAGGTGTTTCTGCGTTAGGGAGAGGGATCATCAAAGGGGGTCCCATTGGTGTTGGGAGCATTTTTGGGGGAATGGGAGGAGACTTGGTTTGTGCTCGGTATTGATGACTATGTGTTTGTAGAAGGACTTCTTCCTCACTGGTGAGGAGGATAGTACGATCTACGGGATTGTTTGGATTGAGATACTGTCCCAACTGTGATGGGGTGGCCTGCATGTCCCATTGGGTGTTCATCACACCCTGGTGTGGAATGGGGTTTTGTAGCATGACTGGGGGTGGTTGTTGCATGTATTGTTGTGGGGCCTGCTGAGGGGCAGGTAGTGCTGGAGTATGTGGTCCATTCATTGAGTTTTTCATCCATTGAAAATCAACAATTTGGGGGCAATGATGAGTATAATGACCGAACTCACCGCAAAGGGCACAAGGGAAGTTGGTTTGAAGATTATTGTTATTTCTTCCTTGACGTTTGTTGTTGTTTCCCCCTTGGGGGTTCTGATTCCCTTGGTTCTGGTTGCCCCTAGTAGGTTGGTTTTGGTGGGGGTGATTTCTGCTTGGACCTGAGTTGTTATTGTTCTGATTATTTCCTTTATTTTTGGCATTATTTGACTGATGGGTCGGATTTGTTGTATTCAACTGTTTAAAATTTTGATATTACTGAATGGGAGAGGGTTGAACAAAATTCACCCCAGCGTGAGGGTGTCCTTGTGGTGGAGCCATGGGCATGGGAGGGCCAAGAAATGGAAAGTATGGATTATTTTGTGGTAATGATTCATAAGGTACATAGGAAGGCATGGTACTTTCTCTAGTACTTAGAGTATAGGCTGAGGTAGAGGGAGTACCCAAACTTGTTTGGATATTTGGGTGTCGACGGTGGCCCACTGATGGGTGGAGGAAGGGAAACAGGGTATGGTTGTTGATAAGGGGGTGGGGGATAATAAGGGGTTCCTCCATATGTCGATGGATATTGAGGTGTGCCATACATTGGTGGTTGTTGGGGTTGTGGATTGTGGTGCATGGTGTTACCGATCAATCCATCTACTGAGTGAGACATCCTAGGTTTATCTTGGCCAAATGGCACGGGTTTTGGGAGATCAGAAAGTATTGTGTACATGTACCCTAATTGAGAATAGATGATGTCGTATTGTTGAGCCTTACTAATGGATTCCTCTTCTGATTGAGGGAAGGTGGAAGCCACATCTTTACTGAGGAGAGAGACAAGTGATCTGAGAAACCAATCAAGACATTGTTGTTTGGTGGTTTCTGCTTTGCACAAACTACATCGTCGATGCCACTCGTGAATGTGGTCAGTGATATATGTGGCGGAGGTTTGTTTGAAATTAGAGAGTAGTTCAAGACCATTGTCATGGCGGATTGGTAATTGGAATAAGGTAAAAAATGCTTTGTCCAAGGACTTTAAAGTCGCATGGGACCCCGATTTTTCGTCTACATACCATTTAGTTGATGGGCCAATGAGCGTGCATTGAAATAATCGTAGTCGGATGGAATCATCCATAATGCTGGTGGAAGAGAACCATAGGTGGAAAGTCATGACATGGTTGGCAGGGTCATCCCCTGCCTTTCCTTCAAACTTGGGGATATCTGAAGGTATTTTGGTAGGCATTGCAGGCCATGTGGGCTCATGCAATATAGGGTCATTTGTGAGTTTGCTTAGATCTGGTATGTTAAGAGAGGCCAAGTATGGCATTTGTAGAGGGGGAAGAGGATTAGTTCTAGCCATGGAGTGAGTGTGTTGTGAACCTAACCCTTGGGGGGGACTAGGTGGGTTTGTACTTCCCCCTTGAGAGGAAGTTGGTCCCCCGCTGCTGTGTAAAGGAGAGCAAGCGGATTGTGCACCTTGGGAATTGGACCCAAGTAGGGTGGAACCAAGAAAAGCTAACCCTAAGACAATGGAACTTACTGAAGTGTGTGAAGGTGGTGCCGATGAGTTGGTAAGACTAATAACTCCCCCTAGAATAGGAGGGAGGTTTAGCAAGTGTCTGGAATGATGGGGGTTCTGTGGGTCCCCTATGATGTCCAACTAGCTAAGTGGATGTGTGCGAATTGTGGTGAGAGTAATAAACAAGAGCCTTTGTTTGTAATTTTTGAACTTTACACAATATATATATCTAAATCAAATGTAATTAGAAATGCATCATACATAAAGTGTTTTGATAAAGAAGCATATATGTGGATAAATGGTTTTGTCCTGTGGGGAAACAAAGAAAACAAATGCTCGTGTCCTAAAAAGACGTAACGTCCTTCCTCTCAAAATAAAACTGGACCTTCCAATAGCACTCGACAGTGGGGTCTGAAGCCATCGGAAGAGAAACTAGTGAAGCATGAAGCGATTAGTTATAATGAGGGGTAGAGGGGGCATATCCCGAAAGAACTGATGATATTTCCCAATAGCCACACAAAATTTGATCAAGGTGAAATTGCAGCCCACAATTTCCACCTGGGTGGACGTCCTAAAATTTGGTCACTAGGTACCTCGGTCAAAGTGCGACATTTAGATTTTCGGCCTAAGAAATGGGTCATGGGCTGGATCCCGTCCAAGAGGTGAGTGCCTCAAGGGGGGATGCATAGAACAATCGGACCTCGGCCTTCAACCCTTCATGGGTATCTCCCTACCTTATGGTGTAAGGAACACTTGACTTGGAGGATTTACAGTTCCCTATTTGACAAATTCTATGGTTTTGACAATGTGCGAACCAGATAATAGGGAGTTATTTGGATGCCTATCCCCAAAATCCTACTTAGACTAAAAAATTTCTTTTGGCACCTCCCGTGGAGGAAAAATTAGTGAGTTTTTAGAAAATATTTAGATGTGGTTGTTTGAGAGATTGGGCGTGTGAGCCAATATCGTTGAATTTAAATGGGAGTGGATAGTTTTGTCAAGAAAAGGGTGGGGTGTTTCGGAATCCCTTTGGAGGAAACTTACTTTGACCTCCACGTTTCGAGATGAAAACTATGTGAGTGGTAAGTGACTTTTGTGCGTGAATGAGTGAAAGTGTGCCAATGTTTTAATGAATTAGGTGTCACTTTGCTGCATGTGGACTTCGCTTGGTTCTTACAAGTGTTGATTACCTAATTAACTAAATGCCTTTGGTACAACCTTGCGTAATTCAAAAGTCCCTAGGAAGCTAGCATGTGGACATGTGGGTCCTTTACTATTCCTTTAACTCCCTATTGTGATTTAATCTAAGAAAGATTTGAAACTATCCTAGATTGTGATCATGTGGGCATGTATGGGCCCGTTACAATCTTGGGATGTGTTTGAAAAATAAACTAAGAGGAGTCCCGAGGGGGCTGTTGTCCTCTCCTAAAGGTTTTAGTCTTTTTAAGGGAGTTGAAATTGTCCCACAACCTTTTTCTAATTCTCAAGGTCACTTTGAAGCACGAGAGAAGAGCATACTAAATGATTGTTATCCAATTTCTAGTCCCAATGAAAGCTTTATGTAATTACAAATGATTCCAACTTATACTCTTAGTCAAAGCAAGCCATCCATGTGGAAAAATGAAAGCAAAAGAGGAAATAATTATTTTAAACCCCCTAAGTGCATATGTGTTTTGAATAATCCCTTTATATGGAGAGGGAACTAAGTGTGGTGCAGATTACAACATGCATGAAATCATTTTTAAGAGGGCTAGGGGCCTTCCCCAAATCACAAAAAGGCTCACAATGTGTATTTTTTTGCACAGGTGCACGGGTCTCAGAGTAGACAGAGGTGCATTGAGTGCTTGTGTGCAAACCGAAAAAAGATTTTTGGGCGTAGGTGCGCAGAGGGCGCTGAACAACACAATAATTTTGGTGCACATGCACACGATGCATGAATGTGGGCCAATAAACCCGTGCACACCTGCAACATGGCCGTGAAGAAAATTCCAGATGGAATTCTCTCAATTCAGCTTTGAATTGGATGTTTTGCAGGTCGTCTTGGGCCGGTTAAGGTACCTATAGGTTAAATAAACCAAGAGGAGATCTAGAAAAACCCAAATGGGGTAGGAAATTGATACCATTACCCAGTGGAGTCACCAATCTGTTGCGCCTCTTTTGTCACCTAAATGAGAAAAAAAGAGGTGCTTACAAGCTTAGTTGGGTTAGCTAAGCATGACAGGAGTAAAGGAAAGGGTTAGAAAAAGAAACATAAAAGACTAAGCTAAGAATTAAACTAAGAAATGAAAGAACAACTAAACTATTGAGCATAAGGACATAAGAACAAAAAACCAATAAGACTCATGTCACCAATGGCAAGGATTATATTAGTGAAAAGAAAACACCAAGAAGAAAGAGGACTTTGGGTCCTTTCTTCCTCCAAGGGAGGGCTCTTGGACCCCCACAACTAAGCTCTTCTTACAANTTTGAAAGAAATGGTGAAAGAATCCCAAGCTAATCCACTCAAGAGGTGAGATGGATTGCCCAAATGTAATTATGCTAGTATGCTCTTGATGAGAAAAGAGGATTCCCCAAGAGAATAGCAACAACATAACCTTACAAATGAATTCCTTGAAAATGTAGTGCACCCATGGCTTTGTTTTATAGCACCACTTTGAGGTATTATGTAACCAACATATAGTGTGAAAAAGGGCTATTTAGGGAATTTTTAGGTCTTTGACTAGCCACCCAGTCGGATCTAGCCGAGATTTGGATGTCAAATCAACTTGGAAGCTGAACCAGAAGTGGGTGGGAGGTCGACCAATCTCATAAATGCGCCATTCTCAGGTGTGCATGGATTTTAGCGACCACAATCATGCATCGTTCGCATGTGCGCTTTTCTTGCGTTTCTAGATGGCGCATGTGCACGCATGCCCTATGTAGTCATAGCGCACTTTAATTTTATCACTGGTTGTATAGTTTTGGACCTTTTGGGAATGTTGTTTTGGTAATTTTAGTCCATGGGTGAACTCATAACTTTTTGAAGATGCTGGATTCCTGTAACCATGTGCAGACGAAATTTCAGTGATAACAATAGTGTTAGCACAACCAGGAACAAGAGATATTGACCACCCGTTATCCTTTTCAAGAAAGAATCTCTCTACAACTGAGATAAATTACATTACAAATGAGAGAGAAGGTTTAGCCATGGTGTACGTGCTGCAGAAGTTTTGACACTACTTGTTGGGAGGACATTTTAAGATGTTCACTGATTTGGATGCCCAAAGACCCTGATGAGCGATCAAGGTACATATTTTATTAATAAGACTATTGAAGCCTTAACTCAGGAATTTGAAGTTCATCATCAGAAGAGTACGCCATACCACCCACAAGCGAATGGAACAATTGAAGCTTTCAATAATATCTTGGAGACAACGCTGATGAATATTTGCAGTGTAAATAGAGATGATTGGGATTTGAGAGTACTCGCAGTGTTATGGGCTTATAGAACCACTTGCAAGAAGTTGACAATGTAGACTCCCTTTAAGCTAGTCTATGGCCTAGAAGCATTCGTACCTATGGAATATTTGGTTCCTAGTCTAAGAATCACATCATTCACAAATATGGATGACACTAGCGCTATTTAAAACAAGCTCACACAATTGGTAGAACTGGAATAAGAAAGGTTCATTGTAGGATTCCATCAACAGGTACAGAAGGAATGAGAGAAGGCCTACCACGATAGGAATATCAAAAAGAAATAATTTAGGCAAGGAGATATGGTATTGGTATATGAAAACAAGTTCATAAAGAATCCAGGGAAGTTCAGGACACATTGGCTTGGGCCATATGAGGTTTCCTATGTTACAGAAGGAGGAGTTGCGCAGTTGAAGACTTTGAATGGAGAATGGAAGGAAGGTTTAGTGAACAAGAGCCGGTTGAAATTGTACTATGACAACCAGTTGCCTCGCAGCTCTTAGGAAAAGCATAAAAATAAGGGTCTAGGTACTAGGTGTAGTTGAAACTGGGTACCAGACACAGAAAAGACAGTCTGCATAAGGAAGGGAGGGACATAATAGAAAGCACAGGCTTCTCTGCGCAATCTAAAGTTGAAGTAAAATAGAAGGTTCAAACCTGTAGTGCCTTGGGATGAGTCACATGTGAGTGTTAGGGTCCTTTTGGCCCTTGGTTAGGGAAGAAAGTGAATATTCAGGAAGAAAGGAAAAGTACGAACTACGCAGAAGGAACAATTACTAATATTGGGTCGAAGTGGTCAAAGAAGAAAAAAAGAAGGAGCGAAGTGAGGGAAAATGAGTCGTTGAACGAGAAGACCGAGGAGGACATATCGACAAGAAATATGGATCGTGGACAACTTAGCAAGCGAAAAAATCCACCAACGAATGCTTTGGAGCACCACGCAGGAAAGAAGGAAAAATCCCTGAAAATGCGGGTCAAGTTGACCTAGGGTTTTAGACACCTAGGGTTTTGGGATCTAGGGTTTTGACACCTAGACATTTTTCGTGTAATGTATAAATAAAGGTCTAGAGGACCTGGGATGGGTTGGTTATGAGTTCGTCATTGTGGGTCAAGGGAGTGATTATTACTGATCGCATGAGAGAAAGCATTGTGTTGTGAGAATACTATTGTATTGTAAGATCTTCAGCTTTGTGCAAAGATCAACCTTGATGCTGGGTGCACAAGAAGGGGAGAGAAGAAGGGAAAGAGAGAGAGATATACAAGCTAAGTGTGCATATAGAACTGCATGTTTTCATATAATATATCAAGAAACACAGTTATGTAGATGTATCCCTAGGGAGAGGGTGAACCACATATATCTTGCTATTATTTGTGATTGATGTTGTGTTCTTTGCCTTCTTGTTACACCTCAAAATTACTCACTTTGATAGTATCGTAAGTGTCGTCATTACAAGTGTTGTAAGTGTTGCATCTTGACTATAAGTGTTGCAAGTGTCAAAAACAATATCCTGCCATCTTGCCTATGTCGTGCCTCTAACGACATCATGAATACACTTAAGACACCTCAAAGGTTAGTTTGGAAGAAGAGAAATCACTTGACAGGAAGTACAAGCCTTTTGACATTGAGAAAACAAAAAAAAAATGGATTTTGGAGAGGAGCACTCCCCTACTCACTGTCAGGGAATGCTGACGCTCCCTGAGCCTCTTTGGGGGAGTGCTTGAGTGCCTTGTGCACCCTTATGGGGGAGCACTACCCTCTTTTTAGAAAATTATGGGCTTGTTGAGGAAAATAAGGGAAGAATCCCTCAATTCATGAAGGTAGTTGGATTTGAATAGATGGTCAAGGCATGATCTTAGGGGAGATCCTCAACTTATCCCAAAAATATCTCAAGTGATTGGACCTATCCAAGGTTATACAAGGAGGCCTTCTCATGGTGAAAGGCACAATGGAGATTGGAGATGTGAAACATATGATCTCATGAGTGATATGCCATCAAAGCAATCGGTGGAGATTACTTGAGCAAAGGGGTTGGATAAGGAGAACTGGAAGAAGCTGCTGCACCTTCATTCAAAGGACTATAAGTAATTTTACTTTTTCTCATTAATATAATCAATGCTTGGCCTGTTTCTTTGAAACTTGTGCTTGTTCCATATGAGTTTGTCTGCAGTAGATGGATCTATGATTGAGATAATCTCAGTAGAGTAGGAAGTCCATTGTATCTTTGTTTGTTTTGCAGGACCTATCGGGGAGCTCAAGATCGAAGCTCAACCTGGACTTTGCAGGGACAAACGTCGCTTATAAGGTACATATCTTTCTCCTTCTCTTTCATTCATTAGCTTGTTTAGATCTAAAAGGAAGTCAGTGTCCATGGTTTTTTTTCTTTATTTTATTTTATTTTATTTTTTTTCTCTGTGGCAAGCTCGTTAAAAAATGAAATAGAGGTCATGAGCATGGTTTTATCTTCTCTGTGGCAAGATCGTTAAAAAATGAAACATAAGCTTTGAGCATAGTTTTCCTCTTTGTAGCAAGCTCATTAAAAAATGAAACAACAATCTAGGGATTGAACCCGGAGCCCTGAGCATAGTTCTTTTCCTGTATCAAGCTCGTTAAAAAATGAAACAATCACCTCTCTTGAACCTTCATTTCATCCACCCTTATCCTTTTTCTCCATCTAGTAAAGAAATTGGTGACAACCTCAAAGTCGGTGAATGAATTGAAGCTTGGAGGGCATGTCTCGAGCCTTTGATGATAATTTTGGAGTTAAGCCACTAGCTTTCAAGCTGGGGGCATACTGAGCTTAGTCTTTGTTCTTTCTCGTGCTCATAAATACATGAGAATGCATCTGGGTAAAATTTTATATCTTTTTCAGACCCGCATGGATATACGGAAAAGGAACCCCTTGGAGTTTTCTTTGAGCTCTTTTCAGACTCTCTAAACATGAAAATATTGCCGAGTGATCTTGCTTCCTTTCCCACTCGTTAAAAGGTTTGAAAGGGCATATTTCGAGTGACAATTTATCTCTTTTTCGGCCTTGCGAGACTAACATTACAAAAAAGGACAACATTGGAGTTGTCTTTAAGTTTCTTTTAGACTCTCTAAATATGAAAAACCACTGAGTTTGCCTTCTCTGGACTCGTTAAACAATCATACATTGAAGGGCCCATATGGGATCGAACCCTTACTTCTTCCAGTTCGTTAAAAAAAGGAAGAAGGACTTACCGAAGGTGAGTCATATCGAGCATGTGTTACCTTCCTCGAGCTTTTTAAATTAAAAAAGATGTACTCATCTATCTGGATGGGGGAAAAATTGAAAGAAGCAAGCCAAGCAGTTTTGAGAACACTACCAGTAACTCTTACGGTCACCCTTGAACATGACATTTTGTCTTTGCACACATTTTAATCCATTGAACCTCTACACTGAGCCAATCCTCTGAGTTTCTTTTACTCCTTTGGGTCACTTGGCGAAAGTCACAGCATCCACTGGATTATCAAGTTTTGGTCCATGTCACGTTTCTGTTGATGTGCCTCAGTGTTCAAGGGAAGTATCTTCCTCGAGAGTCAACCATAAAAAATATCTTGTTTCAATACCCGTGTCAGTCCATGTTCATTTGATGTACCAATTACATCTCTGTGTCAGTTTCGTGTCGTTGATGGGGGATACATCAAGGCCCTCCTTTGACGAGTCTATTCCTGTTGAATTCAATACATTATCCAGGGACTTAGACTTAGAAACCAGTTAGTACCTTGGGACCTGCATGCCTCAGTGGCAGGCCTCCTCA
Organism: Picea glauca; assembly: GCA_000966675.3. NCBI lineage: Eukaryota > Viridiplantae > Streptophyta > Pinopsida > Pinales > Pinaceae > Picea > Picea glauca. Next base: position 688,231 of record JZKD02S1369266.1, read on the forward strand.
TGTTCGACAATGGGTTTACATCATTGAACTTTGATCGGATGATTCCATGGATGTTCAACTTCAGCTCATCTATTCACATTCGTTGGAATGTACTAGAGTACCTTGGGAATCATTGACATCAATGGTGACCTCCCTCATGCTTGTTAACGGTTTACCTCATTGACCGGTAATCAAGTGGTTTTTTCCATGTTCGACATCAGGACATCTATTCACATGGTTAGATTCGTACTACATCAGGATTGGTAAGAAGACCCTGGGTTGATTTATCACTCTTATGCATACTTTTCCCAGGTTGCGAAGGAGTTCTTTTGAACTATGGCACATATACTGTTACATAGATTCACTTTGTATTGGTCGTGGCTATGTCTTGTCGTCTCGTAGATCCACTGTGTATTCTTCGTGGCTACGACCAGTTCAGGTCATAGGAGTATAGATCCACATTGTATTTTCAGTGGCTATACCTTTTGTCAATATAATTATGGATCCATAGTGTATTTTATTGCTGCCATACCTAGAAAGTCTTTATCACTCAAGCATAGGTATGCCTACCTTGGGTTTGAAACATGTCATAATATTTGTTTGATGGTTGTGTGAAGATTTTTCTGATTTCTCTGTGTCCATACCCTTGCTCAAAAATGTCTACAAAGTACTTCAGTCATCATCGTCTTCTAACTTCATACTTTGGGGGGTAATCTATTACACCTCAAAATTACTCAATTGATAGTATCGCAAGTGTTGTCATTACAAGTTTTGTAAGTGTCACATATTGTCTGCAAGTGTCGCATATTGACTATAAGTGTTGCAAGTGTCAAAAATAATATGCTTCCTTCTTGCTTATGTATTGCCTCTAACGACATCATGAAGACACTTAAGACACCTCAAAGTTTAGTTTGGAAGAAGAGAAATCACTTGACAGGAAGTACAAGCCTTTTGACATTGAGAAAACCACAAAAAAATGGATTTTGGAGAGGAGCGCTCCCCTACCCAATGTCAAGGAGTGATGGTGATCCCTGAGCCTCTTTGGGGGAGTGCTTGAGTGCCCTATTCACCCTTATGGCGGAGCTCTACCCTCTTTTTAGAAAATTCTGGGTTTGTTGAGGCAAATAAGGGAAGAATCCCTCAATTCCTGAAGGTAGTTGGATTCAAATATATAGTCAAGGCATGATCTTAGGGGATATCCTCAACTGAAGGAGAGGAATCCTCAACTTATCCCAAAAATCTCTCAAGTGGTTGGACCTATCCAAGGCTATATAAGGAGGCCTTCTCATGGTGAAAGGCACAATGGATATTGGAGATGTGAAACTTATGATCTCATGAGTGAGATTTCATCAAATAAATCAATGGAGATTACTTGAGCAAAGGGGTTGGACAAGGAGAACTGGAAGAAGCTATTGCACCTTCGTTCAAAGGACTGTAAGTAATTTTACTTGTTCTGATTAATATAATCAATGCTTGGCCTATTTCTTTCAAAATTGTGCTTGTTCCATATGAGTTTGTCTATAGTAGATGGATCTATGATTGAGCTAATCTTAGTAGAGTAGGAATTCCATTGTATATTTTCTTGTTTTTCATGACCTATCTAGGAGCTCAATATCGAAGCTTAGCCTGGACTTTTCTGGGACAAATGTCGCTTATAAGGGACATATATTTCTCCTTCTCTTTCATTCATTGGCTTGTTTAGATATAAAAGGAAGCCAATGTCCATGTTAAGAACTTTTTGTCTTGGCCTTAGGAGTCTAGAGACTAAGAGGGAATCCACTTGTCCGCATGGGGATTCACCTTCAACACTTCTGTTATTTTGTTATTGCATTATTGTGCTAGATCTAAGATATAGTTGTGCGAAGTAGACTTAAGTTGGTAAAGGAATAACTCGATCTTTGTGTGTTGTTGTTTTGGATCCACTTTTCATTTCCTCTGGTTGTAGACACCTGTGTCCTACAACCCCCTATTGCTACTTCGGGTGAGACTACATCTGGTCTGCAGGTGTTGCTGAAAGGGCCAATAGTTAAGGCTTTTTGGTGCGCTATTAGAGTTGAACCTTGGGTCTACCCCTGGGCCAACAATGATAGAAGAGGGAAACTTTCCACCAAACACTATTCATCAGAGGGAGAGAAAGGAAGCTTGTTGATACATGATGTCTCAACGAATATGAGGTGAACCTTGTCGATACCATGTATCAACAAAGATGTGAGGATCTACACCAATGTATATTGGTGGTTAGAAACAGATGAAGTGTTGGTGTATCGGTGTTCAAGGACTGATGGGTGCTAGTATATCAACGCCCATAAAATGATTGAGGTCGATACCAAACAAATACTTCTTGAAACTTTCTAAGTGTTGTCCCATTCTTATGTATTGGTGAAGAAAATACTAATTTTTCGATATGGATCATATCGGTAGAGGAAGAAGGATGTTTTTCAGTAAAACTTGTATCAACAAGGGAAAGAATATGCTCATCGATACATAGTATATCAGTGAAGAAAAGAGGAATCTCACTTATATGAAATGTATTGGAAGACCAAAATATTCTTTAAAATCGTTGAAATGGTAAAGTATGAAGAGTGAGAAGAGAGACTTGGGTTTTGACGGAGTTTAAGAAATTAAAAAGTTTTCTAACAAAAACTTTTAGTAGGGGGGGCTCAATTTATTCTTTTAGAGAAAAGGTAAAAGAAGAAATTAGGGAGGGTGTTGTGTTGGCACAACAAATGGCGACACACTGGGTGAAGCCAAAATATCTTCTAGTATTCCCTATCTTATGAGAAAAAAATGTGGATCAGGGTCATATATAATTACTCTTAAGATCAACAATTCTATAATTAATGTGCAACAATTACCTAAAATATTCCATTGTGGTGGGATTGTTGGTGATGCTTGCATTCCATCTAGTAGATCTCATCTGCTATAAATAGAGGAGGAATGCCGATGAGATTTATTTCCTTAAACTGCATCTATGATTCAGGTTGGTATCTCCATCATGGGGCTGATACAATTTTGGGATATACAAATATTTTCACCAAGTGTGTATATATTATCTCTCACTTGTTTCTCCACTACCTACGAGCATCCATAGCCCCAAATATATATCTGCATGTCCCCAAGTCTGGTCAATATTTATTTCCCATTCCTTTCTGGTTTATTTAATGTATGCTTAACATCCGATGGATGGGGAAGGTGGTGGCCTTTTTTATCCTGATAGGGGATGACTTCCAGCTATTGAGATTCCCTTTTTATATTTGTTGCACCTGACTAAATAAGGTTATCCCTTTTGATTTTCATCTTGTAGACTTTGACACTTCACCTTTCACGCGAGTAGCTACTTAGTGTGTGGATGGTTCCCTCGTTACATAAGATCTACTCACCAAACAACATGTAATAATGATCATTGATTAACCAATCGATTAATTCATGGTTTGATTTCTATCACAATATTCCAAAATAGTTCTAATTCATGTTTTAACATAGACCCCTAGTTCAACTTATGAGCTAGGAAAGAGATGCAAGATGATTCAAGCCCGTTTCCAGTGCAAAGGTGTTTCCTGTATGAGAAATTAGAGGTGAGATATCAATATGTCATCAAATATAATTAGGAATCATAATACTAATAGAAGTTAGAAAATGAACTGCCTCCGAGGGAAAATATGATGAGGAATGAAAGAGAGCATTCATATTCAGAATGGGAAGACAAACTCAGCTCGAAACCTGTTGTAATTGAAAAATGGAAATGATGATTAAAGATATGCAGTAAAAAAGGGAGAGTATATTGAAAAAGAAATCAGAATGTCAATTTTTCCATCATCTTTAATAATGTTCATGCACCCTAACACAACAAGTAGTTTGCAACCTCTTGAAAATAATAAACCTTGTGAAAGATTATATGTGTATCATTTCATTTAGATGGGCTTCAGTTCTAGTGCTGGAAGAGAATTGCATCTCTCATCATGATTTTATGAAATCTATCATCTCATCTTTGCATCCTTGTGCTTTAGGGAGTAAGGGTTGAAAGAGATTCCATTTTTTACCCATCAATTGGTTTGCTCTGGCCTTGCAATATCTCAAGTTTTCAAAAACATGTGCGTATACTCTAAATCTCTGCAAGTTTTGAAACTTATTCTACAACATAACATGTGTATCCCATTACATATCCAAATCAAGCATACAATATCAAATAGGTATGCATACCTACATGGAAAAATCATTCATGAAGTGAGGTTAATTTTGTCCCAAAATTATTAGAAAAGACTCAAAACAACCACGTGCAAATAATTTAAAGTTATAATCCTAACAATAAGTTTGCAAATAAAGTTCCCAGGTGACATGTCTCATGATCATGTCAAATTATCTGAATCCATTTATTTTCCTCGATCCATGTCCTTATCTATAGGTGAGAAAAACCTTCAATGAGAGAGGTTTGCACGCAAATGAAAAACAAACTTCATCAATAAAACTAGAGACAAATGATGCATATTGTTTTATTATTTGTTTCAAAAAAGAATCGTTTAAACAATTAGCAAATCTTGACTAAAATCAATGTTGACTAAGATACTTTCCTCCCAGAAAACATGTTCATAGGGATCTCACAACATAAACCAAAACTAAAGTATGTATCTAGGATGGCTTGGGACAATTAACCAAAAAGATAATGATTTGAATAAGAGAGGAACCATACCTATTGGGATGCATGAAATCAAATAATGAATATTACTAGTTCCTATTGCCTAGATCCTAGTAGAGAGGTGGAGTCGACTTCTCTTGAATATTCATCTATTGAGTGGAAGTTCCCTTTCGGTCAACATAATTTTTCTAGCTGTAATGACTACCAGTTTTTTCCTGACTGTGAATGCTCATAAAACAATTGATGTTAGCACTCCCTCCATTATCATCTCTTTGAAACTAGGTTGTAAATCATGTATGGTGTGGTTCAAATAGGTTCAACATCTAAAATCGAGGTACATTTCCACACCATACATGTAAAGGGAAAATAAAGAGTAAGGCTACGCGTAACACTTCTCTTCTCAGAACTCCCTTGAGCAAGGGATTGCATACCAACAAGTGGTATTTGTGTGAGTGAATGTGTAGTTTGTTGTATGATTGTATTTTGTGTGCTTGGCTGAGTTTGGAAAGATTATTCTCGATGATCCTTCCCAATTATTTGTATACCAATTCCTTTAAAGAGCTCCTTTGATATTTTCATGACTTGGTTGTAATGTATCTTCCATTCAACAACTGAAAATTACAATTCCAAAAGAGAAAGAAACATCATGATGTAAAACCCCCAATGAGACCAAGATGAAGGAAACTAGACTAGTGAACTTCATGAGCAAACCAAAATAATACCATATCAAGAGATAACCAACAAAAACAAGTTATTCAGTTCAAGTCGAGATATTGCATCTGATTATTCGAAGAGTATAATAATAGAATGGGAAATCAGGTCAAGAAGATTAAATTTGAGTCAAAGAGATTCAAAGGACACACCTTCAAACTTCAACAAGCATTAAAACATTGCATGTCAACATACCCAAGTCATTAAAGTAATCCATTTGATCTAAAAATAATATATAGGTATTCTGAGATATGCTTTTCTAAAGGTTGATCTTTACAATGACAATTTTTTGAGGAAACATTAATCCTTAGAATGAACCATGTATGATGATAATAGGATGAATCTCATCCACTTGAGCTCACATGACCAAATAATAGATATCTATCTCATCACCCAATATGATAGGTAGAGTATTTGACCTAAAAAATGTTAGGGACCTAACCTCCCTAACCCCTCACATAGGTATAATAACATTATTCCATGTAATAAAGGACAATATTAATAAGTCCTAACAATAAGGAAGAATAAGTCAAATGTAAGAAGACCTAATTGAAGCTTCTTCTTCTAGAAGGATCTTCCTCTAGATTGTTCTTTTGGATAGATAGATTTAGTATAAATAGAAGTAGAAGGTATGATAAATCTTGTCTTGGATATTATTGTAATAGAGCTCTTCTTTGCTAGAGGTTTCCCCCTTGAAGAGGAAAGTGAACATTGCTATCAGTGATCAAAATGCTCTTTCTGGTGTTATTCTAGTATTATTTTGGTATTGTTTTGGTTATATCATTGTTTCTTTGCCATTTCTAGCTAAAATATTTCTGTTGTGCATGCTATTTTATATCTAGAATACTACAAGTGGTATCAGAGCACCTTCCTCGACAGAAAATTGTGGGTTAATTTTTTTTCAGTCTAGAGACGTATTCCGACGTCTTAAAATTACAGATATATGTCGTTACACGCATAAACCCATGGTCAGGGAGTCACACATGTAGGAAATACAAGTGGTACTTAAGCTCACATCTGTTGGCCACCCTTGTAACCCCTTTTGGTATCCCTTCGAGTGGTAGCACATCAGAAATCACATGTATATGGATCGACCTAGATCTCCTGAAGACCTCCATAGATAAACCGATCAATCGCTTGACTGCTATAGTGCCACAGAGAACAACACTCAGGAAGATACTCTCTAGTACCTGGGTAGCCCAGTAGTACATCTAAGGGCACGATATATCCTCCTTAGTTAGTTCCCTAAGATATTGGGACGAGTACTACTGTTGGACCCCGCACGTACATTAGAGAGATATAGCATAGGGAAAACCCTTGTCTATAGAAACCCTGAATATCCTACCCCTGGGGACGTAAACAAAAACAAAACAGATAAGATCTATTGCCACACAACTGTGCCTTTTGCATTCTGGTTGTGAAATTACTACACATTTCTTTTTGTTAAGCATTTGGTAATTTCGTCACTACAGTATTATTCCCGCCGACACAATTATTTGGGACCTATTCCATTGGGTTCCTCTCTTTGCCCTGATTCTAGTGATACCTATCATTTTTAACACATTTTGTTTTTTTGTGGACCCAACCTATCTACGACACCCTTATTTGGCTCCTATCCCTTTGGATCCCCCTTTTTTCCTTGATCGCAGTAGTACCTATCATTTGACACCCTTCTTCTCTGTGGTCCCACCCACCCCTCCAGACCCCTTTTGTTTCCCCTATACCATTTTCCTGCTCATTTGTCCAAATTACTACCACATGAGCCCAAGAACTCAATGCCTTTATTGTTGACACCCACAATAACAAGGAAGACATCAAGACTATTAGTGCCAACCTTATCTCAATCAATTCAACTATTGACATCCTCAAGGAACAATGTTCCCACATCCCAAACCTCAAATACCTCAAAGAACACTTCCTGGGCCGTTCCTAGAACCCTTCCTCTTCTGAACATCCATCTTATCAGGATGACCATGACACTTCCCATTACCAAGGTCCTCATACTACCCACTTTTCCCAAGACCTCTGTCCTCCCATAATTGAGGTGAACAAATTTGATGGTTCAGATCCTACAGGCTGGGTCACCCAAATGGAACATTATTTATCTTTGCATGGAATTATTGATTATTTATCCAAGATTCGTTATGGTGTCGTACATCTGGATCTGAAACAATGGAAATGGTGGCAATGAAGAAAAAAGGCATGCCAAGGGTATCTTGCTTAGACACACTTTGTGCTTGAACTTTATGACCGCTTTAACCCTGACACCCACCATTTAGGTCATTTGACCAAGTTAAAGTAGTCTGGGATAGTGGAATACTTTATTGACACATTTTCGCACTTGGATTTCATAATAGAGGGCATGTCAGATGATTTATTTATGGAATGCTCTATAGGTGGCCTCAAATATGAAATTTGTGCCCATGTTATCATGGAATGCCCCCAAACTTGGTTCGAAGCTACTCACCGAGCCAAGGAAGTGTTGGAAGGTTTACAGTTGGGAATAAGCTTGTCATTGATGGCAAGAACAACGATGGAAAAGATCAATGATGAAAAAGAACAACAATGGCAAGAACAACGAAATCGCGAAGTGACGAAATCACAAGGTGGACGAAATCACGAAGCGGCAAAATCGTGAAGGTGGACGAAATCACGAAGCATCGAAATCGTGAAGTGGTGAAATCATGAGAAGATCTGGGCCATAGGATCTGGGGTATCTACAAAGGCTCAATAGCCGTTATATATGGTGAAGCTGCAAGGCGGATAAGTCCAAGAGTCATCCAAATCCCCAAAACTGTGAAGGAATCCTGGCCGTCCATCAGGGATAGTCATGGACCGTTGATTTAATATTCATTTCAATTTTTTTCCTATTGCAACTTGGAGTGACAAGAACCTCCATCGAAGGAATCATGAGATGCGAATTCACGATGAGATCTGGACCGTAGATTCACTGAGATCGTGGACCATTGATCTCAGCTCCATCTCGGGGTTTTGGGGATCACGACTTGGAGAGTCGAGATGCCTCATCTCTAGACTCATGAAATGTGAATTCGTGAGAATCCCTTTATGCATAAGCGCGTGGTCTCGGCCGGTGGTCACACCATCGAAGAGATGAAGAGAAGAGTACGTGTAGACAAGATTCTTTTCGACGTTTCGGGGATCATGACTTGGAGAGTCGAGATGCCTCATCTCCAGATTCACGAAATGCGAAATTGTGAAATCACTTTATGCATAAGCGCTTGGTCATATCCATGGTCATATAAAGGAAGGAGCTAGCGCATCAAAGCTCCATTTTGGAGTTTCGGAACTCGTGACATGAAGACTCAAGATGTCTCATCGCAGAATCTCCGAATTGGGAAAGTGCGAAATGGGTAAATAACACAAGAACCCATCAGAGTTAATCCAACGATGCAGGTGAATCTGAGCATAATCAGAGGGATACTATTGCACGTCACAGTGTAACTACCAGAAACCACTGATGGTTTCTTCCAGAGGACTCGAAGACACTTTGGGGTGATTGACAGAGGAGATGAAGAGTCTTTGGGAATCTTCAAGAGGGACAAAGATGCTTGTGGAGGTGATTGACAGCTGGATGAGAATTGAATCTTGTAACTAGAATAGAGAAGGTGAGCTCGACTGTCACAGAGAATACAAAGAGCCTTAATTGCCAGAGAGGCTGAGGAATCTCAGCATAACATACAGTGATGCTGAATGAGTGAAAAAATAGCTAGAGAAGCTGAAGAGTCACGATGATGATCAGACAGAGCACTTGAGTTGTGGAGGATATCAACGTGGTGTGAGTATGTAGAGCTATTGTGTTCATTGCATGCACAAGGTGCAAAAAAGCTATAAATACACAGTACAAAGAAGAGATGTGGTTGCTGTTGTTGAGGGGATTGCTGTGGATGGTGTTGAAGGTGATTCATGCATGAAGAAGGATCAGAGTGTAGCAGCTGAAAAGAACAAAAGAAGAACTTTGTAGTGAATGTACATGGTGCACAGAGCATAAAATAAGAAGAATAGAATGGGCAGTGGATGCATGCTGGAAGATAGCGAGGAAGTTTGAGTAGCAAAATCTTGTAGAACAATGATGAGACTGGTAAGATGTTATTGAACACTGTATCACTGTAATAGGTTTTAGTATTTCATATTCAGAAACCAGGGAGGTTGGGAGGTGCTAGGGAGGATTGGTGTCCTCAGAGGTTCAAGTGGGGGCTTGA
>JZKD02S1369266.1:702023-715430 GCA_000966675.3 Picea glauca
TGCTCATCGTACTGGTCTATGTAGATGACATCATCTTTGGATGTAATAAGGATTCATTGGTACAATGGTTTGCTTCTGCCATGGAGTCTAAATTTGAAATGTCTATGATAGGAGAGATGTCATTTTTTCTTGGTCTGCAAATTACTCAGAGGCACGAAGGGATGTTCATTTCTCAAGAAAAATATCTAAGAGAAATGTTGAAAAGATTTCAAATGGAAGCTTCTAAACTTGTGGGTACACCTATGGTAACTGGATTTAAATTAAGCAAGGATGATGATTCACCTGATGTTGATTAAAGTTCATATCGATCAATGATAGGAAGCCTGCTGTACATCACAACATCTCGCCCAGATATAATGCATTCTGTAGGAATGGTAGGAAGATATCAGGCTACACCTAAACATAGTCATTTGCAAGCTGTCAAAAGGATATTCAGGTATTTGAAAGAAACAATGAATTATGGTCTGTGGTATCCCAAAAATCAAAATCTTCAGCTGACTACTTATTCAGATGCAGATTGGGAAAACTGTGTTGATGAGAGAAAAAGCATCAATGGAGGAGCATTCTTCCTGGGTGACTCCTTAGTAGCCTGGCTTAGTAAAAAGAAAGGTTCCATTTCTTTATCAACCACAGAGGCAGAGTACATTGCTTCTACTACTTGTTGCACTCAGGTATTATGGATGATTCAGACACTTGCAGATTTGGAGGTAAAATACACTGTACTGATCCCAATTCATTGTGATAACACTAGTGCCATCAGTGTGTCTAAAAATCCTGTCTTTCACTCCAAGACCAAGCATATTCCCATACAATATCATTTTCTAAGAGAGCAGGTCACCAATCAGATTGTTCAGGTCCATTACATTCCTACTACAGAACAAATTGTAGACATCTTTACTAAACCCCTAGCCAAGAAACCATTTGAATATCTCAGAGATAAGCTGGGTGTCATCTCGTCTCACATCTAAGAGAGTCCATCCTGTTAGGGGGAGTCTTGTATTGGTTGCATATCTGATACCTCCTAAAATTAATGCAACAGCTCAGGGGGAGCATGTTTTCTTTGACATTGATGTCAAAGGGGGAGAAAAGGAGTTGTACAGATCGAATGCTCCAGTTGGAGGTCCAAACCTATTAGCGCAGCCATTCAGGGTTGCCATCAATGCCAAAGGGGGAGATTGTTGGAAGGTTTATAGTTGAGAGTAAGCTTGTCATTGATGTCAAGAAAAATGATGACAAATATTAGTGATGGCAAAGAACAGTGATGGCAAGAAAAACGAAATTGCGAAGTGACGAAATCACAAGGTGGATGAAATTGCGAAGTGGAAAAATCACAAGGTGGATGAAATTGCGAAGTAGCGAAATCGTGAAGTGGCGAAATCACGAGAACATCTGGTCCATAGGATCTGGGGTATCTACGAAGGCTCAATAGCCGTTATATATGGTGAAGCTGCAAGGCGGATAAGTCTAAGAGTAATCCAACTCCCCAAAATTGTGAAGGAATCCTGGTTGTTCATTGGGGACAGTCATGGACTGTTGATTTAATCTTCATTTCAGAGTTTCACCTATCATAACTTGGAGTGTCAAGAACCTCCGTCGAAGGAATCACAAGATGCGAATTCACAATGAGATCTGGACCGTAGATTCATCGAGATCATGGACCGTTGATATTAGCTCCATCTCGGGGTTTCAGGGATTGCGACTTGGAGAGTCGAGATGCCTCATCTCTAGACTCACAAAATACAAATTCACGAAAAGTGCTTTATGCATAAGCGCGTGGTCTTAGTCGATGGTCACACCATCAAAGAGCTGAAGAGAAGAGTACGTGTAGACAAGCTTCTTTTCAGTGTTTTGGGGATCGCGACTTGGAGAGTCGAGATGCCTCATATCCAGATTCACGAAATACAAAATCACAAAAGAACTTTATGCATAAGCGCTTGGTCATAGCCATGGTCATATAAAGGAAGGAGCTAGCGCATCAAAGATCTGTTTTGAATTTTCAGAACTCATGACATGGAGACTCAAGATGTCTCATCGGAGAATCTCCGAATTGCGAAATTGTGAAACGAGTAAATAACACAAGAACCCATCAGAGTTAATCTAATGATGCAGGTGAATATGAGCATAATTGGAGGGCTACTGTTGCATGTCACAGTGTAACTTCCAGAAACCACTGATGGTTTCTACCAGAGGAATCGAAGACACTTCAGGGTGATTGACAGAGGAGATGAAGAATCTATGGGAATATTCAAGAGGAACAAAGATGCTCGTGGAGGTGATTGACAGCTGGATGAGAATTGAAGCTTGTAACTGGAACAGAGAAGGTGAGCTCGACTGTCATAGAGAAGATGAAGAGTCTCAACTGCTAGAGAGGCTGAGGAATCTCAGCATAACATACAATGATGCTGAACGAGTGGAAAAATGGCTAGAGAAGCTGAAGAGTCACGATGATGATCAGACAGAGAACTAGAGTTGTGGAGGATATCGGTGCAGTGTGAGTATGCAAAGGTATTGCACGCATTGCATGCACAAGGTGCACACAAGATATAAATACACAGTACAAAGAAGAGATGTGGTTGTTGTTGTTGCGGGGATTGTTGTGGATGGTGTTGAAGGTGATTCATGCATGAAGAAGGATCAGAGTGAAACAAATGAAAAGAACAGAAGAAGAACTATGCAGCGAATGGACATGGTGCACATAGCATAAAAGTAGAAGAACAGAATGGGCAGCGGATGCATGCTGGAAGACAACGAGGAAGTCTGAGTAGCAAAATCTTGCAGAACAATGATGAGACTGGTAAGTTGTTATTGAACACTGTATCACTGTAATAGGTTTTAGTATTTCATATTCAGAAACCAGGGAGGTTGGGAGGTGCTAGGGAGGATTGGTGTCCTCAGAGGTTCAAGTGGGGGCTTGAACATAGGGAGTTGGTGCTTCCTTCTAGTTGGTGCTAGAGAAACTAGGGAGTTGGTTCTTCCTTCTAGTTATATCTAGAGAAACCAGGGGTTTGGTGCTCCCTTCTAGTGGGTGCTAGAGAAAAACAGAGAGTTGGTGCTCTCAGCAAGTTGCAGCTTGCAAAACAGAGGTTGTAGCCTCACAATGAGTTGGTTCTCATATGTATGATAATGTAAATAATGTAAATAATACTTATCATATAAAGAAGAAGAGGTTTTTACTCAGTATGGGTTTCCTTGGGAAATATCTGTCTTTGTGTTTCTCATATATGTGACTGATGTTGAATGTTCCATTGTTCATTTCCCTGCATTTATTGTTATCATCATTGAGTGCCTTGTAAATATTTTAAAAGAAGCATAATTTTTTAAGCACGAGGACAACTGATTCACCCCCCCCTCTTAGTTGTTCAACATGAAGCCCAATAGATTGTATCCTCCCAGACCCACAAACCCTCCTTTCATCCTCTCCCTAAACCCACCAAATTTTCCCCTCGTACAACTCCCCTCAAGATCCAGAAATTAACTAGGGATGAAATGGTTGAATGTCAACTAAAGGGTCTTTGTTATAATTGTGATGACAAATATTTTCCCAGGAAAAAGTGTAAGGAAAAAAATATTTTTATGGTTATGAATGAGGATATCTTTGAAGAAGATGTTGTTGTTACACCTATGGAGGAACTACCACTGTCATTTGACATCACCCCACCCTCTGATCCACCAGACATTGACCCTTTCACTTAATTCCTTCACTGGATTCTCTGCTCCCCAGACTCTCAAATTAACTGGTTACATCAAAAATAGGAAAGTCATCATCCTTGTGGACAGTGGTAGCACCCATAAATTTATTCATCATCAAATTTCCCAAGATTTCAATTGTTACATCTGTGCAGTCAATTATTTTCAAATCATGATTGTGAATGGTGGTTCCATGAAATGTGGGGGACGATGTGAGAATGTGCGACTCCAAATTGGTTAGTATCACATGAAATCCCATATGTTTTCCATAGACATGGGTGGTTGTGACATTGTTCTTGGTGCCGAATGGTTACGCACTCTATGCCCCATTCTCATGGATTTTAAGGACTTAACCATGCAATTCCAATAGGAGGGACAACAATATAAGTTCCAAGGAATCACAACAGGTTCCCCTGATATCATCAGTTCCCATTACATGGAAAAGCTCCTCAAAAAAGGTCATTCATGAATTATAGCGCAACTCGACTCCATTCATGTTGTTGAGACACCTTCTATGCATCCCGAACTCCAATCTATCCTCTCCTGCCACTAATTTGTTTTTACCACTCCCAAAGAACTTCCCCCTTCCCGTGGATTACATGATCATTACATCCCTCTCTTCCCAGACAGTATTCCTCCCAATGCTCTTCCTTATCATCATCTATTTTACCAGAAGAATGCAATTGAGAAAATTGTTTATGAATTACTATAAGTCGATGTTATCCGTCCCAGTACTAGCCCCTATTCTTCCCCTATGATCATGGTACTCAAGAAAGAAGGTACTTGGTGCATGTGTCCTGATTTCCATGCCCTCAACAAACTCACAATCAAATAAAAATTCCCCATTCCTGTCATTGATGACCTCTTGGATGGATTGATTGGTGCTCAATACTTCACCAAATTGGATCTACGTTCTAGCTACCACCAAATCCATATGAAAGAAGTAGACATTCCCAAGACTGCATTTCACACTCATGAGGGTCATTATGAATTCTTGGTAATTCCCTTTGGATTGTGTAATTCTCCTTCCACTTTCCAAAGTATTATGAATCATGTCTTCCATCATTTTGTCTTAGTTTTCTTTGATGATATTCTCATCTATAGTAAAACTTGGCCATCCCATCTCTCCCATGTGAATCAAGTTCTTCATATACTCTCTAAGCACCAAATTTTCCTCAAACAATCTAAACGTGCCTTTGGTGCCTCAGAAGTGGAATACCTGGGTCATATTGTCAGCAAGGATGGTGTTCGAGTGGATCCTCAAAGAATTGAATCTATGCAAGATTGGCCTTGCCCTAAAAATCTTAATAGATTGTATGGTTTTCTGGGTTTAACAGGCTATTATAGGAAGTTTGTTTGTAATTATGGAAATAATGCAACTCCTCTCACTTCCCTCCTTAAAAATAATGATTTCACTTGGACTTCAGCTATAGATCATTCCTTCCAAGTCTTAAAAGATGCTATGTGCACGACCCTTTTCCTAGCCCTCCCAGACTTCACAAGTATTGGAATGTGATGCTTCCGGGAAAGGAATTGGATTCATCCTCATGCAATATGGTAGGTCCTTGGCCATCACTACCAAAAACATTTTCGAGTGACATTTGGGCCAATCCATTTATAAAAAGAAAATGTTATCTATTCTACATGATGTGGATCTTTGGCATCCTTATTTATTGGGTCAACGATTCCAAATCAAAACTAATCATCAAAGTCTTAAGTATTTCTTGGAACAACGGATTTCATCCCTGACACAGTGAAAATGGGTGACCAAGCTATTTGGCTATGATTATGAGACCATTTAAAAAAAAGGAAAGGAAAATGTAGTGGCCGATGCTCTTTCCTGGAAATTGTTATAGCCCTCAATTGCTCTACACATGCATTTTTGGCCTTTGGCCCTCTTGCATTTTTTTCCAATCCATCACTGAGTTGCTCCTCTAAAAAACCTATTTTTTGAAGATGTACACACCCTACACCAATACTTCCTGCGTACATACACTTTTTTCACCATTACATCCCTTGTATGTATGCATGCTGCACCACTACAACCCACATATACTTGCAAAAGTTGCAAGGAATTCATTGAGATTACGGGCTATTGGGTAGTTTCCCAACTAATACACCACCTATATCCCATCACCCAACCAAATAACCATCCTTTTCCCATATAAAAGGAGGTGTTGGGGTCTCATTCCACATCTAGACACAAGAACAGTGAAACTCTGCCTGTTTCACATCCCCTCCTTGCCCTAAGTAATTGCAACCCTTTTATGAGAATTGCCTCAAAATTCCCCAATTTTCCTTTCTTCCTCCATCATAAACCCATTTTACTTCCCAAGAAGAAGGTTGAGAGGAGAAGCCATATGGAGGTGCACTTGGAGCTTGGTGAAGAGGAGCTCATACCAAGTTCATGGAGCAGTATCCGACTTTGGTTGTAAGTGATCATTGTATTATCAATAAAAGAAGTACTTTTCATGTCCCAAATCATGGTGTATCAAATGTTTTCATTTGATTTATGCTTTTATTCTAGCATCTAACCCTTATTTGTATATGAATTGAATGCTTGTAGCTTTATTTTTTTCTGTCATTGAATGTAGGCCAGCCTTGGGAGGAGGTTTGCAGTCAGTGAAGCTTTCAAGTGCGAGAGGATCATCACCCGACGCAGAGTAGAGGTATAGTTTCCCGATCCTTCTCATTTTTTATTTTCTTGTATGAGTCTGGGGTATGTTTGGGGTAGTTAGAGAAGTGGTTGAATTTTAGATGGTTGTGATATGCCTACATTCTGAACCCTAGTGTATTCTTAAGGGGGGTTTTCCTGCTAGCAGAACTGGCGACCATACTAGGGAAACCTCTAGGGTTTTAGAGGATGTTTTGGGTGTTTTATTGGTTTTATACCTTTTGAGTTTTTGTTGAGTCTGCTGAGTCTTTTAAGGGATTTTGGTCACCTGTTGGTCCCATACCAGTTCTCCCTACCCTATCAGTCAGTCTGTTTTATTTATTTTTTGAGGAAATACAGAGGTGTATGATCCCTGTTGTGGGTCATCGCACATACATACGCGCCCTGCTCTATAGACAACCCACATACATACGTAGGCTACTGAAACAACAATAGCGTACCTGGTTCAAGAAACTATTTTTGAAAAAGAGGAAACCAACATCTTTCTTGATTGAGGTTTTAATTCTCAAGGTTTCTTGATAGAGTTCAGTGTCTCTATTTTTACAGTCATAGCTTGGGTTAGATGTCAGTTTGCTTGTGTTTTTGAAGATTTTTTGTGTTTACTTATGAAAGGGTTTTAGGCGAGTCTTTGAGTTTGTTGATCAACCTGTTTGGTGTCTTTAGTGATTCCTTGAGATCCACTATGGGCCAAAGGTCATTTTCAGTCTTGTCTTGTATTTCTTCCCCCCCTTTCATTTGCTTTAAAGAAAAGAGAAAAAAAGAGTTATTTCAAGTTTTTCTTGTTTGAAGCATTTTCAAAAAAATATTTTTCATTCTTAGTTTGGTAAAGTAGTTGGAGTTAGTTATCTTACTTGAAAGGAAAAAGAGTTTCATTTTTTAAATTCTTTACTGATTTCTTAGAACTTAAGTACCTCGTAGTCGAGTGAAATTTCGTTTTAGGTCTTCTTTTTAAATATCTTGACAGAGTTAGTTATGAAAAATATGGTTACAAAGAGCTAGTTGTAAATATTTATTTTTCACTAGAAGTAATTTTTCTTTCAGAATTTCATTTATTTCTCCTCTTTTTGTCTCTTATAAAACATCACTAGTTTCACTTCCATATCCTTTGAGTTAAAACAAGCCATTTAAAACGAATGCTAAATTTAAAATTAACTAGACTTTTATGTTTGTAGGGTCAATCAACTAGTTTAGGGTTAGAGCCTTGAATTAGGTTGGAGAGGAAACTCTTCAAGGCTTTTAAACAAACATCAAAGTAAGAGCTAGGAAGTGTTAAAAGTCTAATGATGTGAAATTTATCTGAGACCCCCCTCTAACACAGGGGATAAACACAAGGTCACATGAGGAAAAGAAGCAGAGATAACCCCTCCAAAGATGGACTAAACATAGTGGGGAATGCATATTGAGGATCTGTCATGGGATACTATCACTCGCATTTGCTTACGAATCTTCGTGGACCTCAAATCCATTTGAGATCCTTAGTTGTATTCTAAACCACTTTCTTTTGATACCCTCAGTAGGTTTCAAACTTGTTATCCTTCTCATTGCGGTCCACCCGACTGTCGAATGTACCCGCTTGGTGACTATTTATGAGATGGAAACTTAGTTTCCTTTATTCTAGGGACTTGCACATGTGACTGCGAGGGTATATCGTGATACCTAGCATAGATGTCGACCCACACTTTGCAGAGTATACCTGAAGGGTGCTTCCATGTTTGAGTTGCACTTGCATTGGTATGTTTCTCTAGTGTTGGCTGGCGTAACTGTTCTTCCAACTAGATAGTGGTTTGCTTGGTTTATCTTATAGGAAGTTTTCTAGTGTGTGTTTTGGTTTTAAATGTTAGAGAAAGCCTTACTGTGTCATTGATATTTTCACAAGGTGGAAGATCAAGAGCTCTGTCAGTCGTGAAGGCTTCAGGGCCTACCGTCGGTTACATTGGAGCCACCACTGCCACCGTTATGATGAAAACTTGACAAGCAAGGGTCATTCGAAGCGACCGAGACACAAGAAACTATGCCCGAGCCAACTCTGAGAGGAGATTACTTGAATTCAAAGGAAATAATTATTTTTTACCTTGGAGAGGAAGCTCTTGGGTCAGATAACCCTTTTATCACTGACTTGTCGACGCCAATCTTGGTACAATTTGTACCTCGAAGTTTAACACCTTATGAGCGTCAGATAGTCTTACAAGAATCTATGGAATAAAATGTTGCTACTTCATCCAGGATTCCTCACACTCCCTTAACGATTGCTACCACAGGGGGTATTCTTCCTCCTAAACTACCTTCATCAGTCCAAACAACATTGGTCCAATACTTTCATCAACAATGACCACTGCTTCATTCACGCAGAGTGCGATGGCCCCCCCGTTCTCATAAGGGATTCCTGGCTTCGACACAAACTCTGTCCTTACCTACTCCACGTTACAAACCATGGGTCTGGGGGCAGTGATCTCCAACGCTCCCTTGCATGGGTCTATTGTGGGCACCTCAGTCTCCTATAATGCAGTCCCTTATGGTGGGGGTCACATACCTCCTCTGTCCCCCTCACTCAGTAATGCTTTCCATCCACCTATCGGGTCGAGTGCTAACTACAAATTTTTTGGAGAAGGCAGTATAGGACCTTCTTGTTACACCACGTCGATGGGATCCATTTCATACTCTTTGTTCAACCTATTTGGTAATAACACTTTTTCATCAGCTGTCGTCTTGGCTGGGGGAAACCTTGGTTTTGGACAATAGAATCCTGTGCAAGGTACTATTCCTACAGAGGGGGCAAGTGTAGGAGTTTTATCCTCAAAAGGAATTTTGAATCCTTGGCAGGGATCAGTTCCCTCGCAAGGGATGTCAACCAGAAGCTACCCCTTCCATGGTCAATGGAACCATGGGAAAGGCTCAGTACTTATGCCCGTCGGATCGGCAGGGGGAAACCCCTTCCAAAATATTTGGAACACAATGCAGGGAGAAATCTAGGCCCAACCCTCATCATCCAATTATGATAATAAACCATTGATATCCCAACAAACACAATTTCCTTACACTGGTCAAGGCCATGGTGTCTACCAGAACCCTAGCCAACAACCAAAATTTTCCTAGCAACCTGGTGCTAGTCAAACTCTAGGCCCCCCTTTTCCTGTACATAGTATCCAACCCAAACTACCATTTCTGGAAATATTACATCTACCAAACTTTTCAAGGTTGCTTAATGACATGATTTGTCATGATCTGCGTTGGCCCCCCATGCCGACTAATTTTCCCTCAGATATTACAAAATTTGAGGGAAATCTTAGCGAAGACCCGGGTGATCATGTGACAACTTTCCACCCATGGTGCTCGTCAAATTCACTGTGAGATTATTCCGTACAGTTGCTCCTGTTTCAACACACTCTTATCGGGGGTGCCACGAAATGGTACATCGAGCTCGACCACTCAAGATATTCTTACTTAGCGATTTGGCGATGGTTTTCCTAAACCATTTCCAATTACCCGTGAGATACAATGCCGACATAAAATTGCTGGCCAACTTTGAGTAGACTAAGGCCGATGATATCTCAGATCACATCCGAGAATGGTGACATTGGAAGAGCTTGATCAAGGTACAGGTCCCACCAGTTTTCCTGCTAGAGTGGTTCCTGAAGTCTTTGGTACCTTAGTTATTCAAGGACATTACAACTTTGGGAGTGTTTTTAGAGGAAAAGGTGATAATGAGAGTGCAACATCTTAAACTAATATACTCTCAGTCTGTCTTACTTTATGAGATATTTCCAGATGTGCCACGGTCCATCCTTGACAAGGCCAAACAAAAGTATGGACCACATGTTGATGGTATAGTTGGTTCAACACAAGGAAAGTCCACTGATCAACTATCAAATCAATTGCAACAATTTTTGATACAACAGACAATGACCAGCCAGACCTTTGGTTCAGTTGCTCCCCCTACCCAAACATTGGGCGTACACAATGTGAAGTCGATGAACCCAAAGGTCAATCAACAACCTGAAGGAAAGATAAAACAATGAAACAAGAAGGGTAAAGGGGATAATAAACCCAATAAAAATGCTGGCGGGGGAAACACAAAGAAGAGAAAGTCGAAGTATCTTTGTAACCTTTTCACGGAGGACCATCCAAATCACTCGTGCCCTCGACTTGTGTAGGCCCATAATTTATTAGCACAACAATAGCCTGTAGTCATAACAAACCCATTTCCACATGGGAAAAATATGACTCAAGCTTCTTCGAGCGTGGATGGGGGCAGTCAGGGACCCCTTGTGTCTTCTCGTAATCCCTTGGTCATGAACGTTTATATGATGAAAGGTGACACTTATATAGCAACCAGGGCACATGATTACAGAATGCTAAAATCTATCGAAAATGGTAAATAAGCCACAAACCCACCTGTTCCTCTCTAGATTGAGAATACGATGGGTGAAACAATGAAATGCATCCCAAAAGGGGTGTTCAAGAAAGGTTCTCATAATCCGAACGTGAGGGATGCCCATAAATACTCTGTGGTGGAGTATTTGTCACAAACCCCTTGTGCGATGTCTTCTTTGGAGGTTCTCCAGAGCTTCCCTTCACAGAGAAAGGCTCTGTTAGCTACCTTGGGATCAACAAAGACTTGTAATCCTGGAACGATCGTTCTTGATATGACTGACTTGAAACTGTGTCTCCATTACCATATTGTGTTTAAAATAGTAGTGGCTTACCCCACAAAATATTTTACCCGGAACATTTTCTGCATGATGGTAGATGAGGGTGCCTCGACTTACGTGATGTCATTGGCATGTTTGAAGGCCATTGGCCAACCCGTTTTGTCTCTGTCGCCTACTCTTCTTACTACTTTCGATGGTCATTCATTCAGACCACATGGAATCATTCATTCTTTCCTCATGTTGTTAGGAGGGAAGACTATCTGCGTCGAAGTTGAAGTGGTCGATGCGCCTCTTGACTACAACCTTCTGTTAGGAAGGATTTGGACCTATTCAATGTATGCAATGGTTGCCATAGTTTTTTGGGTCTTGTTGTTTCCACACGAGGGCCAAATCGTAACAATTGACCAGTTTTCCTTCTCTCGTCCTGACCCTTCATCGGGGGCATCCACAGTCCCGATGATTTATAACCCTCAACCCGACGTATTCAACGTAAGGGTTGGTTTGTGCCCATTGTTGATGGGTAATTTCAATTACCTGCCTCCTTCTGGTGATGTCAAGCTTATATCGACTGCCCCTAACCAGCCTAGGGATGAAATATTTCAAGTCTCGTCGTTTCGAACGAATTACTTTCATGATCCATGGAATCTTCCTTCCCCATAAACCTTGATGGAAGGGACAGGGCATCCTAGCATGGACATTCCCTTGTCTACGATAGAATTTGTGTACAGTATTTTCCAACAAGCTTCAGACAACCCCAATTTGACTCTCGCACAAGAGTTATATCCAGTTCTTGAGCCTATTTGGTCTCAAGGTTCCTCAACCAATTTCAAGTCTTTAGACCTGGTCTTTCCCTTAGATAAGGCAATTCTTGAGGCATTGACTGGTCTAGACAAACCCTAGGATGATCTCCATCACAGATCTTATTTCCTCCTAGAGTTAAGAAGAATGGGGGCAGGTGAATTTGTGTTGACTATGACTGGAGATAGGTCTTGTCCTATTATTCCTTTGGCTATGCACGCAATTTATGCCGAGGGAAATATGGCGAGTATCACTGAAATGATTCCAATAGATATCTCTAGTGATGGTGAAACAATGAATCTCTTCATTTTTAACGAGATAATAACAAGGTTCAACATCCCGAAGGAGATTGTCACTAACCATGACAGTCACTTCCAGAACAAAATGATGTCTGAGTTAACATCAAAGCTTGGGTTGAGGTAGGAACATTCATCACCCTACTACCCATGAGAAAATGGTCATGTGGAAGCTGTGAATAAGTCCCTCAAGAATATTCTACAGTGAACGATCAATTCTTCCAAGTTAAATTGGCATTTGTTGTTGTACTCGATAATATAGGCCTACCGAACGTCTGTAAAGACTGCCACCAGTTTCTCACCTTTTCAACTCATTTATGGGATAGAACCAATCTTGCCTATTGAGTGCCATATCTCGCCTTTAAATTTGGTAGTATATTTACTGCTAGACACTTCACCGCTTGAGGAACACCTATTATATCTCGAGCATCTCGATGAGCAACGTCGTGATGCAGCCTTGGCCAACGAGGCTCACAAGAAATGAGTCAAGTGTCAATATGATCTGTTCGTTCATCCTAGGATTTTCTTCGAAGGTGACCTTGTCTTGTTCTATGACCAAGACAAGGATCCCCTGGGGGAAGGCAAGGTCAAACCCATGTGGTTCATACCTTTCATCGTGAAAGAGGTCTTAAAGAAGGGTGCTTATCATCTGGTTGAATTTGGGGGAAATGCTTTGGCGGAGCCTAGAAATGGTCTCTTCCTCAAGAAGTATTACTCTTAGGTTGGTCACCTGGGTGACTTCCTTTACATATGTATAGTTCTTATACAATTAGTTTTTTTCTTTTTTTTTATGGAAGTGTCATTATTTATGTCATATTTTTCACTGTGGCAGATGCCAAGTGAATCAGAGGTGTTCTTTGGGTTCATGGTTGATGCTAGCCGACACACTTGGAGGCTTGCTTCTGCAACTTGGGTGATTTTTATGCCTCAAGGCCAGTTGCTATCTTCCAGAGGTATCTGTCTAGGTGACGCCACAAATAATATCGTTGAGTACAACACAGTGATAGAGTTTCTTAGTGATGCTTTTTCACATGGAATTTCTCACCTCCGAGTCTACTTAGATGCTCAGCTGGTTGTGTCCCAGTTAAATGGAGTTTACCATGTTTATGATCCTACTTTACACTAACTTTTCCTTAGGGTACATCTCTTAGAACGTTGCTTTGATTACATTACATATATCCATGTTCCTAGGAGATTAAATCAAACGACATATAATCTAGCTAATCAGGTATTAGATTGGCATGTTTCACACACATACACATGTACATACATTTGTAAACAAATGTGATCCATAATACATAAT
>JZKD02S1369266.1:715492-740362 GCA_000966675.3 Picea glauca
TATATATATAAGTCTCAAAGTACATAGGTGGGTGCGAATGATCAATTCTTCCAAGTTAAAATGGAATTTTTTGTTGTACTCGGCAGTATAGGCCTACCAAACGTTTGTAAAGACCGCCACCAGTTTCTCACCTTTTCAACTCATTTACGGGCTAGAACCAATCTTGCCTATTGAGTGCCATATCTCGCCTTTAAAGTTGGCAGTATATTTACTGCCAGACACTTCACCGCTTGAGGAACACCTATTATATCTCGAGCATCTTGATGAGAAATGTCGTGATGCAGTCTTGGCCAATGAGGCTCACAAGAAATGAGTCAAGTGTCAATATGATCGGTCCATTCATCCTAGGATTTTCTCCGAAGGTGACCTTGTCCTGTTCTACGACCAAGACAAGGATCCCCTGGGGGAAGGCAAGGTCAAACCCATGTGGTTCATACCTTTCATTGTGAAAGAGGTCTTAAAGAAGGGTGCTTATCGTCTGGTTGAATTTGAGGGAAATGCTTTTGCAGAGCCTAGAAATGGTCTCTACCTCAAGAAGTATTACTCTTAGGTTGGTCACCTGGGTGACTTCTTGTACATATGTATAGTTCTTATACCGTTAGTTTTTGTATTTTTGTTTTATGGAAGTGTCATTATTTATGTCATATTTTTCACTGTGGTAGATGCCAAGTGAATCAGAGGTGTTCTTTGGGTTCATGGTTGATGCTAGCCAACACACTTGGAGGCTTGCTTCCACAACTTGGGTGATTTTTACGCCTCAAGGCCAGTTGCTATCTTCTGAAGGTATCTGTCTAGGTGACACCACAAATAATATCGTTGAGTACAACACAATGATAGAGTTTCTTAGTGATGCTTTGTCGCATGGAATTTCTCACCTCCGAGTCTACTTAGATGCTCAGATGGTTGTGTCCCGGTTAAATGGAGTTTACCGTGTTTATGATCCTAATTTACACTAAATTTTCCTTAGGGTACATCTCTTAGAACGTTGCTTTGATTACATTACATATATCCATGTTCCTAGGAGATTAAATCAAACGAAATATACTCTAGCTAATCAAGTATTAGATTGGCATGTTTCACACACATACACATGTACATACATTTGTAAAGAAATGTGATCCATAATACATAAAATATGTCTATATATATATATATATAAGTCTCAAAGTACATAGGTGGGCGCGAACACCTCAAAAATAATAATTCGGTATACATCACGGGGCGTATGACCTCAAAAATATACAAAAAGTTCCCTCGGCACATAATGAGTCCATCCTATCTAAGCTCAGGGCCTATCAACCCTGCCATAGTGAATGACGACGTTAGCCAAACACTGGAAAAGTTGGACCCAAGTCTATGGCACCCCAACTACATGAGGCTGCATGGATGGCGGGAGATCCTCGATCTCGACCATGAGAACTGCATGAGTGAGTGCGGTGAGGTTCCACTCCACTCATCTCAAAAATCTCTTAGCCTCTCCAACTGGAGGTCCCCATGCGTTTGTTGGTCCACCAACTGTTGCTAGTACTGCCTCTTGTTGAGTACGTCACCTAGTCCTCAAGAATTCTATCGGGCACATTGGTACCACATCTGTACATAACAGATACATAGTTGTCATTACTCTGATACATATAAAAATGATATATATAAAATAAAATAAACATTGAATAAATTTAAAAACATGTATCTAACTCTCCTCGCTCCACTCTGGGAGGTGCGGGCATGTCTAGGTCTTTGAAGAAGTTGATTCTAGCATAGGGTTAGTCCTCTCTCGCTGGAATCTATTGTGCCCACCAGTCAAAGAACTTATCATCAAAGGACTCTATGGTCCTTCCTCCCCCCTATCATGGAAAAAATGATGCCCATCTGCATACCACTGGGAAGGAGGCCACATGCCCCTGTACTGTCTCTCTCAAACTCAGACTGGGTACCCTCTCGAAGAAGAACGAACACAAAACGGTATCGAACCCAAAGTTCTTGTTGCTACACTCATGAAAATCTATAATTTTCCTCTTCATGCAAGTGAGCATGGTCGTACTCCAGTTGAAAATTCATGCATATAGGCACTGCATGGCACAATACATGTGTGCTCGGGAATCCTAGTGGATAGCCACAGATCCAATGATCCACCCAATGATCAGTAGGATCACCTTCATTGACAAGTTGGTGATCTTGTTGATGGGCACCGGAGAACCTAATTTCTCAGTGCCAGCCTCGCAGTGTATCCCGATGTAGTCGGCGATGTTGAAGGGCATAGGAGGAAATGTGTGCAGGTTGACTGGTTCCCCTCTCCTCAAGAGGCTAGTCAAGAAATATATATTCTTGGTTGTTGGATTCAATGACTTCCCCTCAATCATAAACGCCTCTGCGTCTAGGTGCCAAGAATCCACCAAGGTGTTTAATAGCCTGGGTTGTGCCCTCATAAGCGGAAACTGGTAGAAATTCCATAGACCAAATTGTTTCAATGTGGAAATGGAAGAAGGGTCCTCATTGAAAAATATATCGATCTCCTTGTGTTCCATCTCCCTCCAGTGGACATACATTCTATTCCATGACAGTTCAAAAGGGAATTAGCTGTTATTTTTTTTTATGTTTTCATGCTTTTGATGGTGTACGTGGGATGTTTTGGACACAGTCACATATATATGGGGGTAGATTGTTTTCTTCCCACGGACATGTGCAGGTTGTCCTTGAACAACCCTCATACACGTAGGGCCACCCTTTTTTAAGAGGGCACGCCCCCCCAAAAAACTAAAAACAATGCATAAAAGAAGAATTGGAATGTAAGAGGGATGAGTTTATACTTACTTTTTTTGAGCAGAAGTTTGTTTCATCCTCTGAAGCTCCCGGAATCAACTTATTTAGAAAAGGGGTCTTTTTTACCTTTTGGTTAATTTTCAAATTGCAATGGTGAAAATGAGCTGTCAACTTCTATTTATAGAAAATTTTGGCCCTTTTTGCCACTTTTTTGAACCCTTTTGTCATTTTTTCTGGCTTGGAAATCATTTAATTCGGTTCTTGAGTTTCTTATTGGATGTTACAATGCACTTTTCCTTTTGGTTTGGTAAATTTTCTGGAAGATGGGTCACTTTTAAAGGTCCTCTGGTAAAAGTCTGTTTTCTAACTTTTTGAATATAAGTTAGGATTCCATATCCAATTTCTGCATCTTGTTTTCTTTTCCTCTTTGCCATATGATCGATCCCACTGAAGTGTGACACATAACCATCTTTTTTGTTTTAGAAGTTTCGTGATTAGGTGGTAGAGCCTACCTTTACATGGATTCCCTAGATAGCTCATGATTGCATTTTGGCATCCATGTTGTTTCTAATGAATTTAGGCTTAGGAGTCCTGGATTAGTCCTGTCACGATTACGAGATTGAGCCTCATTCTTCTGATGCATCATCACCCTTAGCCTCACCCTAGGGACTCCCAAAAATGATCACGCTTTGTTTTCTTTCAAGCTCTGTTTGAAATCCAAAAGAAACATCCAACGAGACTACATTTATGCTTTTCAATATTGTCCGGATTAACTAAGAAAAGTAACCTCTTGGAGTCTTCTTTAAGCCCTTTTCAGACTCTCTAAACATGAAAATATTGTCGAGCAATCATGTTGTCCTTCATGCTTTCCAAACTCAAACTTGAAGGCACGTCTGTCCGATGGTAGTTTACCCCTTTTTCTGTCCGAATGGTCAATTTTATGAACAAAGGTATACTCTAGGAGCTTCGGTTCGCTAGAAGAGTATTCTCAGGTATAATTTTAACCCTTTTTCGCGCCTGAGGGACTAAATTTACGAAAAAGGAACATTCTCCTTGGTTTTGGTTTATCACCTTTTTCGAGCCTCAGAGATTACTTACAAAAAAGGAACCCCCATGGAGTCCATGGTTAAGCTCTTTTCAGACTCCCTAAAATTGAAAAGATCATCGAGTGACCTCGTTCCTTCACACTCGTTAAATTTATCCAGAAGAACATATACTGGCATGAGCTTACCCCTTTTTCTGGCCTATGGATTATGGAGGAAAAAGGTACACCTCGGAAGATTCGTTTTGCTGAGAGAGTTCTCCTCAATAAATTTTACACTTTTTCGGGCTAAGGAGACTAAATATAGAAAAAGGTAGTGAGTCCATAATTAAGCTCTTTTCAGACTCCTTAAAATTGAAAAGATTTTCGAGTGATCTTGTCTTTGTCTCACTCGTTAAAATGGTTTTGAATAGACATATTTTCGATGCTAGTTTACCCCCTTTTTCGAATCGACTAGACTATTTATGATAAAGGTACCCCAGTGGAGTCTTCTTTTACATTTTTTCAGACTCTCTAAAATGTGAAAAAACTACCAATATTACCTTCTCTGGGCTCGTTAAAATTACATTGAAGGGGGTTTCATTGTGTCTTGCTAATTGCATTTGCATCTCTGCATCTTTGGCCTAATGTCATCTCCATGTTGCTCTCAACTGAACCTTTGAAGAATGCCTTATACACAAGCCTTGTAGAAGTTTTCCTCTGCGACCTGACACCTTGACCCATGGAGGAATTTTCCCCGAGTGTCCTTTTCCTACACATGTCTCCTTGATCTGAGAATTAGTGTGTTCTGTGCGCCTAGAACTAGTATGCTTTCTTGCGACACTTGTTCCTCCTTTGTAATGTAGCATTCTTTTATTCTTTTTCAAATCTCTTTAAAAAATTGAAAAATGACAAAAAAATAAAAAAACCCAAAAAGAGGGGATGAGAAATATATATATATATATATATATATATATATATATATATATATATATTTGGCAACACAATGAGTCACCCTTGGAAAAATCACATCCTTCTATTTGTTTGTCAAGATTTGGGATCTAATATGAGCTTAGGAAGTTATTCTCGCTACATAGAGTTTTGCCCTCCTCCATTTGGTTACTCTTCCAAACACATGGAGAGTTTGCGTTGCCTCCTGCATCGTGAACTTATGTCAATGTCATGTTGCCTGAGTCTGATCATCTTTTGTGCTCTTGTCCAAGGGAATTTTCACCCAACATGAGTCGACCTTTCTGCAATTTTTCTCTTTCCCTCATGCCCGACCATCCCAAAATCCAATCAAGTCCTTGTTCGAAATCAATGAAGTTCTTTGCATGATCATCGAGATCCTCTTATCTTTCCCCTGACGAGTCGTCAAAGACCTTTGGGTAGTGAAGTAAAACACTTACATTGTACTCCTACCTGAGTTTTGAATATCTTGAATTTGTTTCTCTAGCTCTGAAGACCTCATCTCCATCCATCGGGCGTTATTGGCTTCTTGAAGATGAATACTATACTTGTATATCTTTGATTTTGAGACATAGATCCGATGTGTATTACTCGTGGATACACTTTATATAGTTTTTATGACATGGATATGTAGTGTATTTGATCGTAAGCCATGATTTATTTTATCCCGAGCATGGGTATGCCTGCCTCAAAGAGACAATTGTTATTATTGCAGATGGCACCTCTCAAACTCTGGTCTCAGGCTTACTCGTTTGGTACATTGGTGAACATTTTATAATGTATTTCGGCCATCAGATGCTCTTCTAAACTCATACATTAAGGGGCATCTTTTATAGCCCTAAATTTCTCTACACACACATACATGGCCTTTGGCCCTCTTACTTGCATTTTTTTCCAAGCCATCACTAAGTTTCTCTTCTAAAAAACCCATTTTTTGAAGATGTATGTGCCCTGCACCAATAATTACCGCGTACATATGATTTTTGTATCATTACAACCCATGTACATATGCATGCTGCACCATTACAACCCGCATGTACTTGCAAAAGTTGCAAAAAATAAAAAGTTGCAAGGAATTCGTTGAGATTACAGGTTATTGGGTAGTTTCCTAACTAATCCATTGCATATAGTTCGTCACCCAACTGAATAACCATCATTTTACCATATAAAAGGAGGTGTTGGGGTCTCATTCCACATCTAGACATAAGAACATTGAAACTCTACCTGTTTCACATCCCCTCCTTGCCTCAAGTAATTGCAACCCTTTTGTGAGAATTGCCTCAGAATTTCCCAATTTTCCTTTCTTCCTCCATTAGAAACCCATTTTACTTCCCAAGAAGAAGGTTGAGAGGAGAATCCATACGAAGGTGCACTTGGAGCTTGGTGAAGAGGAGTCCAGACCAGGTTCGTGGAGTAGTATCCGACTTTGGTTGTAAGTGATAATTGTATTATTAATAAAATAAGTACTTTTCCTGTCCCAAATCATGGTGTATCGAATGTTTTCATTTGATTTATGTTTTCATTCTAGAATCTAACGCTTATTTGTATATGAATTTCATGCTTGTATATTTCTGTTTTTCTATATTTGAATGCAGGCAAGCCTTGGGAGGATGTTTGCAGTCAGTGAAGCTTTCAATCACGAGAGGATCATCACCGGACGCAGAGTAGAGGTACAGTTACCTGAACCTTCTCATTTTTTCTTTTATTGTATGAGTCTGGGGTATGTTTGGGGTAGTTAGAGAAGTAGTTGAATTTTAGATGGTTTTGATCTGCCTACATTCTAAACCTTAGTGTATTCTTAAGGGGGGGTTTTCCCGCTAGCAAAAATATGAAGAAGACATGTCCCTTTTCTCCCTCTCATTCATTGTACCAGATTGGCTCCAAGATGTTCATCGGGAATGGTTGCAATACCCCAAAATTTCTAGCCTGATCCACCAATTGCAACACAATTATTTAGTTTCTCTAGGGTATTCTTGGCATAATGAAGAGCTTCGCTACAAAGGTCGTTTGTATTTATGAAAACAATCGAGACTTAAATCCATAGTTCTTTCTGAACTTCATGCCTCACCCACAGTCAGACATTTAGGGTTTACCAAAACCTATGAACGGTTCAAACGTTCTTTTTTTTGGGAGGGTATGAAACAGGAAGTCCGCACCTTTGTGGCTAAATGTGAGGTTTTTCAACAAAACAAGGGAGAAATTGTCAAAGATTCGGGCACACTCCAACCGCTTTCGATTCCCCCTGTTATTTGGCAAGATATTTCTATGGATTTCATTGTAGGATTACCTAAATCAGGAAATAATTTAGTCATCATGTTGGTATTACATTTTCTCTCCAAATATTCTCATTTTTGTGCTCTTCAACACCCATTCACCGCCGCCACAGTGGCTCAAATATTCATGGATAATATCTTCAAGCTTCATGGAATTCCTAGTTCTATTGTCTCTGACAGAGACCCGACTTTCACCGGCAATTTTTGTCAATAATTGTTCAAGATATAAGGCACCCAATTGCATCTTAGCATTGCCTATCACCCCCAGATGGAAGGCTAGACTGAAGTTGTCAACAAGTGTTTGGAAACATATTTGAGGTATGTTGAGGAAAATATATGAATTATCTTACTCAATCATTTTCAAATCTTTCCTGGCTAGACAAGATAGTCAGGAATATCACCCTATGTTTTATAGCCTAAAAAATATTTCCCAATCCACAAGTATTAATTACAAGGGTTTAGGCTGATTTTTTTAATGAAAAGACTGTTGCAAAATAACATAATTTTTTTATACAAGTTTATGAAAAATATACAGATTACAGAAAGTAAATGTGGAGATCAAAAAACAAAAGTAACAAAGTCATAGATACACACATATGAGACAGAATAGCAATATGCTTTATTTCATTCCAAGAAATCAAAAGTATCTTTCTCTTTACAAAATCCCTGTGAGGGCATGGACCAAAGTCTAATTTAGAGATCCCTGATTAAAACCATACAAAAGGACTCTGACAAGAAGTAAAATCTGAAATTTATAATCTGGATCAACTTGCCACATACTGCTGCCAATTTTACTCTGCAAAATATCCTTTATCATCTATGAAACTTAATCCATAAACAAACAAGTATACACAAACTATCAAGGATGGATCAACACCTCTAAAACAAGCATCTAAATGATTTGGTTCAGTTCTGAACCTTGTTGTCTACAATAGGACCCTGTTGTCAAAAAGAGAATTAGGCCTTTAATGAACTCGAGAATGAATGAAAACTAAAACTATCTCATGAAAACAAAAGATCAAACCTTAGTCTTTCTTTCTCCTTCTATTGTCCCCTTGTTTCTTCTTCTTATCATTTAGCTTTTATGCCTTCCAAATAATTTGAAGTAGTTCAACTACTTTCTTTAGTTAAGTTAGTTTGACTCAACTTAATTTAGTTTAGGAGAAATAATAATAATAATAATAGTTAAGTGTCTTTATTTAATAATAACTAGGTAGGTGGGACCCCTTGTGACTCCCTTCTTTTATTATTTTTCAAATTATAAAATAAAACACAATTGAATAATCATTTAAGCATATGCCTCCTTGTAACTCCCTTAAACCTTCAAAATTTGAATATTTAAATATAAAAAATAATTCAAATCATATCCAAAAATATGTAAATATCCACATTATCCCAAAAAAAAATAGCTTGTTGTCCAAACTTTCTACAGATCACTGTCTTCAACAACTCAATCATAAAAACACATAAATTAAAATCCATACTTGCCACTATGAGAGGCAATTTTTCTTTTATCACTGATGTCCCCTTTTGACTTCCTGGAAGTAGCCTTAGGTTGATTTGAACCTCGATTTTGTATCTCACTAATAACATGGGAACAATCATTCTTCAGATGCATACGAGAGGACACTAATTTTGAAGAGTCATTTAAAGGAGTGGAAGGGGAGGAAACAACTTTGACTTTATCTTGCACATGGGGGGCATCAGTTTTAGTCCTTTTACTAGCATGTGAGTATTGAATAGGTGAATGCATAGGGGCAATTTGAACATTAGGATTTAGAGGTGGTGGAGGAGGTAATGACAAATTGGGCCAACCACGATGGTGAGAGACAAATGGATTGGCAATCTTTTTCCATCCATCATTTGCAGGGACTTCTGGTTGCAAGGACACATGAGGAGGAACATGAATACCATGGATGTTTTGAGGCTGAAAGGGGGGTCTCTTTGGTCAAGGTTGTACTATTCCTTGCTCGATCTAGTTAAAAAACCCTACTTGGAACAACTAGTTCAATTACTAGGGGTCAACATCAAAATGAATGGAGAATCTAGGACTTCTAGGCCCTCTGTTCTAGTTACCTCTTCCTCTATTATTTCTTCCATGGATTCTCTTACTGAAGAAACTCATTTTCTATGCAGAAATTCATCAGTAACTAGCCCGTAACAGACCAAACATGACATTTTTCTTGCATGAAACAAAATTTGGCTCAGGAATTGACACACGACCCATGCAAATCCATCCATAAGAAATCATTTAAATATTTCCAAGTGAGCAGGGGGTGGTAGGGTTCATGGGACATATGAAGTGAGTGTAATGAGTGAAAGGTGATATAATGAGGGGAAATAGACACATGAATACTGCTAAGAAATTCATTAAATAACTTAACTGTGCAATAAAATACCAAAAATATTAGTTGCCAACCATTGTTGTGTCATATCTTGTGCCATTGTTATACAAATTTTTTAATTTATTTTATAGAACATGGATGCCAAAAATGATAATGGGATTATGAGGGGGGTATAATGAGCGAAAAGTGGTAGCATGAGAGGGAATAAAATATGGATATTAAAATAAATCAAATCAAACAATTAAACATAACTATTAGCGTTCACTTTTAAAAACCACCATCAAACTGTCATCTCTTTTACAGATTATTTGTTGACTTTCAAAAACAACAACTCATATGCTTAGGAATACTCAATTACATTAGCCTTCTCATACATATAAATTTAATATAACGGTCATGAAAACAATATTGCAATCGATATCATAATAACCCCTTTTAGCCACAACTATCTATAACTCCAATGCTAAATCTCTTTTCCTCTTAAAACCAACAAAATACGCACATCGATTCCAGCCTTTTATGCCCAATATTTATTCTTTGAGAATCAATAAGAACATGCACAAAATTAGCCACCACTATCCATTGTTTATCATAATCAACTGGGCATTAAAACTCATAATCGGACCCTCTGTTCCTTTCACACACATGTGTCTTTTTTTTTTTAAATATGATCAACATAGGGATTGATTCGAACAATATTAAAAAATTAACAAACAACTTTGAGCCCACACTTCTTATAATTTCGCATGTACAAAATTCCTTTCAAAACTGCCCAATCGAGAAACATAACCAACTCATGCCCATTCAAAGCAATACACACAGTGATATTTTACCCTCGAATGGATTGATACAATATCAATATCGTGATTAGGGTTTAAACACAGTGAACATAGAGAAATAAAATTCAATCAGAGGAATAAGTCCTCATAAACACAAAAAACTCGTGCCTTCAAGAATTTACCATAGAGAAGTAACATGTAACAACTCTTGGCAGTGAGGGTTATCAAATGCCATTCAGCCACCTCCAACAGAGAACAAGAAGAAGTGAACACTTAAAATCACTATAAAATGAATGCCCGAGCCCAAACCGCGGCCAACCAAAGCATATATAAAGATTCCATTAAAGTTCTGAGTGATACTAAACCCAACTTTGCAATGCTTCCAAGAAACAATGATAATGAGGGTAACACCATGATAAATAACAACTCAAGGATCGACTAAGACATGGAAAGAAACACTCCAACTCTTAATAGCTCACATTGTAACTCAGAGAATCAAAATATATCAACCACAGTGACGAAAAGGAGTGGAAAAACTTAACTCCAAGACTGGTTGTAAAACCCATGCGCAAAACTCAGATCTTGCTAAACTAAAACCATAAATTTCCACAGAGAACAGGACAAGAAAAACCCAAGCTGACCGAACATGCCTTTCTTTGATTTAACCAATAAACTCATGCACATACTACACACAACAAGGAATAACCATCCTTCTTTCTTTAAAATGACAATAGTCTAGAATATTCACAAGAAGAACCCACAAACGCAACACCAATACACAATCCAAAAACTCAAGAAAAACACAAACCTCAAGAAATTCTGAGCCAAAAATCGATTCATAATGTACAGTAACCATCATGGATGGAAAAACAAGGAGCCATACTTGGAAAATATTGCTCGAGGGAGAGAGTTAGACTGTATCCTCCTTCACAACCAAAAATCATGGAGCATCAACAACCACCAGAGTGAAAAACCAAAGTGAAAGTATGGCTAGGATGACAGGCCTCGAGGGTTGTTTGATTGACGTGCAGTAAATGCACGTCACTTACTTCCCCAACCCCATTCAATTCATCGTACAAGCCATCCAACTCACCATAACACTAACCATTAAATCAACATATATTCCATTGCATAGTGGGCCACCCAAATTGATGTCAAGACTTCTTTAAAAAAAAACAACAACAATGTGCCATACATTACCTTATGTGCTTCAACATATATCATATAAAAAAGAACATAAGTATATAAATAAGAGTTATGCACTGTCCCTTTGTCACAATATCACATAACATGTGGGCTTGTGTATAGTCCTTTCATTTAGAAGAGCCCCCATACCATCCCCTTATATAAAATCACATGCAAAACAATTAATCCATGTTTAATTGCAACGTCCAAAACAAAACCTGTAATAATCCTTTTATCCATAGGATAGACATAATTTGCGAGTGATCATCAAAACCATCTGGCCCTGTAACAATAAACCAACCATCTTATGTCGTCATAACGATTAAAACCACGACTTGAATCATCAAACTATAGAAGACTGTGTTGGCATCATCATAACAACAAACAAAATATAGAAGTGCAACATATCCATCATGGCACCATTAGTCTACAAGGGGGTCCCACCTACTAGTTTATTATTATTATTATAAATAAATAATAGAGCTTGGCAATCATCTGCGAGAAATATTCATTGTTGTGTTTTTATGCATCAACAAACTGACGACTCCACAGGGAAATCTATTTCCAACAGATTAAGAACTCAGAATGTCTGGTTTCGTAGACTAGGTGAACCTAGATCAAGGAAATATACATCAAAATGATTATGCAACAGGGGGAAGTGAGCGGTTTAAGGGGAAAATGATTTGGGATTTTGGGAGTAACTCTGTTACGTATGAGGGGATTATCCCTGTATGCATAACATTTGATTAATCATCGTGAAATAATTATTTTCTTTAAGGAAAAAAACTCTGGTGTGATCTTTTTGAATCTCGGAGTTGAGGGAAGAAAAGGAAAGTAGAAAATAGGGATAAAAAACCAATAATCTTATCTAACAACAATATTGGACGAAAATAAAAATTTCGATGTTGTCTTGAAGGGGGGACATCATGACAGCTGTGTAACCTGATTGTCATTGATAAAAAATACTTGCAGAATAACATCATTGTGGCAAAATTGATCCAAAATTTTATTTCTGACAAGAAAAAAAGTCAATAAAAGAAATGAAACAACATAAATGAAACAACAAAAATAAATAACAACAAAGGAAAATAAAAGCAATGAAACAAAACTATAATACAAGAGTAATTCCATACAACATTTAAAATTTCAAGTTGGTTTCACATAGTGTTTTAAGTGGGAACAATTGGTGCTATAGGAAAACAACCGCTCTTCCAAGTCCTTTAGAATATAAGAATTGGCGCCCAAGACAAAAGAGATTATAAAAGGACCTAGCCATAACTTTTGAATTCCTTCCTCTATCAACATGGGTTGAATCCTACAACAAGAATTTCTCATTGACCTTAAATCTGACATCTTTTGTACTTTTATTGAAGTATTTCTTAATAGTTTGTTTTCTTCTCTTTATGTTCTCCAAGGAAAACATCCTTTGTTCTTAAAAAGCCAAGAGTGCATTTATCCTTTGAGGGATATTAGAACAATTGAATTCGTAGCATCATCCTAAAGAAGAAAGTTCCAGATCGGTAGGCAGAATGGCTTCTTGATCATAAACAAGATGAAAGGGGGTGCAACCAGTGCTCGCCTTGGTGGTAGTGCAATATTCCCAAAGGGCGTAAGTGAAGAGGGTGTGCCATTGACGAGGCTTATCTTCAATGAGCCTCTTGATAATTCTAACCAGATTTTTGTTAGTAGACTCGGCTTGCCCAGTTCCTTGAGGGTAATAAGTTGATGAGGTAAAATGTTTAACTCCCATTTTAGCTAGAAACTAAGTCAGCTTAGCAGAAATAAAAGCAGGACCATTGTCTGTAATGATCTATAAAGGAACACCAAATATGGAAAATATATTAGTTTCAAGGAAATAAATAACCTGCTCATCCTATGAATGTTTAAGTGAGACAACTTCAGTCCATTTTGTAAAATGGTATGTGGTTGTCAAGATAAAAACTTGCCCTGCTAAAGATGGAGGATAAATAGGACTGATAAAATCCAGACCCCATTTTGTAAAAGGAAAGTCAGGGAGGACAAGTTGTAAAGGCATGGTAGAAATACATTCTTTCCTTGTGAATTTTTGGCACTTGTCACATGATCTTGAAAGATTATAAGAATCACGAAAATTTGAAGGCCAATAGTACCCTTTTTTGATAATTTTAAAAGCAATAGTTTTAGCAGAAAAAGTGGCCACCCGCATGAATAACAGAATCTAAAGATCCATGGGTTTCTTGTAACAATTTTTGTGCTTCCTCATTATTTACACAGTGAAGTAAGATACCATCGACAGATCCCCTATACAAGAAGTCTCCTAAAATGATATAAATGGAAGATTCAAGATGAAGCCTTCTCCTTTGATGAGTATCTAAATTGTTTGTACACCTCTGATTTTACAAGTAATACACCAGATCTTTGTACCAGGGATGCTCAACTACAGAAAGGATTTGACTGTCAATGTAAAATAGTGCTGATAAAGAGCTATCTTGTTCATCCATTTCTTCACTTGCTTCAACATGCTGAGCTAAGTGAAGGGATAAGTCACTCCCATTAATGGTTTTTGAAGTCACAATAGTTAAATCACACTCCTAGATCCTAGCAAGCCAATGTGCAAGATTCCATGAAAGATAAGTATGTGAGAGAAAAAACTTGACAGCGGGTAAAGGGACTTTTACCAGCATGTGCTTACCTAAGATAAAGTGGCGGAATTTCTCCACAACTTTAACAAGAGAGAAAGCATGTTTTTCAATATAAGAATATTTGAATTCATCATATGATAATATTTAACTCATGTAAGATACTGGTTTTTCATTATTCTGGTCATCACATTGTATGAGGATAGCAGAGACTGCTTCCTCTATGGAATTAGTGTATATAATAAAATATTTCTCAAAATCCAGCTTCACCAAAACCGATGAGAAACTTATTTCATTCTTGATCCTTATGAAAGAATTTTCAACATCATCTGTCCAAGAAAAGGAACAATATTTCTTGAGAATATTTTGAATTGGTTTGACCATTACAACAAAATCAGGAAGAAACCTACGAACAAAGTTGATGATGCCCATAAAGGCTTGAACCTCCTTTTTGGAAGTAGGAGTAGGAATATTTAGGATAGCAGGAATCCTTTCGGGATCTATGCTTATTCCTGAATCAAAGACAATATTTCCTAGGATCTTACCCTGGGTAACGACGAAAATAGACTTAGAAGGATTTAAAGAAATGTTGAACTTCTTGCATTGCATGAGAACCTTTCTAAGATGACCAAAATGATCCAATTGGTTCTTTGAATATATGGTTAAGTCATCAAGATAAATATGAATAATCTTACTGATTAGATCGTCAAAATATGTTTTCATAGATATTTGGAAAGTGGAACCTGCATTAGATAAGATAGAAGGCATGCGTTCATAGGAAAATGTGCCCCAACATGTAATAAAAATGGTTTTGTATTTATATGTCTTTTTTACCTTGATCTGATTATAACTTGAAAAACCGTCAAGTAAGGACATCATCTGTGACCCTGCAACTTGCTGCAAAATCATTTCCATATTAGGGAGAGGAAAATGGTCTTTTATTCTTGGTTTATTCAATGCATGAAAATCAACGCACAATCAGACCTGACCAGTTTTTTTTTTGAACGAGAACCAAATTGGAAATCCACTTAGAATACTTAACAAGGAAAATTATCCAATCTTTCAAGAGTTTTTCCTAGTCCTTCTGAATAGTTTCTTCAAGTGCGGGGTTAACGGGTCTTTGTTTTATCCTAACCGGTTTTATGCCCTCCTTGATAGGGATGGAATGTTTTATAAGAGAAGGATCAAAAAAACGAAGATCCTCATAAGACCAAGAAAAAACATCTTTAAATTCACGAAGTAACTCAGTGAATTTCAATTTTTCTTCATTAGTACATTGGGAACCTATCTTAACATTCTTCGAACAATCGAGTGTCTCAATGTTCAAGGAAATGGTTTCACCCACTTTCCTTTTCGACTCCTCTTCTTTATGTTTTTATTTATTGCCTACATCACTCGATGAAAATGAACTTTCTAGAGGAGTCAAGCCCTTTATAATTTGGTTGTCTTCCATGGATATAATCTCCTTGGGATTATATGGTTCATTTTGTATGAAAGCACAAATGTTTTAATCACTAGGGAAGACTTTTCATGACTCTACATTGTCGCGGATATTAGGACAATAAAAAGATTGAAAAGTGCAATCAAGTCTGTGTGGCAGAAGTTTCCGAGTAGGAGAGGCTGCAAAAATAACTAACATGTCAACCATTGAATTTAGTTCCCTTTTAACATGAGTGATGTTAAATGATAGTAAGTTCAAGATAAGCACCAGAATATTTTGGGTGTAGAGTTTCATTAACTTGTTGCTAGGAGAATATATCTTACGTACTAGGTTTAAAACAAGTTCAAAGTCCCCAAAAATGGTAAGGTGGTCACAACCTAAATTATAGGCATTTTCAATTCCTAGCAGTAATGCTTCAAATTCAGTGACGTTGTTTGTACAAGGAAATTCTAAACTATAGGAAAAGTTGTGAATTTTACCTATAGGATAATATGGAATAATGCCATATCCATTACCTTCGCTTGAGCATGAACCATCAAAGTGCATATGCCACATCCCATCCTCTAGGTAAATTTGTTCCAAGGTAGTGTTGTCCTCATCGAAAAATATGGAATAAACTCCTAAGTCCTCCTCGACATAATTTACATTAGGTTGTGGAATAATTTCTATATACGATCAAATTCTTCCCTCCCTTAGGACTATGATGTTCTTTCCATTCTGAGGAACAAATACGTGTGTCCCATTGAGTGAGAGGTATCCACCTGTTAAAGCTCACTAGTCTCTTCCTAAGATGATTGAATAATTACTCACTGGCATGTCAATTACCTTAATATTAAGGGTTGTTCTTATTTCAGGATGCACGCACAAAACCAAAGTCATGTCCTTGATCTCACCTATGGTCGATTGTTGTAAACTATTATAAGAGAGCATTCTTCTGGTGTTTTCATTTGTACAAGACAATCCTATCTCATCCATAATAATTTTTGACATTACGCTTGGGCCCGAACCACTATCAATTAGACAACAATGGGATATTTTTTCCATAATATTTACAGAAATGAAAAATGGAGGATTTTTTATAGGGTGTCTAAAACTATTTACACCTACTTTATTTACACTAGAATCCTCTTCTTTTACCTCTTCAGAGAGATTGGCTATGGTGGAAGATTTTCCCTCCATGAAAATTTTTAGATGCTTTTGTTGCTCAGGGACGACAACCATGTCCAAAAGAGTAGCATTGACCTTGATATTAGCCAATTGATTGATAATGTTGTATTTGGAAGAGGGAAGAGGGGAGGGATTTCCTTTACTGTCAGGATTTTTAGTAACTTGTACAATAGAAACTGGTGAAGTTGAGCCTGGGCTAGAAGAAGTATGAGGGGGATCATATTTTCATTTTGAAGAATAACATTTATTCCTAGTGTTTATTATCATGACATCCTTTGGTTCTGTGAAATCTAGAACAACAATGGTAGTTTCAGGCCTTTTCCCTAAGAATTTATCTTTGGCACTCTTCTTTACCTCACAAGTACTTTTCTCATGGTGTTCCTCGCAAAAGTTACACCAACTGTGAGGCATGATGGATTTAGGATGAAAGTTGTTTTCATTTGAATTCCTAAAGGGTGGTGAAGAAGAAGATGAGGCCCCAGGGGTAAGTGAAGGGACATTTCCCTTTCGCTCATACGCTATCATTTAGTTATTCATATCTTGTACAAGTTGTAAGAGGACAAACATGTCCATTTTTTTAACTGAGTCTCCCTTAGGAAGACCTGTCCTTTCAAGCTGTTTTTTGTGCTCTAGACAAGTATGTAGAGTGGAACCAAGATTGTCAATATCTTTTTCTTCAAGCCTATGACGGTAGGGGGAAGGTAGAGAATTATAGTAATGCATAAAAGCGGCTTGGTTTTGAGGGTGAATAAGTTCAGGAATTTGGTTATATAGCTTGGTGAAACATAATTTGAAAGACTTGATAGTCTCACTATCTTTATACACAATGTTATTATATTCTAGTAATTGTTCGGCTGGGATTTTAGACCGCCCATAAGTAGATTTGAACCAGTAAACTAACTCCTCCCAAGGGTAAAGAATCTTGGGATGGAGTTCAAAGAATTTTTTCATTGCTTTCCCTTCAAGGGAATTGAAAAACAAGTGCATATAAGTATCATTGTCATTAGCTCCTATATTGTGAAAAGCATTAGAAAATTCCACCGAGTGTTCATTCGTAGTGACCATGTTATTTCTTGAAAACCTAGGGAGATTCTCTTTGAATTTTTGAAGTGGATGAGTAGCAGGTGCTAGGTTCAGAGGAGAGGATACATGCCACAGAGTAGTAGTAGCATCTTCTTCAAATTGAAAGAGTCCATACTTCTTTATGACCTTAGTGGGGTTGGTAGTAGATTGGACAGGGACTTGATGGCTATACAAGATACCAATCATTGACGAGGTTGAAGATTGAGATGAAGAAGCACCTCCAGAGCCACCCGCAAATGCCATTTTATGAATGATGGGTAAGGGAGAGAAAGATGAACTAGCTACATTAGACAAAGTTCTCCTTAGAGTACCTTGTTGGGTTGACAACACAACGTTTCTTCTTCCGATTTCAACGATAGGGTTGATCTCAGGTGATAAACCTCTTATTATCGTAGAGATGAGATGGTTTAAGGACATGAAAAGAAGATCAAAACTTTAGGAAAAATAAAGCTATGGTTGATTCCTAGGCTGCCTTTTCCTGGCCTCTCAGCATTCTCAGACACTTATATCTTGTTCAATTACTGCCCATGAGCGTTCAAGCTTAGCCCGGGTGTTAGCAGTTTCTAAGATGGTATTGACTAAGGTTAAATCGATGTTGGTCTAGTCTTTAATACCAAGCTCAATATTGGGCTTCCTTGTAATAGGTATTGTCATGAAGGAAAGAAAAAAGTCAAATAATCAAAAGGAGAAAAATAATTTTTTCAATGATAATCACGCATACAATCAACTAGAGAGATATGGAAGATCTCCCTAGTATGGTCACCAAATAAATGTTGAGGAAAATATATGAATTATCTTACTCAATAATTTTTTAATCTTGCCTGGCTAGACAAGATAGTTGGGAATATCACCCTATGTTTTATAGCCTCAAAAATATTTCCCAATCCACAAGTATTAATTACAAGGGTTTAGGCTGATTTTTTTAATGAAAAGACTATTGCAAAATAACATAAATTTTTTATATAAGTTTCTGAAAAATATACAGATTATGGAAAGTAAATGTGGAGATCATAAAGAAAAAGTAACCAAGTCACAAATACACACATATGATACATAATAACAATCTTCCTTATTTCATTCCAAGAAATCAAAAGTATCTTTCTCTTTACAAAATCCTTGTGAGGGCATAGACCAAAGCATAATTTAGAGATCCCCAATGAAAACCATACAAAAGGACTCTGAAAAGAAGTAAAAACTGAAGCTTATAATCTGGATCAGCTTGCCATGGATTGCTTCCAATTTGAATCTGCAAAATATCCTTTATCATCTATTAAACTTGATCCATAAACAAACAAGTATACATATATGATCAAGGATGGATCAACACCTCTAAAACAAGCATCTGAATGATTTGGTTCAGTTCTGAACCTTTCTATCTACAATAGGACCCTGCTGTCAAAAAGAGAATTAGGCCTTTAATGAACTCAAGAATGAATGAAAATTGAAACTATCTCATGAAAACAAAAGATAAAACCTTAGTCTTGGTTTCTCCTTCTATTCTCCCCTTGTTTCTTCTTCTCATTTAGCTTTTATGCCTTCCAAATAAGTTGAAGTAGTTCAAATTATTTCTTTAGTTAAGTTAGTTTGACTTAACTAATTTAGTTTAGGAGAAATACTAATACTAATAATAGTTAAGGTTCTTTATTTAATAATAACTAGATAGGTGGAGCCCCTTGTGACTCCCTTCTTTTATTCTTTTTCAAATTATAAAATAAAACACAATTGAATAATCATTTAAACACATGCCTCCTTGTAACTCCCATAAATACCTTCAAAATTTGAATATTTAAATATTAGAAATAATTCAAAGCATATCCAAAAATATGTAAATATCCACATAATCCACATTATCCCAAAAAAATGGCTTTTTGTCCAAACTTTCTACAGATCATTGTCTTCAACAACTCAATCATAAAACACATAAATTAAAATCCATACTTGCCACTCTGAGAGGCAATCTTTCTTTTATCACTGATGTCCCCTTTCGACTTCCCGGAAGTAGCATTAGGTTGATTTGAACCTTGAGGTTGTATCTCACTAATAACATGGGAATGATCATCCTTCATATGAATGCACAAGACACTAATTTTGAAGAGTCATTTGAAGGAGAGGAAGGGGAGGCGACAACTTTGCCTTTATCTTGCACATGGGGGACATCAATTTTAAGCCTTTTACTAGCATGAGAGGATTGAAAAGGTGAATGCACAGGGGAAATTTGAACATTAGGATTTACAGGTGGTGGAGGAGGTAAGACAAATTGGGCCAACCACGATGGTGAGAGACATCCGGATTGGCAATATCTTTCATCCATCATTTGCAGGGAATTTTGGTTGCAAGGACACATGAGGAGGCACATGAATATCGGGGATGTTTTGAGGCTGAAAGGGGGGGTATCTCTAGTCAAGGTTGTACTATTCCTTGTCCAATCCAGTAAAAAAACCTAGCTTGGAATATCTGGTTCAATTCTTGGGGGTCAACATCAAAATGAATGGAGAATCTAGGCCTTCTAGGCCCTCTGTTTTAGTTACTTCTTCCTCTATTATTTCTATCATGGCTTCCCATGTTGAAGAAAATCATCCTGTATGCAACAATTCATTAGTAACTATCCCTTAACATACCATACATGACATTCTTCTTGCGTGAAACAAAATTTGGCTCAGGAATTGACACAAGACCCATGCAAATCCATCCATAAGAAATCATTTAAATATTGCCAAGTGAGAAGGGTGGGTAGGGTTCATGGGAGATATGAAGGGAGTGTAATGAGAAAAAGGTGATATAATGAGGCGAAATAGACACACAAATACTTCTCATCAATTCATTAAATAACTTAACTACGCAATAAAATACCAAAAATATCAGTTGCCAACCATTGTTGTGTCATATCTTTTGTCACTGTTATACAGAGTTTTTAATTTATTTTATGTTGAGATTCAACAAGAAGATCCTATTGAAAATTATGCACCTGCACTAGGATGGAGCCTTGGGCTATTTTTAGGTGGAAGTCTATTTTTAGATGATGAGAAAATTTTATTTATAGATGATGTCTATTTATAGATGGTGAGAGAATTCTATTTATAGATGTATGTCGACTATTATTATCCCTCAATAATAGTTGGACAACAAATATTAATATATTCTCAATGAGCACTTGAAAATAGTTAACTGAAGTGGAAAATTAGTTAGCTATAGGAAATTCGAGTTCAATGGTTGACTAGTGGGACATGCAAGTCAAATTAGTTGTAACTGAGTGATTCGAAGTTGTAACAGAGTTGGATGTGTAGTTATGTCAGTTGTGAAGTAGTTTAACTCAGTTAAGTGAGTTAAGCTTAGTTGTACTAGTTGTAAATGAACTTACACTAGTGAGAGATCAGTGAATTAATTATTAATTCACAATCAATGATTTAATTATTAATTAATTCACAATCAGTGATCTCACGTGCAATTGAAGATTTACCACTGTTAACTACATGCATGTTAGATCCAGTGGAGACCAAGTTGAGATAACAGGTGAAAGGGACAATTTGACTATAAATTGTGAAATTAGCGATTTCACTCATGCAAACACACACACATTGGATTTGCCAATGAGGAATACACAACCTAGGCAAGAGGAATTCATTCATTGCAGGGATTTCCATTCGCAAGGATTGCGCAGAGGAGGCAGGCTGTCTGGAAGAAGTAAATTGGCAAATGAATTTGTCAATTTTTGCATGATAGTGTGAGACAATTGTATATTGTACTAAGAGCTCTTGGATTAGAGTTTTGTATGATATTACTTCATGATACATGATATATACATAATATATGATAGTGGGGTTTTTATCTTTATGCTTTCCCAGTAAAACATCTGTGTTATGTGTGATTGATATTTTTTCTTGATATTGCAATTGGCTATCGTGTTTTAAATTCCGCAAGAATATTTGTAGAAGAAATTATGTATTTAATAGTGGTATATAATTGTTATATTAGGATCATCCAAGTAATACATAATTTTTATTAAAATTTCTACATGGTATCAGAGCGCAGAAGATTAAAAAAGTTGAGTTTGTGATTGGACAGAATTCTAATTTGCAGAAAGACTTTCTTGGTGCTACAGTTGATTCAAGATCGAAATGGATTTCAATGGATTGAGGTTAGAGTATGCACTTGAGGTCATCTCGAACTACATTGCTTGGAAGGATAGGACGGAGGAATTACTCGGAGA
The DNA here is from genome assembly GCA_000966675.3 of Picea glauca. Classification (NCBI taxonomy): domain Eukaryota; kingdom Viridiplantae; phylum Streptophyta; class Pinopsida; order Pinales; family Pinaceae; genus Picea; species Picea glauca. The sequence goes on from JZKD02S1369266.1 coordinate 737,338, forward strand.
CAATGGATTGAAGGAATTCATTGAAAAAGATGTTCCTAAGCCAGATGCTGCAGATGCTGCAAATCTTGATGCATGGAAAAAGAAAGTGCAAAGGTGAGAAGGATCCTATTGTGGGGAGTACGAGACCACATTGTCTCAAACCTCCATGGGAAATCCACACCATATGAAATGTGGAAGACTTTGATGGATCTATTCCAAAACAACAATGACCATAGGAAATTGGCGCTCAAAGATAAACTTAGGAAGATCAAGATGGAGAAGGGCGACTCCATTCCAAAATATCTCACAAAGTTTGTCCAATGTCGGGATGGGCTAGGGAGTGTGGGAATAAAAGTCCCTGATGATGATTTGGTGAGATTGGATCTCCTAGGACTTCCCAAAAATTGGCACAGTTATCAAGACTCTGTCAATGGAAGGGAAAAATTTCCAGATTGGGAACGACTATGGTCGGATCTTGTGCAGGAGGAGTTTAGGTGGAACACCAGAGATGGCTCTTCATCAAATCATGATTATGAAGAGGATTGTTCTTTGGATGCCAAGGAAAGGAAAGGGAAGGGGAAGAAATTCCATCCAAAATCTGATTCTAAAGGCAAGAAGTTGGATTTGTCCAAAGTGAAGTGTTTTCACTGTCACGAACATGGGCATCTCGCTACTAATTGTCCGTAGAAAGAACAAGAAGGTTGTTGGAGATGTAGCTAGTGAGGCCCTTGCCTCTCAATTTGAACTTGACTTCTCCTTGATCGCATGAATGGTGTCAAGTTCATTGGGATCGGTGTGGCATTTGGATAGTGGCGCTTCCTTCCACATGATGGGAGATAAGGATCTTTTCAGTGACTTGGAGGAGAAAGATCTCAAAATGCACATTGATATGGGAAAAAATGGATGATACAGTGCGAATGGCATTGGTACCATTACCTTTCAGAGGCATTCATTTCAATTGAAATATGTTCTGCATGTTCCAGGTCTGAAGAAAAATTTGGTCTCAGTTGCAATGTTGGAGGACAGAGGCTATGATGTTGTTTTTAGTGATGGAAAATCCTTCCTGCGACATAAAACAATGGGTCAAGTCAAGAATATAGGGATTTGAGTTAAGAATCTCTACAAGTTGGAGGTATATGGCTGTGCTGACATGATGGGCAAGGAAGAAAAAGTTGTGAGTCAAGATGAGGGTGAGTTATGGCATAGGCGATTGGGCCATCTTCATCATGGAGCCTTGAAAATCATGCAGGAAATATCTATTGGACTTCCAATGGGAACACTTGCTCAGTTAGATAAGTGCAAGGGTTGCACCATGGGGAAGTATGTAAAGTTCACCTTTCATGAAAAGGTGAACCATGCTTCAGTGATCCTGGAGAGAATTCACACAGATGTTTGTGGAACATTCTCGGTAGATTCAACAACAAAACATAAGTATTATGTTATTTTTGTTGATGAATTTTCTCGTAAATGTTGGATCTTCTTCATGTAGAAGAAGGATCAAACATTCTCAAAGTTCTGTGAGTTTAAAGCATTGGTGGAGAAAGAGTCGGGGAAGTAAGTGAAGGCTCTGAGGAGTGATAATGGTGGAGAATACATCTCTAACGAATTCAAATACTTCTGTAGCAAAGAAGGAATTCGAAGAGAACTCTTAGTGCCTCATAACCCACAACAAAATGGGGCCACGAAGAGGAAGAACATAACGATCATGGGTGCAGCATGAGCAATGTTGCATGATTAGGGCCTACCAATGCACTTGTGGGTGGAATCATGCAACACTATAGTTTATATGCAAAATCGTTGTCCTCATAGAGTACCTGGCATGAGTACACTTGAAGAAGCTTTCACTGGTAAGAAACATGATGTTTCTCATTTTAAGATTTTTGCCTCATCCATTAATGTGCATGTGACCAAGAAAACCAGGAAGAAGTTGGAGCTAACTGCTGAATTTGGGATATTTGTGGAGTACACAGAAACAACCCATAATTATCGTGTGTATTTTCCTAATAGTAAGATGACTGTTATGCGACATGATATAAAATTCGATGAGGGGAAAGCCATGCAGTTGCCGCTTGAGAGGGAGATAGACTTTCATGCGGAGAGGGAACTGTTGGTTCTCAAAGATGAGTCTCAAGATGTGGATCAACCACAATGAGGAGGTTCATGGAGTGGATGAAGCCACTCATGCAAAGCCATCCATCAGAAATGGAAAAAAGCACACCATGGAAGCTGATAGATTGAGACTAGATGTTGCACAGAATGTAGGAGCCCCTACTTCATAGCGCAAACATAGACAGTCTCCTGATCGATTTAATGGATACATGGCTCTCATGAAAAATTTTATTGTGACTGAACCATCTTCCTTTCAGGAAGAAGTGTAGGATCCCACTTGAGTTGATGCAATGGTGGAGGAGTATGACTCCATTATCAAAAACAGTGCATGGGAAATTGTCCCAAGACTGGTTGACAAATCAGTGGTAGGCTCAAGATGGATCTACAAGGGTAAGATTTTAATCATTGTTCTTCATGTTGATGATTTAATATTGATTGGTGATGAGCAATTAATACACTCATGCAAGGAGGAACTTGAAAAGGAGTTCGAGATGAAGGATATGGGCCTCCTTCATTATTTCCTTGGATTGGAAATATGGTAGCGAGATGGTGAAATTTTTGTGTCTCAAGGAAAGTATGCAAGGGAGATACTGGGTAAGTTTCACATGGAGGGATGCAAACCCATGGATACTTCTCTTCTAGGAAACTGGAGGAAAGAGGATGCTACTTCTGGAGAGGTAGTGGATGCTACTGTCTATCGAACGTTAGTGGGTTTGCTAATGTATCTAGTGAACACGAGACCGGACATTTGTTATGTGGATAACCAGCTGAGTCAAGTGATGGTTAAGCCTAACAAGCTCTTTTGGAAAGCGGGTAAGCATGTCCTGAGATACCTGAGGGGCACATATGAATATGGCTTATGGTACATACATACGAATGAGGTGAAGTTGCATGGCTTCATGGATGCAGATTAGGCAGGCATCCCAACAGATAGAAA
>JZKD02S1369266.1:740383-765912 GCA_000966675.3 Picea glauca
GGGGATCTCTAGTATTAGATCTACATTTGTTTCTTGGTACAACAAAAAATAAAGATCCATGGCACTCAGTTCAGTGGAAGAGGAATACATGGCAGCGAGTAAAGCTACTTGTGAGGCTATCTAGATGAGAAAGATCTTCGTTTGTTTGTTTGGTTCTCATTTAGATCCGATAGTGATTCATTGTGATAATCAGAGTTGCATTAAACTCTTGATTCATCCTTTGTTTCATGATAGATCTAAGCATATAGATATTTGGTATCATCATATCAGAGATTGTGTGTAGCGGAAGATCAGGATGTAGACATTCTGATGAAGGCACTCACCAAGAGAAAATTTGAATACCATAGAGAGAGGATTGGGGTCCAGGATAATCCCTTTCTTGTTGAGATGGAGTGTTGATATTTAACAAGAAGATCCTAGTGACAATTATGCACCTACATTAGGATGGAGCCTTAGGCTATTTTTAGGTGGAAGTCTATTTTTGGATGATGAGCAAATTCTATTTATAGATGGTGAGAGAATTCTATTTATAGATGTATGTCGACTATTATTATCCCTTAATAATAGTTGGACAATAAGTATTAATCTATTCTCAATGAGCACTTGAAAATAGTTAACTGAAGTGGAAAATCAATTAGCTATAGGAAATTTGCGTTCAATGGTTGACTGGTGGGACATGCAATTCGAATTAGTTGTAATTGAGTGATTCAAAGTTGTAACAGAGTTCAATGTGTAGTTATGTGAGTTGTGAAGTAGTTTAACTCAGTTAAGTGAGTTAAGCTTAGTTGTACTAGTTGTAAATGAACTTACACTAGTGAGAGATCAGTGAATTAATTATTAATTAATTCACAATCAGTGATATCACATGAAAATGGAGATTTACCATTGTTAACTACATGCATGTCAGATCCAGTGGAGACCCAGTTGAGATAACAGGTGAAAGGGACAGTTTGACTATCAATTGTGACATTAGTGAGTGCACTCATGAAACCACACACACATTGGATGTGCCAATTAGGAATGTGCAACCTAGGTAAGAGGGATTCATTCATTGTAGGGATTTCCATTAGTAGGGATTGCCCAGAGGAGGCAGGTTGTCTGGAAGCAGTAAATTGGCACATGAATTTGTCAATTTTTGTATGACAGTGTGAGACGATTGTATATTGTACTGAGAGATCTTGGATTAGAGTTTTGTATGAGATTGTTTCATGATCCATGATATATACACAATATATGATAGTGGGGTTTTTAGCTTTATGCTTTCCTGGTAAAACATATGTGTTATGTGTGATTGATCTTTCTTCTTGATATTGCAATTGGCGATCGTGTTTTAAATTCCACAAGAATATTTGTAGAAGCGATTATGTATTTAATAGTGTCATATATTGTTCGATCAGGGGAATCCAGGCAATACATAATTTGTATTAAAATTTCAACATTTTACAGAACATGGATGCCAAAAATGATAATGGGATTATGAGGGGGGTATAATGAGAGAAAAGTGGTAGCATGAGAGGGAATCAAATATGGATACTATTCATATAAAATAAATCAAATCAAACAATTAAACATAAATATCAACATTTACTTTTCAAAACCACCATCAAATTGTCATCTCTTTTATAGATTATTTGTTGAAATTCAAAAACAACAACTGATATGCCCATGAATACTCAATTACAGTAGCCTTTTCATCCATATAACTTTAATATAACAGTCAAGACAACAATATTGCAATCGATATCATAATAACCCCTTTTAGCCACAACTATCTATAACTCCAATGCTAAATCTCTTTTTCTCTTAAAACCAACAAAATACGCACAGTGATTCTATCCTTTTATGCCCAATATTTATTCTTTTAGAATCAATGAGAACGTGTATAGAATTAGCCACCCCTATCCATTGTTTAATCAATGTTTATCATAATCAACTGGGTGTTGAAACTCATAATTGGGCCCTCTTTTCCTTTCACACACATGTGTCTCTTTTTTTAAAAATATAATCAACATATGGATTGATTTGAACAACATTCAACAATTAACATACAACTCTGATCCCACACTTCTTATAATTTCGCATGTACAAACTTCCTTTTAAAACTACCCAATCGAGAAATAGAACTAACTCATTCCAATTCAAATCAATACATATAGTGCTCTTTTACCCTCAACTAGATTGATACAATATCAAGATCGTGATTAGGGTTTAAACACAATGAACATAGAGAAATAACTGTCAATCAAAGGAATAACTCCTCAGAAACACAAACAGCTCGTGCCTTCAAGAATTTACCATAGAGAAGTAACATGTAACAACTCTTGACAATGAGGGTTATCAAATGACAATCAACCACCTCCAACAAAGAACGAGAAGAAGTGAACACTTAAATCACTGTAAAATGAATTCCCAAGTACAAACCACGACCAACCAAAGCATATATAAAGCTTCCATTAAAGTTCTGGGTGATACTAAACCCGACTGTGCAATTCTTCGAAGTAACAACGATATTGAGGGAAACACCATGATAAATAGCAGCTAAGGTCTCGACTAAGACATGGAAAGCAACACTCCAACTCTTAACATCTCACATTGCAACCCGAAGAATCAAAATATATCAACCACAGAGATGAAAAGGAGTGGAAAAACTTAACACCAAGACTGGTTGTAAAACCCATGCGCATAACTCAGAGCTTGTTAAACTAAAACCATAAATTTCCACAGAGAATCGGACAAAAAAAAACCCAAGCTGACTGAACATGCCTTTCTGTGATTTAACAAATAAACTCATGCACAGAATACACATGGCAAGGAATAACCATCCTTCTTTCTTTAAAATGCTAACAATCTAGAATATTCACAAGAAGAACCCACAGACGTAACACTGATACACAGTCCCAAAACTCAAGAAAAACAAAGACCTCAAGCAATTCTGAGGCAAAAATCAATTCATAATGTAGAGTAACCATCATGGATGGAAAAATAAGGAACCATACCTATAAAATCTTTCTCGAGGGAGAGAGTTATATTGTATCCTCCTTCACAACCAAAAATCATGGAGAATCAATAAGGTGTTTTGCATCTAAGAGGAAAAATCGGTGGGCTCAATGGTTACCCCTAGTTGAATGGTGGTACAACACATCTTACCATACAACTAATCGCATGCTCCCATCAGTTCTCTCCTATATGCCAGGGGTCTCGAAGGTTCAACATGTTGAAAAAAATATTACATTCCATGAGGCTATTCTTCGTGCCCTCAAAGACAATTTGGTCATGGCTCAGAATCACATGAAGCAACAAGCAGATCAAGGTCATTCATAATGCCATTTTGTTGAAGGGGACCAGGTATTTCTTCTACTACAACCTTATAAGAATACTTAACTCAAATATCAACACTGTTAGAAACTTGGACCCAAATTTTATGGTCCTTATACAATGTTCAAGCGTGTGGGATCAGTGTCCCATTAGTTAGCTCTACCTAGTTAGTCGAAGCTCCATCCTTTTTTTCATGTTTCCTTCTTAAAGAAGGTGATTGGAACTAAGTTCCAAACTCAAACTAGTCTCCCTAAGTTGGATGAAGAAGGTTCCATATGGTTGCATCCATAAGTAGTTTTGGCCTAGAGAGAGTGTCGTCTCCATCAATGCACCATCCAAGAAGTATTAGTCCAATGGAAAGATACACCTCCAAAGGATGCCACCTGGGAGCGAGCCACCATTCTACAATAATTCCCTCATCCGAAGCCTTGCGGACAAGGTTCTTCTTCAAGGGGGAGGGCATGTTAGGGACCTAACCTCCCTAACCCCTCATGTAGGTAGAATAACATAATTCCATGTAATAAAGGCCAATATTAATAAGGCCTGGAAATAAGGAAGAAAAAGTCAAATGTACGAATACCTAATAGAAGATTTCTCTTCTAGAAGGATCTTCTTCTAGTTTGTTCTTTTGGATAGATATATTTAGTATAAATAGAATTAGAGGGTATGACAAATCTTGTCTTGGATATTATTGTAATAGATCTCTTCTATGTTGGAGGTTGCCCCATCGGAGAGGCAAGTGAACATTGCTATCATTAATCAAAGTGCTCTTTCTGGTGTTATTCCAGTTTTATTCTGGTATTTTTTTGGTTATATCATTGTTTCTCTGCCATTTCTAGCTATAATATTTATGTTCTGCATGCTATTTTATATTTGGAATACTACAAAAATTCAGATTTAGGAGCTTGTGGTGCGAAAAAGAAAATTGTTTGTGTGTGTGTACTCTACAACCCTTAATGTTTCTAGGATACTAAAAATAGTCAAAGGGAAACTGACACTTGATGTTCATTTCGCAGAGGTAAATGCTAGAGGTGGAATACATTATTTCTCTTCCCCATAAATGAAAAAAAAATTAAGACTGGGAAAGGGTCATACGTTCCAAGAGTCTCAGACATATCCTTTTCATAGAGAAGCAAACACTTCAATTATTATACTCAACATACACCATTATGATAGAGTTAAGGTATGATGTTCACAATCTTCTATAGGATTTTGAATTTCTTCTAAAAAAATCGATGATCTATCTTTTACATCCTTTAAATCATCTCATCATAAATGAATTTAAGTCTATACGAAAACATACTTGTTGAGAAAGGTTCATAACCAAATTTTAGCTCACCAGGGTTTGTTTCGAGAACAAAGATAATGGACCCATGATACCGCAACATCAATTTGTTGGCCCAAAAGGTTCTGTAGTGATATTTATCCATTGCAACTATCAAAGGAACTCCAATCCATCCATTGGAAATATTTTCAATCAAGGATTCCTCCAACTAGGTTTCCACCTTCCCCAAACTATGAAGTATTTTACAACATATATTTTCAGAAACTCATGATAGTAAGCTATCCAACTATCAACATTAGAGTGAATAATACTAGAGCGAATGTATATTTTGGTTGAACTTTCTCAAAGGATTCTGCACATGGTTTTCCTCATAAAGGTGAATGAAAACCAAATTTAAGCCAAGCTCAATTAAATAACAAAATAAAATGCATCAAGTGAAAATAAGAAATCTTTCATGAAAAAATAAACTAAGACTAAAGCAAGCCATATTGAGCTACAACCTAAAAAAATAATAGCCGGTGGATTTTATTCAAGAAATCAAGACAATCCAAAATCTATGCTACTCATGTGGAAGTGAAAGAAAACATGTAAACTATGTAAGAATGAAGGAAGTAAAATAATCACACTACTCTTATTCCTATTATATCCTACACTGGATGAAAAGGACTATGTGAAATCATAGTGCCAATGTAGCCATTCAAGCAACTCCAAACCTACAACCACATGTTGATCAAAAGACAATAGCAGAAATTGGAGTAGTGAGAGATCAAAGATAAGAAGAATTGAATCAAGTAAATCTCTACTCAACATGTTAAATTTGATAGAGTTATTACTCATGGGAAATGTAGACACATAGGATTCTTCCAAACAAGCTTTGATTCCATCATAAAATTTACATTGAATACCATAGGACCGATGGAAGGAATTCAAAGATGGGTGGCATACCTCATGAGACCCATAAATGAAATTTGCATGCAATTTACCTTGTGGGAGAGTCTCAATATGGGTGTTATCATACATTCCAAAGGTCAAACTAATATAATGAGAACTTGACATAACCATTGGCCGAAATTGAAGTGCCTCATTATCTATGCTAGTCCCCCTAGGGCCACATTTTCATAACCCACATGTTGAGAGGAGAAATGATATCTGCTAGTTTGAGGGAAATGTTGAGTGAGATATGACTCCAAGACTTCTCCTATAACATCCTCAAAATCATGTGAGGAGTGATGGAGTATTGAGACAATATCCAAGGAAGAGTGGTGCATCTTCCCTTGAATATTGACAAGTGATTTTGGAGTAGATTTAGATGACAATATTTCTTGTATCAAATCAATCACTACTTCTTGTGCATTGAATTCCAATGAAGGTACATCGGTTGGTCGACGCAATTCCATTGACACTCCGACGAAACATGGTTACCAGTTTTGGCGGTGTATATTAGTCAGATAACCTAATGAACATATTGTCGTTAGATATTTGACACTATGTCATCGGTTATACCAATATCCCTAAGGACCGAAACCTCGTCAAAATCAGCCATTATTTCCGGCACATATGCATCGAAAGTCCAACATAACTACACGTTGAATATTCAACAAAGAAATGAGATATCCAATGTAGATTTGTCAGAATGTGTGTTAGATATCTGACAAACGATACGTCAAATATTCAACACACAAACAACATATTCAATGAAAGTGCCATACTTGTGATAGATATGTCTATCAGACAATTCATTGGATATTCGACGAATAGGTATGTCGAATATCCGACAACCAAACAACATATCTGATGGAGGTTCCATAACTTCGACAGATATGTCTATTGGACGGTTCGTTGGATATCCAATGAACCTATATATATTTAAAAAATAATAATGAGATTAATGGCCCAAAACTTTTGTGTGCCTATTGACCAGTGCCAAGGATAGATTTTTTTTTATAGTTTATGCTATTGATTTTGATCTTTATTCTAACCAACATATATAGACAGACTAGACAACCATGGAACAAGGAGAATCCCTAGGAACAACACCATAAATATATATATACATAAATGTCTAACGAAAGGCCTGTAGGGGAGATAATTGTGCTATGACATACAATGTTTTCGATGCCCTCATTAGTCCTACACAACTATATAGGACATGAATGCTATGGATAACCATATCCATGCATATTATTCACTCCTAAGAAATGTCATAATTAGCATGTACGTCTTGCCGAGAACAAAAAAATGAACACAAAATAATTCCATTAGTCCACTCCTAGTACACAATTGTTTATTTCTTACTTGTGAAGAATTATTTTCTACCTAGGTTGGACTTGAAGGGAAAATTGTTCTATTATTTCTCTAATAATTCTCTTGTCTTTGGTTTTCAAATGAACTAAACACTTCTCCAATTATTCCAATTTCTTGAAACACCATAAAAATACCACATAACAAAAATAACATTGCTTTCATTAATGGAGAACTTTTTCATTGAACATATGACTATAGTAGACTAAGCATGGGGGCTTCAATGAAATTAGTGAACATAGAGACTTTCTTCATCATAGGATGTAACTATAACAGGTATTGGAAATTAATAAATATACTATCATCCTAAACTTAATGTTGATGCCATAAATGTAGTAGTCTTATTTATCAATCACATAGATCCACAACCTTAGAAATAAATTACTATTTAAATAATACATTTAGAAAATAATTTTCTGGTAGCATGTATCCTTTTCTATTTGTATTGAGTAAACTAACACATAAGTATAAACCTATGATGGAATATAATGAGTGCAAAGATCAATTGCAATAATTTCTACACCATTAATTGGTGACCCTGTAAAGGCAAGATACTCCCCTGCATTGTTTCAAGAAAACTAGAAAAAAAAATCCATGTTATCTCACAAGAAAATAATACAACCAAAAATCTATCTAAACTAGCACATTCCCTCATGTTATTTCATTATGTCAAGTATGTAATGTGACTTCTAGTAAATATGATTGCACCATATTTCAAATTTTTTAGTTTAAGCTCTATGTTAATTTGCATTTCATAACATTAATATTGAATGATACAATATATCTAGCTAGAAGAAGGTATATTTACCAAGATGTCATGGAATATGTGAAAGAATATATGATAGACCAACATCAGGGTGAAATCCAAAGCCAACCTCAAGGGAAACTAAGATTTGTTACAACTTGCATCCACTAATAGATTGTTAATATTGAAGTCACACCTTGTTATTTCATGAATCATATGAGTGAATTCTCAATAAACTTTTATTGGAAGGTAGCAAAGGTGTGGTTTCATTTTTGGTTCATTTTAAAAGCATTTTTGAAAACTCTCATTTTCCTTGTATATTATAAGACAATGAAACTTAAACCATATAAAACAAGATGTTACAGGTGGCAGTTCTAAAAATATGTAAATTTGTTTCACCTATTAGGTGAAGAATCCTATAAACCAAACTCATAAGAATGGATTAGTGTCCACTAGAGATGCCATTGAAATTCTAGCGCCATCTCATTTTAACTTTGTGGTGGCAGTCTACTTTCATTATAAGTTGGAAATATATCTATGATCCGTCTACATAAGAAGAGGAAAGTTTTCATTGAGGATTTAAATAACTTATGGTGTTCTTCGTGACTACTCAAAATGTGCACGTTACTACTAGACTTGCACATCATCCCATTGCAATACCATTAACAAATGATACATGAATCAAACATACAAATTTTTTGATGCAATTAATTAAATAGAAACATAAAAAATAGAAGAAGAAATATTTCATTTACTTTTCTCAAACTAGTTGGGGCAAGATAACAAGCAATCAATGCAATATTAACAATGTTTTATGTGACCATCACAAAAAAAATATAATTTGTTTATCATAGTTTTACATGGTAAGTAAAACATATACATATTCTACTTCAAAAGAAATAAACCTCAATTACGTTGAAAAAATACACGTAAAATCTAAGAGGGATTATTCTTCTAAACAAATTAGCTTTGTCTTTGAATGCCAACTTGCATTGATAATGATATAATTTTTTGCAAATGTGAAAAAGGAGATATAAAGAAAAGATAACAATTCTTACCATAGTTTTTTGGTATGTATGTATATGATATTGATGCAAATAGACTTTGTATAGAGTCTTAATAACTGCAAAAATAGTTAATTGATCATAATGCACTGTATGCGCACACACTCACAAAAACACATAAAAATTCATGTTTGTACACACTTGAATATTTCAAAAGAATATCAACATTTGATATCGATATTTCACATGTATTTGACACTTCATATTTTGTAGGAAAGAAAAATTAATTCCAAAATATTAGTCACCGTGACCACAATAAGAAACTAATGAGCATCTATTGTCACTTAAACTTGCAATCTAGCAATGAACTCTTTTGAAACAATGAAGTAAAGTTGTCAATGTTTGAAAAGACTCTTTTGATGCAATGAAGTAAAGTTGTCAATGTTTGAAAAGACTATATTCCAACCTTCTTTTCCATAATTTAGTAGCCTCAAGTCTCCTCCAACATAAAATGTTCCCCCAACTCCCTAAAGGAAATATAGACGTGTCAATAAAAGTTTTAAAGTGGCACAATATTTGAATTTTTGGTAATAAAAAATGTGGAAAGTTTTACCTTGACAATTATCATCTCTGCATCATTTTATTTCTCCCATTTTTTTGTAGAGATTAGCTAATTGGATTTCCTGGACATCATATTAGAGGAACTATTAAAGAAATTTGGAAAAGATGTTCCTAGCCTAATTCCTTAACCATCAATTAGAGAGGGAAATTGATCATTGATTATCTTACCATTTCCCTATTAGTGATATTCAATTTATGTGGGTTATTTAGCATGATGAAATGTACATGATCTTTTGCTTCATCTAGGACAACATGCTTGAATTTCACACAATTATTTAGTACAATTATCACCCAAAATATCATCAACCAAACTAGAACCATTATTAATGCACAATTAAGTTATTTTAGTCATGGAAACTGTTATAACCCTAAATTGCTCTATACATGCATACATGGCCTTGGCCCTCTTACTTGCATTTTTTTCCAAAGCACTTTTGAGTAGCTCTTCTTAAAAAAATAATTTTTAGAAGATGTGTGTGCCCTGCACCATTACTTTCGGTGTACATATGCTTGTTTCACCACTACAGCTCGCGTACATATGCATGATGCACCATTACAACTTGCGTATACTTGCAAAAGTTGCAAGGAATTCGTTGAGATTACGGGCTATTGGTAGTTTTCCAACTAATCCACATTCTATAGCCTGTCACCCAACCAAATAACCATCCTTTTGTCATATAAAAGGAGGTTTTGGGGTTTCATTTCACATCTAAGCATAAGAACAATGAAACTCTACCCGATTTCACTTCCCCTCCTTGCCCAAGATATAGCTTCCTTTTGTGAGAATTTTCCTCAGCATTCCCTCATTATCTCCTTCTTCCTCCATTTAACCCATTCACTTCCCTAGAAGAGATCATAAGGTTGAGAGGGGAAGTTCATACAAGGTGCGCTTGGAGCTTGGAGGGGAAGTGAAATCCCCCTTTAACTACACCAGGGTTCAGAATGTAGGTAGATCGATTAACCATCTAAAAGTCAATTAATTCTCTATACTACCCCAAACATACCAAAACTAATATAAAGAAACCAAGAAAAAAGGAGATCAGGTAACTATACCTCTAATCCCATGTCTGGTGATGACCTCCTCTTGCTTGGAAGTTCCACTGATAGCATGCCTCCTCCCAAGGATGACCTGCATCCAAAGATTGACAAACATAAAACTACAAACATGTTATTCCATATATAAGTTAGGGTTAGATGTTAGAATTTCAAACATATATCAATAAAAGTATTCAGGACACCATCATTTGGGATAGGAAAATGCAATTTTTTTATTAATAACACACATATTATACCTTTACAATCTAAGTCAACCACCATTCCACGAACCTGATCCGGGCTCCTCTTCACCAAGATCCAAGTGTACCTTGTATGAAATTCTCCTCTCAACCTTCTAATCTCTTCTAGGGAAATTAATGGGTTAAATGGAGGAAGAAGGGGCTAATGAGAGAATGTTGAGGCAAATTCTCACAAAAGGAAACGATATCTTAGGCAAGGAGGGGAAGTGAAATCAGGCAGAGTTTCACTGTTCTTATGCTTATATGTGAAATGAGATCCCAACACCTCCTTTTATATGACAAAAAGATGGTTATTCGGTTGGGTGATGGGCTATAGCAGGTGGATTAGTTGGAAAACTACCAATAGCCCGTAATCTCAACGAATTCCTTGCAACTTTTTTATCTTTTGCAACTTTTTCAAGTATACGCGGGTTGCAATGGTGTAGAATGCGTACGTACGTGATTTGTAGTGGTGCAACAAGCGTATGTATGTGGGAAGTAACGGTGCAAGGTGTGTACATCTTCTAAAAATTGGTTTTTTAAGAAGAGCTACTCAGCAGTGCTTTGGAAAAAAATGCAAGAGGTCCAATGCCATGTATGCATGTATAGAGAAATTTAGGGTTATAACAGATTCCCCCTAATGTGTGAGGTCAGAAGAGAAATTGATGGCTGAAATACATTAAAATATCTTCACCAATGTATGAAATCAAGTGAACTCGGGACCAGAGTTTGGGAGGTGCCATCTACAAAATAACAATTGTCTCTCTGAGGCAGGCATTCCCATGCTCGGGATCAAATAAATCATGGCTACCAACAAATACACTGCAGATCCATGTCATATAACTATATAAATTATAGCCGCGAGCAATACACAATGGATCTACATATCAAAATCAAAGATATACAAATATAATATCCATCTTCAAGAAGTTAGTAACACCTGATGGTTGGAGATGAGGACTTCATCGCTTGAGCAACAACTTCAAGATCTTCAAAACTCAGGTAGGAGTATAATTGGAGTGCATAAGTCACTACCCTGAGGTCTTCGATGGCTCGTCGAGAAAAGACAAGAGGATCTCGATGATCAGGCAAAGAACTTCCTTGATTTTGAATCAGGACTTAACTAGACTCTTAGGATGGCTGACTCAGGTTGGGTGAAACTTCCCTTGGACAAAAGCACTAAAGATGATCAAACTTAGGCAGCATGAAATTGACATAAGTTCACGATGTAGGAGGCAACACAAACTCTCCATGTGTTTGGAAGAGTAACAAAATAGAGGAGGACACATCTCTATGTAGCAATAACAAATTCCTAAAGTCATACTAGATCCCAATGCTTGACGAATAAATGGAAGGATTTGTTTTTTCCAAAGGCGACTCTTTGTGTTGCAAAAAGAGAATACATATTTAAGGTCCCCTCTTTTTGGGATATTTGATTTTTTTTTCTTTTTCAAATTTTTAAAGAGCTTGAAAAAGAATAAAAGAATGCTACGTTACAAAGGAGGAACGAGTGTTGCAAGAAAGCATACTAGTTCCAAGCACAAGGAACACACTAATGCTCAGAGCAAGGAGACATGTGCAAGAAAAGGACACTTAGGGAAAATTCCTCCATGGGTCAAGGTATCAGGTTGCAGAGGAAAAATGCTACAAGGCTTGCATATAAGGCATGCTTCAAAGGTTCAATTGAGAGCAACATGGAGTTGACATTAGGCCAAAGATGCAGAGATGAAAATGCAATTAGTCAAGACACAATGAAACCCCCTTAAATGTAATTTTAACGAACCCAGAGAAGGTAAGCTCAATGGTTTTTGGCACAGGGAAAGACCCAGGGTTCAATGATTCAACAACACACCAACAAAACCCTAACTACCGACCCTTTCATAAACACTTGCGAAGCAGATGAAGTCTCACCCGAGGTAGAGGCAGGGGAGGTTGCAAGACTCAAGTGTATACAACCTATCTGGGACACACATCTATTATTACAACACTTAACAGATCACTTAGAAGTTAACATTCATCATTATTTAACCCTTATTCACATGGCAGGTCAAAACCCTAGTTACAGAGCAACGCAGTATTCAACAAGATCTAATACATCTAAGCACTTAGCATATATAATTAGATCATATCTAGAATTCATTCACATTACTAAGCACTAAGCCACTATATCAGATGCATCTAGCATATATCATTGCACTAAGAATACATCACATCAATAACATAAAAACTATAATGCATAAAGAAACCACAAAATAGGATATATGTGGTTCACCCTAGTGTGGGGCTACGTCCACCAACTCTTATATTTTTTTATTGTCTTATTTCAATATTCTACAAGAACGGATCCACAAGAACCCACTCCACATAGGAAATGAGATATCTGCACACCTCGACAGATCCTCCTTCCCCTAGATAGGTTCAAGCACAAACCCTTCTTACAATCACTTGCACTTAGCTCTGTAAGTTCTTAACACACAGTATGCACGAAGCATCCACAACTGTTCGCACTTAGCTCACTAGCCACATTACACATCTAGGTATCTCACTTACATCACCTAACTTTCTATTTATATATTAGAAAAGGTCCTAAACATGGGTAAACCCATGGGCCGACATCCCATACCCGTTACATAAACCCTTAACCCAAAAATTCCCTAAGAAGGGGTTGATATCCTGTGATCTTCGCTTTGCCTTGCACTCCACCTTTGACCAGCATGTTGAAGTCCCAAAATTGGTCAAACGTGACCAAGGTTCACTAAAACTTGGTCAAGAGCCAACATGCCCCCAACACTCACCTGTGACTCATCCCGAATCACTCTGATTTGGTAACTCTGCCTCAAATGCCTCGAGCTTGGCTCGAGATAATTCGACATGTTTCTTTTCCAGAGCCTCCTTCTCGACAAACTCTTGAATATCCTTCTCTATCACAGGTCCTTCCAAGCATTTTTCCACTATGGTGACCACTTGTTCCAGTTCTACACCTCGTCTTTCAATCTCCTAAAAAAGTATGCAAGTTGCATCCTGCACTGGATGGAGTCACCAAGTCACTTCCATGACCTTGCTTTGGATGACATGGACTTGTTGTTGAATCGTGCATTGTTCTTGGGATTGTTTCATCCTCTTGACTGATGGTAGTGGATTCAACTGCGCCTGCATCGTTGTTTCTTGCCGCTTGGCCTCCTGAAGCTGTGACTCTAGTGTCCTTAGTTCAGGGTCCTCTACAAGGAACTTGTAAGTCTGTGCACTTCAACTACTGAGTTGTTTACATTCTAAGGCCATTGCCTTGATTTTCTGGACTGTGCTTCAGGCAGTTTCTTCTCGCTGGTCTCTCACTTCCTACGGAGTGCTTGGCACTTCTTGTAACTCCAGTTATGCTGTCCTCTGTTGGAGTTTCTAAATGGATTCAACAAGCTTCCCTACTTGGATTTCCACTGGGTCTTCTTCCATCTATTCTAATCCTGTCACAGAGCGAAGTGCTCTAGTGACTGCTTTTTTAACTCCAATCTTCTCTGTGAGCAACTTTTATTTCTCCTTCTGGATCTATGCTCAATCCTCTGCAAACTTGGCTGGGATGTCATGTTTTTCCTGTTGCGCAACTCGAATTTGTTCTCTAGATTCCTATTTTGCTTGCTTTAAGGCCTCTGTGGCCTTCTCTTTTTCTTCCTGAACACAACGAAGGTGAGATTCAGTCACATCTACTATTCGGTGTAGCTGGGTAGGTTCATCTCCCAACTCCGTTCCTTCTGATGATGGGGGCGCAGTAGAAACTGTGCGGCTAGAGTAGAGGGATTGTTGTACCCCTTTCAACTCTGCTTAAATTCTTTCATACATGGTCTCTTGTTTGGCTTCATTACGCTGTAAGATATCTTTTTAGGTATCTAAGAAAATGGAAATGATGAAATCTATGTCATCCATCGTTAGCACAGTCTGCATCTGTGGTTTAGTAGCTTTGGACTTCTTCCACGACGTAGGTTTCGTGGGGGAAACCTTTCTTTTATTGGAGGTCTCAACTTCATCAATAGGGTCCCTAGGCAGTGTTACTTTGCCTTGTTTATGCTTGTCTTCTTCCCCTTTTTCCTCTTCTTTGTCTACTCTGTCATCACCTCCCCCTCCAAGTGAGTCTGAATCAATCTCTTTTGATGGGTTGTTCAGGTCATGTACCTCTTCCGTTTTCTTCCTTCTTCTACTATTGGGTGCATCATACTCTTCGCAAGTAACCACCCAACTTCCGATGAGGTCTAGGTCGGACAGTTATGCTTGGTTGACTAGTATAAGGAACTCTGCAAACCATTCCTTAGTGATTTCTTCCATGTCCTCCTTTGTGAGTTTATAGTAGCTCTGCAACTCTTCTTTTTGTTTGTCTTCGCGTGCAGTGATATAAATGAAATATCTATCTGTGCAGAACTTCACAAATGGTTTGAACATATGCAGGGTGTTTGACGTCATCCGAGGAAAAGACTCAATATCCCTCTTCAACTGCAGGTAGTAGGTGTAGAACACCACGTTTGACTACCATTTTTTCTCCATGTCGCTCGAATACTAGAGCGTGGTGAACTTCACAGCTAAGGGTTAAGATGGCTCAATCTCAGGGAAGGTCTAACCTTCCAGCATTTCCCAAGAAATGAAATCAATGAGGATCAATAGCCAACTAAAGTGGAACTCGTAGCCCTAATCCTAAGCTTCATGATAGTCTTTCTCTAACTGGTTGATGAGGTAGCTCGCCCAGTTCATTTGTAGCCCTTCCACACATTTTCCCATGAGGTCAATAATGAACCCTGTGACCTGTGTGGGTCTTTTCTTCCTTACTAGCTTACCAGTGATCAAATGGCAGGCTAGATGCATTGCCCCATTCTGAATGGAGGATACCTTGTAGCCTCACTTCCCATTTTCCACATCGTCAAAGGTATCTTTAATTTTCTGTGCCAGGGCACGATCTGTAGCCTTCCCTGGATAAAATTCTTGTGGGTCTGGTCCTTGCATGCTTATTCTGGTGATCTGATGGATCAACGTTGGATCTACGATGATGCATCTGTCCAACCACAGGTAACTTCCATGGAAGCAAGACAACAACAATTTAACGCATGCATTAACCTCCTGATGCCTTCCAAAGTGTGGTATCTTCATCATTTTCAGGATAGTGGACCTCGTGATGTCCATAGTCCACGGTTGGGGGATGATATTTGACTTCTTCCCCTTGGTCCTGGTCAAATACTTGTTTGGGGCGAGCATTGCATGGTTCTTGTGATCTCCCAAGTTGAAGTCACTGATATTGAACGTCGTGATTTTTCCTAACTACAATCCAACTGTGCGTATCCCCTTCGGGAGGCATGTAGTGATCAAGGTGTAGTCGAAGTCCCTCAGGACACTATCATGGCTCACCGTGCTAGCCAGAGGCGGGATATAATTGGGAAGGATAGATGGGATGAGCTTCGAATTCTCCAAGTCATCACGATTCTTGGTTTGTTTCTCGATCACATCTCGGGATGGTCCATATCCATGAGAATTCGATGGGGATTCTTACACTCCTCTCGTCGACAAGTCTTGGACTCCTGTAGACATGACCTTCTTAGTCATGAGGTCTATGAGGATTTCTTCAATGGATTTCTATACTTCGGTGAAGTCACCTGATAGGTATGCTTGAGATCAGGTATCTCAGGTCGGTGAACAAACAATAACGATAACAGAACAGGTGGTGATCTCTCAATAGGCACTGCACAAAGCAACTAGTTCTCTGTGGGTGTGAATAATCACAATTGGAAAAAGTGTTCTCAGTGCAATGCGCGATAGGATAAATAGACAACATCGTAATGGATTCCTCCAATGGGAAGGAACACCTCAATAAATGCAATTCTATCCATTATGGCATGGTCCCAACGGTCTAATGGTGATATTTCTATCTATAATTGCGGTTCGAGCCATTCTGGAGCATCGGGCTAATGGTCGGGATGCCTTCAATGGTCATATTTATTCATCATGGTGAAGTGCCAATCTTCGATGTTCTGATATCCCAACAAAGTTCTATTTCTGCAAACCTTACTTTTGTGAATTCCTCCCTGGAACTTCCTGACTTTGCTTTCTTCTTGCTGAACTTTATGGCTTTCTTTCCTATAATCTGAGTCACTGGTTTCCTCTTTCCATTATTTTTCTTATCTCCTCTTTGCATAGTCACTTTGAACTACTACATGTCGTTCAAGGGTTCTGAGAGTAATACTTCTTCTCTTTCTGGGGTAGGTTCTCTACTCTCTTGTACAAACAGGTGTTTCAAGTCTTCATGTGTTCTTTCAACTTCGACGTCTAGATCTTTGGTCCTTAGTAGCTTTGACTAGTCCTCTTGTTTTTCCAGTAAGTGCGCTATTCTCCTAGCCATGAACTCTCTTAGTTCTTTCTTTCTCTGTTCTAGATCCTCCTCTTCTTGTTTCCTTCGTGTTTGATCTTTCTCAATTCAAGTTTTTCCTAGCAAAATAGAAAATGGGGCATTTTTCTCAACAAATTTAACGATCTCAAATTCTTCTTTTGTCGAAGTTCCATGAGCACTCATAGATTTCTGGGTAAGTATTCCACATAGGGTTATTAGCTTTCCTCTAAATAATCTTATTCCTCCTAATGAAGGAACCATAGCAAGATTTCCCAAAATTTCCCATTTTCTTTATGTTATTATATTCACCTGGGTTTCCTCATCCAGAACACAGTCTATGTCGAAGTCTCCTATTCTTGTTTCTATGCACTCCTTCTCTTTTAAGATCTCTGATAAGTTGATATCTTTGTGATCATTTAGGGTTTCTTTCATCTGCAATAATACAGTCTCTGATTCTTTCTGGGGTTCTATCATATCCTTAGTTTCTTGGCCTATCTCATGGTTTTCTTGTCTCATATTCATATTTTCAACTTTATCAATCATTCTAGGGCAATCCAAAACTTCATGGTCCACAGCTTTATAGCAAAGAAAACTAGGACCTCTACTAGGGCATTCCTTAGCAAGATGTCCTGGTCTTCTACAACTATAACAAAGAGCTAATCCTCTCTTTCTTTTAAATGACCCACACCCTTTCCTATACTACACACTGGGATCATAGTAACTAACCTACAATTTTTGTTTTCTAGGATCCTACATCCATTTGTTAGTCCAAACATTCTTTCTATGCATAGGAATAACATATCTTTCACTATTCTTATCATATCTATTCATATGCAATCTTCTTTATTCTAGTTGTGCCCTAGTTTTCAGACTAGGACAAAATCTATTAAGCATACCTAAATCCATTCTTTCGAAAAAAAAAAATTCACTTATCTTACCTTTCTCAGAGCACAAAGCTTTAAGACCTTACCTCTTTTCTTCAGATCTGATTCCTTTCTTAGCACAGAGCTTCGTAGTCGAGTAGAATATTGCGCACTAAAGAAACGGATCTATGCACATAGCTTTCTTTTCTTCAGTTCCCAACAATCATAGTTTCAGGTCCCGACAACAAAACCATTTGTTGGCACAAAGATAGATCCAGGGTTCAATGCTTCAACAACGCACCAAAAAAACCCTAACTACCGGCCCTTTCAGTAACACTTGTGAAGTAGATGAAGTCTCACCCGAGGTAGAGGCAGGGGCGGTTGCATGAATCAAGTGTCTCTAACCTAGCTGGGACACAGATCTATTATTACAACACTTAACAGAGCACTTAGCAGTTAACATTCATCAATGTTTAACCCTTATTCACATCGCAAGTTGAAACCCTAGTTACAAAGAAGCACAATATTCAACAAGAACAAATACATGTAAGCACTTAACATATAGAATTAGATTAGATCTAGAATTAATTCACATTAATAAGAACTAATATACTATATCAAATGCATCTAGCATATATAATTTCACTAGGCATACATCACATCAATAACATAACAACTATAATGCACAAAGCAACCACAACACAGGATATACATGGTTCACCCCAGTGTGGGGCTACGTCCACCAATTCTTCTCTTTTTTTCTTGTCTTCTTTCAATATTCTACAAGCATAGAGCCATAAGAACCCACTCTACATAGAACAGGAGATCTGTGCGCACCTCGCCAGATCCTCCTTCCCCGAGCTAGGTTCAAGCACAAAGCCTTCTTACAATCACTTGCACTTAGCTCTATAAGTTCTTAACACACAGTATGCATGAAGCATCCACAACTGTTCACACTTAGCTCACCAACCACATTACACATCTAGGTCTCTCACTTACATCACCTAGCTTTCTATTTATACATTACAAAAGGGCCTAAACATGGGTAAACCCATGGACCAACATCCCATACCCGTTACATAAACCCTAAACCCAAAAATTCCCTAAGAAGGGGCCGAGATCCCGTGATCTCCGCTTCGCCTTTGACCAGCCTGTCAAAGTCCCAAAATTGGTCAAATGTGACCAAGGTTCTCCAAAACTTGGTCAAGGTCCAACAATGGTTTTTTCACATTTAGAGAGTCTAAAAAACCTTTTCCGGAAATAGTCTAGTCGGTTTGAAAAAGGGTTAAACTTGCACCGAAAAGATGTCTATTCAAAATCGTTTTAACAAGTGTGACAAAGACAAGATCACTCGACAATATTTTCAATTTTAAGGAGTTTGAAAAGAGATTAACTATGGACTCATAGCCTTTTTCTAAATTTAGTCCCCTTATCCTGAAAAAGTATAAAAATCACTGAGGAGAACTCTCTCGGTGAGACAAATCTCCCGAGGTGTGCCTTTTTCTGCAATAATATACAGGTTGGAAAAAGGGGTAAAATCATGCCAGTAGATGTTCTTCTGGACCAATTTAATGAGTGTGAAGTAACGAGGTCACTCGATGATATTTTTAATTTTAGGGAGTCTGAAAAGATCTTAACTATGGACTCTGTGGGGGTTCCTTTTTCGTAAGTAATCTCCAAGGCCCAAAAAAGGTGATAAACCAAAACCAAGGAGAATGTTCCTTTTTTGAAGATTTAGTCCCTTGGGCTTGAAAAAGGGTTAAATTTATGCCTAAGAATACTCTTCTAGAAAACCGAAGTTCCTAGAGCATACCTTTATTCGTGAAATTGAACGTCCAGACCGAAAAAGGGGTGAACTACCGTCGGACGCACATGCCTTCAAATTTGTGTTTGGTGAGCGTGAAGGGAAACAAGATCACTTGACAATATTTTAATGTTTATAGAGTCTGAAAAGGGATTAAATAAGACTCCATAGGGATACTTTTCTCAGTTAATCCCGACAATATCGAAAAGCATAAATACAGTCTCGTCGGATGTTTCTTCCAAATTTTAAAGCGAGCTTGAAAGACAAAAAAGCATGCTCATTTTGGGAGTCTCGAGGGTGAGGCCAAGAATGATGGTGCATCAGATGAATGAGGCTCAATATTGTAATCATGACAGGACTAACAAGGAATCTTGAGCCTATAGTCATTACAGACATCATGGACGCCAAAATGCAACAAGGATCTATCTAGGGCATCCATGTAAAGGTAGGATCTATGAATTGATTATGACACTTCTAGAGAAGAAATGAAGGTTCCATGTCTCACTTCAGTGGGATTGATCCTATGGTAAAGAGGAAAAGACAATGAGATGCAGAAAGTGGAGCTAAAATCCTAACTTATATGCAAAAATTTGGAAAAAAAAACTTTTATCAAAGGATACTAAAAGTGACCCATCTCCAAAAGGTTACCAAACCAAAAGAAAAAGTGTATCATAACATCTAATAAGAAACTAGGAATCAGAACCAAATGATTTCCGAGCCAGGAATAATGACAAAGGGGGTAAAAAAAGTGGCAGAAAGGGCCAAAAAAGTCTATAAATAGAAGTTGACAACTCATTTTCACCATTGCATTTTGAAAATTGACCAAAAGGAGAAAAAATCCCCTTTGCTAAAGAACTTTATCTCAAGAGCTTCAGTGGATGAAACGAACTTCCACTCAGACCAAGTAAGTATAAATGCATCCCTCTTGCATTTCAATTCTTCATTTATGCATTTGTTTTTTTTTTTGAGGGGGCGCGCTCTCCTAAAAAGAGCGGCCCTGCGTGTACACGGATTGTCCAAGGACACAACCTGCGTATGTACTCAAGAAGAAAACACTATGCTCGTGTACATATGAAACTGAGGCAAAAACAACTCGCATACATCCTCAAAAGATTGGAATTTTTTTTTAAATACCAGAGCTAACTCCCTTTTATTTACCATGAACATGATGTATGTCTACTGGAGGGAGAGAGAACTTGAGGACATTGATGTATTGTTTGAAGAGAACCCTGCTACCATTGTTACATTGAAACAATGTGATCTATGGAAGTTTCTATGATGTCCATTTATGAGGGCACAACCTAGGCTACTGAAATCCCTGGTTGACTATTGACATCTAGATGTAGAGGATTTTATGATAGAGTGACAATCGTTGACTCCAATTACTGAAGATATCTACTTCATGACTGGCCTCTCGAGGAGAGGGGAACCGGTCAATATACAGATGTTTCTGTTACACATCAAAATTACTCAGCTGGATAAGTGTTGTATGTCCCTCTCAATTGTCATGAGTGTCGCACCTTCCTTACAACTTTCACAAGTGTCGCAAGTTGGTCACAAGTGTCACAAATGATGTTCAGACATACTACCATATCAACGACACTAAGGAGACACTTATAAAATCTCATATGCCTGATTTGAAGAAGGAGAACTGGTTTACTAAAGTCAAATAACTCTTGACACCTGAAGAAAGCTCTGAAACAAAGGTTTTGAGGAGGAGCGCTCCCCTATTTCAGCCCTAGAAGTGCTAGCGCTCCCCTACAAGGCTTCAGGGAGAATTATAACACTCCCCAGCCCCCTCTGAAGGAGCGCTGCTCATATTGAAGGCACTGGCGCTCCCCTAAAGCTTACCAGGGAGCGCTACAACGCTCTGATGCCCCTTCTAAGGGAGCGCTACCTAATTTGAGGCAGTAGTTGGCCCGTTGAGGAGAATAAGGGGAGGATCTTTCGAGATTAGGAGGTAGTTGTGTTCGAATTCTTGGTTTCATCAAGAGATCCCTGATCTAAGGAGAAGGTTCCCAACTTGTTCTAAAGATAGCTCAAGAGGTTAAGCTCCTCTTAACCTATATAAATAGACTCTATGATGGTGGAAAGGGGGAAGAACTGAAGATATGAAACTTATGATCTTGGAGGAAACTCACAGTCAACCAAAGGAGAGTGATCAGTGAAGATGTTGTTATCCAGGTTGTGGATATTTCAGGCAAGGGTTAGACGAAGAGGATTTGACGAAGCTATCGCATTCGCATCTACGATTGTAAGTACTGTTTTCATTATTCTCATCAATATGACACGCTTGGCCTGTTTCTTTCTAGTTTGTGTCTAATGTCACATGAACTTATCATTAATTGATCGATCTATTTTCAAGCTAATATCAATAGAGTAGGAAGTGGTCGTATCTTGTTTTGTCCACAGAACTCAGCGAGGAGAAAAATAATTGGAGCGCAAATCGGAGCGTGCAGGGACAAACGTCGATAAAAAGTACTTATGTCATCCTTCCTTCTCATGTGTTAGTTTATATATATTTGAAAGGAAGTCAGTGTCCATGTTAATCATTTTCTGTCTAGAGTTAGGGTCAAGCTCTTAGAGGCAATCTACCTGTCCGCAGGGAGATTTTCCTACAACAGAAATTGGCGACTCCGCTGGGGAGATAGCCTCGAATCGAAACTTCTTGTTTTGATTTCTCCTCATTGACCTAGTTCTATCCCTTTATTGTTTCAGACATGGTTCACTCCTCTTTTGATTGGTTTCATGAGATGATTGGCTCCTTACCCTATCACACTCAACATAATTGTCGGAATTGAATTGCAATTTTTTGATTTTTTGACATTTCTGGGAGCTTTTGAACCTAGCGCCCCTGTCCCAGTGTTAACAGAGCACCAGCGCTCCCCCATAATCTTGCACAAAGCGCTATAATGCTCCTTGCCTTTGGCAACAGAGCACCAGCCCTCTTTGGCCCAAAAAACCTTCCAGAATTTCTTTTTTTGGGTTTTTCCTCTGTGTCTTCTCTGCTGAGTGACCTTGTGAGTCAATGTTTCTTCCCTTTCAGCCTTGACATCTGTATTTTTTTTGAAGAATAAACATCTTACTAGTTGTATTTTGTATCCTTCTTCACTATTTTTATTGAGTTTTTTTTGTTGAGTGAAGTTTGAAACCTAGGCATTGTTTTTCTCTCCTCATCAGTTGAGTAAAAACCCTGGTGAAGGTCATCAAAGGCCTACAAACCTCTTTATCTCGATTTCAGTCAAGATAATTGTTCTTCAACTTTTGATTTTGGGTGTGAAGTTTGTTTTTCTCTTTGATTGTTTATTTTCTTTCACTTTTCATTTTGATTGCAACAAAAGGGTGTATTGTTTGTATGACTTTTGCTTGTGCTAGTTTGGTTTTCATTCATACAAGAAAGATAATTAGCAAGACGAGCATTGTGTTGAATTGATCATCATTCATACACAAACAATAAAGACATATTTATGATTGATTGTGCATATTAGAAGGCATTTAAAAGTTTTAGCATTACATCAGGATTTGATTGAGAAAAAGAATAGTTTGAGGGCATTCCTTATTTGTGCTTGATTAGTGAAAAGAATTTTCTCTCTCCCTTAGATAGATGTTCATCGAAAGGAAATGACTGCTTATCATATTTGATGCATTCTTTGGGTCTGAGTCATAATTCCATTTGTTTCACTTCCATGCACCCCTTTTGCGTAAAGAACATCCATAAAATCAACGCTAATTAAAAATTATTTAGAACTTTTTCTTTTCTAGGATCCTCCACCAAAAGTAGACTAGGATTAGTACTTTGGATTAGGCTGTGAGCATAACTCTCCAAAGTTTCCAAAACAAACAGTAGCATCCTGAGTTAGGGAGAGTAAAATCCAATTATCATATAAGTCTACCTGGGATCCCCCTCTCACACAGGGGTTATGCACGAGGTCGCATTCAGGTAAGCTACGAGGACTAACCCTCCGTGGTTTAACTGATTGTGGTGGTCAGATCGTATTATGGGGATAACTTTGAGGTAAATCCACAATTACTGCGTGGAAGCCTTTTAATTGATTTCGGGCTTGATACCCTGCCCGTACGTTCAGATTGGACTCTCGATTGTTCCCACCCAGGGGCTGACTACGAATTGGTAACCTTAGTGGCCATAATATTTAGGGTCTTACACAAGGTGATGGTGACATGAAGTCTCACTATACCTGGAGTAGACATTGGTCAAACTCACTCGGGCTCCTTGGAGGGTAAATCCACAATTACTACGTGGAAACTTGCACCAAGGCGTAAGTCCGTTAAGAAGGTCGCCATTGTAACTGTTCCACCCTATCCCTTCCCATTCTGGACTTGATCATGCGATGTTGGATTTCATCACCAACTAGTACGGTCATCAAAAGAAGGTCTTGTTTTCTTGGTTGTGATTCTTAGATTTTTTGTTTTTAGCGTGTGCTATTCCTTTTCGTTAGTTGGCCATAGATTTCTTTCACTGACTCTTTTCCGCCAACATTGACCCTCCACACTGCTCGCGGAGGCTACAGGGACTTCCTCCAAAAAATATGGAAGGAAACACCCCTTTACCCCCTCATTCTACGGAAGAATCCCCTCAACAGAGCGAGGTTCATAATACTACAACTTCCCAGGAAGAAGTTCCCATTCCTTTGGAGAATTTTCGAATTGTCTCAGAATCTCCGGAAGCTTACCGCATTCTGGAGGGATACGAATGACAGATCCTCCACCTGAATTTCGCTGGAGAATTTGTTGTCATCAATCCTTCTGACATTCCAACCAGGTCTTCTCAAAACCCTTTAGCTAGTGACCCCTTTTGGACTGCGGACATCGTTCAGAGTCCACCACGCTTGGTGCGAGATATTTATGGAATAGGAGAAGGTGTCGATGCACCTTTTTCCTATACTGTACCCCCAAATCACTTCACCGGTACTACCACTTTTATAGCCACACCAACCATTGGTCCGAACATACCGTCCGTTGGCCCAAGGTCTACTATTCCCCTCCAGATGGCCCATTCGACAATGGCCCCACACATTTTGACTATCCCCGCCGGTAACACGGTAGTTAATCAAGCCCCGATTGGCACACCTGTAACACCAAGACCTACACTCCCTTTTGGATTCAGGGAATTGAACGGTTCCGCTACCACCACTATCTAAACCACTACCCAAATTATACCGGGAAGTTCCATACCTATCCAACAACCCAGAGGGACTGGCCTTGGTGGTCCTAACCCGATCGGTGGCACCGATCAATCATTTACATCTGGCTCTCAGATCCCGGGAACTCTACCGCAAACTGGGGGGCATCCTCCCTCCGGAGGAAAAATTCCATTCGGAGGGAACCCTCATGCTAGGGGGAATCCTCCCACCGGAGGACAAATTCCATTCGAGGGGCACCCTCATGCTGGGGGGAAGCCTCAATCCGGAGTACACCATCAACCACAAGGACAAAATGTATCCATTGCACCCAATCCGTGGAGCGTCCCTTTTCAAGGAAACCCACATGCCTCCACGGGAAAAAATGTTCAGACTCCGCAACAACCCCCTTACGGACAAATTCCAAACCCACCCTATAATCCACAAAACCCATCCGGTTATCCTCCGCTCACACATACTTCTCAAAACATCTCAAATCCTATGTACCTTGGTCAAAACCAACCTCACATGAGAGGGCCCACGAGTTATAATTATCCACATAACCCAGTATTGGGCCCCACTGGTGTCCCTCTGCCACACTAGCATTACCCACAGGTTAACCGACAACTACCTTTTCTAACCACCCTGGACCTTCCAAACTTGTCTCGGTTAACGAATGATCCCATTTATCATTCTCCAGTTTGGCCAACTATTCCAGCTAAACTTCCTTCTGATATCCCAAAATTCGACGGAAAGTCTGGAGAAGACCCAAACAACCACGTGATGACCTTCCATTTGTGGTGTTCATCCAACTCCCTCATGGA